>CM026290.1:7550715-7953428 GCA_014851415.1 Cnaphalocrocis medinalis | reverse complement strand
CATGAATGGGCCTGCTCAACCGGAGTGATTCCACGGTCATCTGCTCGTCTGCCACCTATCATTTAAAATAATGGCATTTAAAGGACCACTAGTGACGTAAGGTCCAGCGACGTGTATTCGAGAGAGTTTGACCCTTGAAATTAATTAAAATCGCATAAAACCAGAATGATATAAGACAACCTTTGCGTTGTAAGTGAAGTGTAATTTAACTGATTAGTAACAACAACTGGACTAAGATAAGATGGTAGGAAATATTTCTTATATAGACAGCACTAGATACTTGAAGAACACTAGAATTTTTATATTAATTTATTTATATAAACGTACACTTACAGGTTACAGTCGTAAGAATTCAAAATTCGTATTAATTTCAAAAGGCGACAAACGAGCAAGCGGGTCACCTGTTGGTAAGTCACCGCCGCCCATGAACATCTGCGATATCAGAGAGGTCGCTAAATTTAACTTATAGTGCCAAAGAGGTTGTGATGGTGTAGAACGTCAACAAATAATAACGATATCTCATACACTTTATTTTTTTTACATAAGTATTCAACACCTTTATTTAACCACGTCCCTATTTGAACTTTTATGTTCTCAAACACAATTTTAATTCCGGTGGCATCCCTATTTACGTGCATCGTGACATTTTCGAACGGGCCAGCGTCGACGTGAGGGGACTGTCATCAGGACCGGATCTACCTATCGGCTGTTTGGGCTGCAGTCCAGGGCCTCGGTGTTACAAGGGGCCCTAGAGCCCTAAACGCTAAAGATCCCGCTACACAGCAATAAGGTCGCCTTTTGTGAACTTATACTTGCTTAGTGGAGTACTTAGGCCCAAGTAGTCGCAGCCCAGGGCCCCACAAATTCACGATCCGGCCCTGCAGTGGTTTCCCTGTCCAAGAGTTGCGAAAGTCAGACGGGTTGTCATTGTAATACCAGATTTATCAAATGTTGGACCATGGTCTAAGGGTACCTAGAGCTCCAAAGGACAGCTTTGGACGCAACAAGGAATAACACGCTAGGATGATAAGTATTTTGCATTGGAGACGTGAGCTCTATTTTTTTTCCAGGGGCTTATTTCGCTCATAGGGGTGGCAGTCCTAGCCGTCTCTGCTGCAGCTTACAAGAACCCTTACTATGCGCCAGGAAGATCGGTTAACGTGCATCTCTTTGAGTGGAAATGGGACGACATAGCGGACGAGTGCGAGCGGTTTTTGGGGCCGAGAGGGTTTGGAGGAATTCAGGTAATGATCTTTACGACTCTTCACCGGAGTTTGAGCACCGGTTGAGACGCAAGGGTCGCAGATTCGCGCGCCAACTCAAATGTATGTTGCTGTTTGCTCACCAACTCAAATGTATGTTGATGAAACAGGTATTTGAGTTGGGTCTGGTTCTTAGGGGTATCTTCGTTGTCTCTGGTTTCCATAGCTACTAGGGTCCACCTTATTTTGGGACCAGAAACAATTTATTGCATGTAATGTTGTCTCAATTATGTGTGTGTATTTTTAAGTTGGTAAAAAGTTTCTTGTTCACTGTAAGTACATGGAAATTTGACACACTGTAGAAATACTAATGTGGGGCTGTTTGTATAGACAGAGAGCCCCACATTAGGTTATTGCCAAATTTCTTTATAGTTACCTAAACAAATGATCTTGAACCAATTAATGTACCCATTGCCTTCAAGGTTTCACCTCCAAACGAGAATGTTGTTCATGGACGTACAATAGACCGTGGTGGGAACGGTACCAGCCCATGTCGTACAGGCTGGTGACTCGCTCGGGAAGTGAAACAGTTCGCGGACATGGTGAGGCGATGCAACAACGTTGGAGTAAGGTGTGTTCGACAATAAATGACCTTTGAATAAGCCAAAATACATAGGTTTTCGCTGGATTTGTTCACGCTCAAATAGATTTTCGCTGAATTTGTTCATTATCAGCTCATCAGGTCATTCCTGGGTGAATCTAGGGTCCGGTTCGGGGTACGATTGGGTAGGTAGGTACTTTTGGGCTAAAATCCAGGAATTGGTAACTCTGGTGGTCTGGTGGTACAATTACAATGAAGCGTCTGTCGTCAACCTCAGAACACTTACACAGGGGCCAGATAACAATTTAAACTTGAAACTGACTTGCGATAGGTTTGAGTATCAAACATGAAGCTTTGTCTCAAATTTGCCGTGGCAAGTGTATAAACTTGAGGCGAGGTTAAATCAAACTTTCTAGTTCCGAAGCAACAAACTGCTAGAAAATTATTCTATAAAGTGTATGCAAGTTTGACATAACAAGTTTGGAGGCCAATCGGGGGGGAAGGGGATATAAAAGGTTAGCAGCGCACTTGTTGCATGTGTTCATCATGGACGGCGTCAATTGCTTACCACCAGGTGATCCGCCTGCTCGTCTGCTACCTATCATATAAAAAAACCTTGTGTCAGTTCCACCACTCTTTCCCAAGCAGGGCGCAATGGCAGACGTCCCCGAGTGACGCTCCACAACAGTCACGATTGCAATAAAGAATCCATGACCCAAGTATTATTCGCAAATTGGCTTCTGGTAGTCATTGTTTGGAAAAAAAATCTCGTCATCGCGATGTAGAAAATAAACACGACAACCGCACAAATAACTTGGTAATCCAGTACAAATACATAGCATTACAATTTTATATTTGCGGTTGTCGCCTTCTTGAAGAACAACACGAGTATCTTTGAAGGACCACATCAGAAATGATGTAATCCGACAAAAAACCAGAGTCACCGACATAGCCCACCGAATTAGCAAACTGAAGTGGCAGTGGGCTGGTCACATTAGCCGCAGAACTGACAACCGTTGGAGCCATAAGGTCCTTGAGTGGAGACCGCGACTCGGCAAACGTAGTGTTGGACGCCCTGCTACAAGATGGGATGACGACATTCGAAGGCTGGCTGGAGTGAGCTGGATGAGAGTGGCCGAAAATCGGGAGCGGTCGCGTGCATTAGGGGAGACCTATGTCCAGCAGTGGACGAACGTGGGTTGCTGATGATGATTGCGGTTTGCTTTGCTAAACAAAATGCACAGAGTTCGTTTCGTTCCCTGAACCGCACAAATAACTTGGTAATCTAGTACAAATACATAGCATTACAATTTTATATTTGCGGTCGAACTTTGCTTCAAAATTATCAAAGCCTTGAAACATCATACCTTAATCAACAAGCTTACAGCAATTTGTCATAACTTGATTTTTCATGTTTGACGTGACAATCTAAAAATCAAGTTTGCAGCAAGCTCGCTTGCTATCTGGTCTAACGGATGGTACTTAGTAGCGTAACGTGCGGTCTGCCTTGGGTGGAATTTTTAAGGGGGCAGCAAAATCTCCAGCTTCTTCCTGAGGGAGGGAGTCGATGACAAAAAAAGCATATTCACCTTTACGCCATCGCCCCTACACTGGTGTAGGTGGGGCGACACTTTTGAGGTTTAGGGGGCTGCAAAATCTTGTGCAAAAAATGGAAAGAAATGAAAAGAATGGGTCGTTCGATTCGGGCGGCCAACTGCACCTGAACTTAGAAAATCATCTAAGTAGAGACAGCATACCTCATTGATCCATTAGTGTTCATGCCCGCTGATATTTTGCACAAAAGATGATCTTTGGTAGACGATATCCAACTTCTCCATCCGCAGGATTTACGTAGACGCAGTAATCAACCACATGACAGGTGAACCACCAGAGAACGTGGGTACCGCCGGCAGCACAGCCGTCTTCAGGGAGTGGGACTACCCGGCCGTGCCCTTCCGTCGCGAGCACTTCAACTGGCCGCACTGCGTCATCAATGGCGAGGACTACCAGAACAACGCTTGGCGTGTGAGTAACACGTCGATAATCTACACAAAGCTACACATAGAGTCCATAGGTGGGATAGATGCCTCATACAATGCAGTGACCTGTGCGAACACTTCACTCATAGTCTTTCGTTTAATACAAGCGTATCCCTTCCCTCCCGCCAGTCAACGATAAAACTAAAGGCTGAGTATTCGCACAGGTCGCTACATGTTGTCTGAGGCATCTAGCCCACTACAGCATCTATCCCACCTTTATTTACACCATATTCTGCCAAACTGCCAGAGAAAATCTACAAAAAGTGTGGTTAGGCAACACTAAAGGAAAATATTCGCACGCTCCACCATTTCCTATCGTATCGTGGTGAACCCATTAGTTGAAGGACTCTGCCTTCATCCTCCAACTATGCTCTAGGAAGTTTGGGACGCGCTAGACAGAAAGTGGAGGAAGTACCTAAATAAATAATCCGTTCCAGATGAAACCCTAATCCACAGCCCTCAGACATGGACCTCGAGAAAACCCAGATCAATTTCATTGCAGTTCCTTGAAAATACTGCAAAACGTTAAAATTTTATTCTAAATTATTGTATTTTAGGTACGCAATTGTGAGCTTGTTGGATTAAAGGACTTGAACCAGGCAAATGGGCACGTCCGTAATATGATAGTGGATTTCATGAATCACTTGATTAATTTGGGTGTCGCTGGTTTCAGGTAAGATCATTATCATGATATTTTTTCAAAGATCCTTTCGATAGATGCAAAAGCGCATTTTATGCGCTTTTTTATCTACCTACCTAAGCCTTATCAAAGTCTTAAATAATAATAGAGAGTACTAGAACATTATTTCTCAAATCATTCTACTTTATCACCAAGCTTATAAGATTAAGTAATCTGTAATCAATTAAGTAAGTAGTCTATAACTTTCTAGAATCGATGCAGCCAAACACATGTGGCCGGAGGACCTTCGAATAATCTACAACCGCTTGCACAACCTCAATACTAACCATGGATTCCCTTCCAACGCGCGCCCGTATATTTACCAGGAGGTGATAGACTACGGAGGCGAAGCTATCAGCAGAGATGAATACACTCCTCTGGGAGCAGTTACTGAGTTCCTGGCTGGGATGGAGCTGAGTAATGCTTTTAGAGGCAATAACCAGCTAAGGTACATGATAATTAACCGCATTGGCGTTTTTTTATACCTACTTCATAGGTTTGTTTAGATATGCCTGCAATCAGATATTTATCTCGTAGAATAGGTATTGTCGCTAGGCCTTGACATAGACACAATGGAAAATCAATTGTTTTATGCCTTTTAAGGCTTTTGTGTCTTATGACGATACATGAAATGGAATGAATACGGACTTTTGATCTGATCTGAGTTTATCAACCCGCTTTTTGAGCTGAAAAACTGAAAAGAAAAGTCACCTATAAAGATAAATAGTTTTGTTGTACATAGATTCTACTTAAGCTCCAGCTACGTGGGTAGCTCCTATTCTAGCTTATTCTCCGTTTAACTTGCGAAACCTTTCCTTAGGTGGCTATCCAGCTGGGGCCCTCAATGGGGCTTGCTGGCCCACAATGACGCCTTAACCTTCATCGACAACCACGACAACGAACGAGGCCACGGCGGAGGCGGCGGCGTCCTCACCTACAAGCAGGGCAAGCCCTACCGAGCGGCCATCGCCTTTCTCCTGGCCCATCCCTACGGAGAGCCCCAGATCATGAGCAGCTTCGATTTCTTGGACTCCGAAATTGGACCTCCTATGAGCAGCAATGGGAACATAATTTCTCCTTCTATCAATTCAGTGAGTATCCTTTTGATTGAACATAAGTAATACTTTGGTTCCTTGTTAACTTTCATCTATTAATCATCGTCATCATCGCATATTTAACAGATGATTTAAGCAGCATCACGCGGTGTAACCTTCAGCTATAACACGTTCATGTTTATTATGCAAGTTCTGATGCATTAAGGTAGGTCCTGTTAAATATCCTGAAGATATTTTGATAAGCTTAGTATTATTTATCAAATCAGTGACTTAATAATATAGGTAATAAACACTTTTATCTGGTGATTAAATTGATAATTCTACATCGATCTGAATTGTAATTAAATTGATGATATTCTACCAATATTGTAAAGTAGCATGACCATGCTGAAAAACGAAGTACCTAATCACAAACATTTCTACAGAACGCAGAATATACAAAATTTCTGTAACAGTTACTGTCAGAAATTCTGTATATTCTGTGACAGAATCGGCGCTCATGAAAAGATCCTGTGCTGTTGTAGACACCTGTAGCCCTACCAAAATCCAAACGATTTCCCAATTACTTTTAAAACCCAAAGGGCCTACCAACAGTTACCACACTACTTTAGTACTTTTAAAGTTTTATTTAAGTAGGGCAGGTTTTGAAACATCGCAAGTCCATGGGAAGTACCCACATCAGAGGGTAGCGGGAATTCCTTGGAAGCGGGTGGCACAGGACCCATCTGTACGAAGAAATTTGGTCGAGGACTATGTCCAGCTGTGGACGTCTATTTGGCTGAAATGATGATGATGAATTGAAACATGCAATAAAGTTGGTCCGTATAAGAAGTTATTAACTAATTATTAGGTATATGGAAGGGTACCCTTGTTTTTTTTTGCCACCATGCATACCCGCCCCCATGAGCGGACATGTAGGTACGGCTCTCCTTTGATGGCTCCTAAGGCCACTAAACACCAGGGGCATTATTTTGTACGTTTGGGTGGCGGGGACACGAGAACCGACTTAAGAGTCCCATCCTCTCCTTTCCATTCCCGAACAACACGTGCTGTTCATACACGTGCTGAACAGCGTTGCCATCCGCCATCCAAACAATACCGGTTCACACCAAGAGGTTTTAGCTCCTCATTCCTGCCCCGAGCCATCAAGTCATGGAATAACCTTGCAGTTCATGTGTTTCCTCCTTCTTACAATCCTGGGATTTTAGGCGGGGCGTGAAACGACATCTCAGCTCAGCAGGCCTTTAGGGTGAGGATGACAGACTCAATTGGTGCTTAGTTTGTTCTTTTGTGCCTGTCAACTATGATCCAAATATGAGATTTGGATCAGGCGGGGTGAGGTCATCTTGATTGTCCTCAATGATAAAATATCCTTATGTCCCACAGGACGGCACGTGCGGTAACGGCTGGGTATGCCAGCACCGCTGGAGGCAGATCTACGCCATGGTGGCATTCAGGAACGCGGCCGGCAACACGGCCGTCAGCAACTGGTGGGACAACGGCAGCAACCAGATTGCCTTCTGTCGCGGCAGGAACGCTTTCATCGCTTTTAACAACAACAATTTTGCTCTTAACCAGAGTTTGCAGGTATTTTATTTTTATTGTACTTAGCAGGTTTCATTTTGCCTCAAACTTGGAACAATCAATTATTTGATGGGTGAATTTCAACAAACCTAATTACGGTGGCGAATTTTTAAAACCACTTTACATACATTTTCGCCACCGGGATTGCACCACCGGACTTAGAAACAGTAACAAAATTGGCATTATAAAAAAATATATTATTCCACCACTAACTTACAGTCTATAAATATGACAGTTAACTTAATCTCAATAAGCTATAAAACTGGTTTTTATGTAAAGGAGAAAAGACAGCTCAAAAAACATGCCACCGGTATTGATACGGTACTTGGGAAAATCACCCTGATAGTTTTTTTTCTTTTTTTTTATGTGATAGGTAGCAGACGAGCAGGCGGATCACCTGATGGTAAGCAATTGCCGCCGCTCATGGACACTTGCAACACCAGTGGAGTTACAAGTGCGCTGCCAACCTTTTATCCCCTTCCCCCCAGGTGGGCCTCTACCCTCACTCACTCGGCGAAACACAGCACAGGGGCTGCTTCACGCCGGTTTTCAACCACATGACTCATCGGTTTTCATAGTTAGACTATGAGTTTGAGTATTTTGTTAACGAGATGTAGATCAACTGATGGGCATACCTACCTAGTTTCCAGTTTTAGAGACCATTTCAGATTTTCCGCAGGTTTTTAGGCGTTTTGTGGCATAGGCTCTGCGCAGATTGCTTTGTCTACTGGGCGGTATTTTCATGGAGAGGATACCCAACCATTCTGCAATCAAAAGTCTTCCCGATCGAACTCATCATGCATCAATAAAATTCAATCGGTTAGGGTCCTTCCAGAGCCACGTAGGCAAGCAACATATAAAAATTGAGATCATTTCATAACAAATAAACATTGTAATAAGTATATTTAAGCAGCAGCCACCCACCAGGTGGACCGACGATCTGGTAAAGGTCGCGGGAGTCCATTGGATGCAGGTGGCACAGGACCGATCTGTGTGGAGAACTTTGGGGGAGGCCTATGTCCAGCAGTGGACGTCTATTGGCTGAAATGATGATATTTAAGCAGGGTTGAAAATTGGCGCAACCAATTGGGAATGAATAGCTTGTCAACTATTTGTATGGCAATATTCCAGACTTAGGGTCGTTCCAGAGCCATGTAGGCAAGCAACATTATAGAAATTGAGATCATTTAATAAAAAATATACATTGTTTATTTAAGCAGGGATGAAAATTGGTGCAAGTAATTGATAATAATGAATACTTAGCTTTTAAATTTTTCTCCAGACTTGTCTCCCAGCTGGCAGATACTGCGACGTGATATCCGGGGACAAGGTTGGCAACTCCTGCCTCGGGAGGACCATCACCGTGGATAATGCGGGCCGCGCTCAGATACAAATTGGCCCTGGCGACTACGACATGATGCTGGCTATCCATGTAGGCCCTGAGGTAAGTAACACTATACGAGTACATTCCATATTCATTCAGACTCTTTATGTTTAAAACTATACATTCCATATTCAATCACTTCCTATGGAGGAGTTCGGAGATAGGTAACAAAGTAATTACTTAGGTAATTAGGTCCTTGCCTTGTTTATTAATACAGGGTGTGTCTGTAAACATTTACATCTCTTTAACCACGTCTTCTACCAACTATTCTGAACACCATAATAACTAAGTAAGTAAATCTGTTCTATAACTTTTGGAAAAGCGTCGAAAATGTATTGTTAAACCTAAAGGCCAACGAAATTTAATCTATTTTAAGCGAATTTCCGAAACTCATAGAGCGAAATGTTGTTCAGAATGCTTGGTAGCGTAGGGGACGTGGTTGAAGGTACGAGTACCTATGTAATTGTACATCGATAAACACTTGCACTTGTTACCCGCTTAGTGCAGTGTGCATTTAGTTAGTGCATTCTCACACCAACAAAAATATTTGGTGATGAAATCATGAAACAGATGTGCTGGGTGTGGGTATTGTCGCTTTATTAAGGTTTTTTTTTTGATGTGCTATTATGATTTTGATGTGATTTAATTATTGTACTTGTAAATTGTTACAGAGTCGACTGTAATCGTATCCTGACCGAATAACTACATAAAAGGTTGGCACATACCCATATGGAAGTCTCGTATATGGAAGTATATGGAAGTACCTATTATGTATATAAAAATACTTTCTTTACATCTACAAGTGTTTTTTTTATTTGTTTTCCCCAAGATGACATGCATTGATTAACTAAGATAGGCTACTTTTTCAAAAGGGCCGCAAAGTACTACCTATTTACTTACGAATACCTAAGTAACTGGTACGTACGTTCATAATACGAGTATTTAAGTACGAGCTTAGTACTTTAGTCATAATCCAACCACAATTTGGTTACATTTTATTTTATTACAGATGAAGAATCCGAAGAAAATAATGTAAAACTAAATTTACTTACTTCAATAATAATAATATAATATAGCCTTTTATTCGTTCACAAGTTTTCATTTACAATAACTTTAGTTTCTTGTTAGTTTACAAGCTCTTGTGCTCGTTTGCCTTGTAGGCAGAAGGCCTCCTCCAGCATTTTCCACTCCGTTCTGTCCCTCCCCCGTCTGGACCAAGTTTTCCCCGCTACGGCTTTGATCTCATCAGCCCATCTTTTGAACTGCCTTCCTATTTTTCTTTTTCCCTCTCTAGGGTACCAATGCAGGATGATTTTGCTCCACTTGTCTATGCCTCTCAGTATGTGGCCTCTCAAATTTACTTTACGTCAAATCAATTCAAGTTATATGTATTTTGTAGTGATAATGTCCGTAAAATCTATTTAGGCTCTACTGATATATGGGATTGTAGGTACATACCTATGTACATTTTGTACATATTGCCTTATAAAAACTGTCCGTACTTATTCAACATTAGCGGTGATTACTTACCAGCAGGTGACCCGCTTGCTCGTTTGCCCTCTAGTATAAAAAAACAACATAATTTAGTTTCCTCCATCCGTAAGTATGAGGAACTAATATGACACAATGGGTAGGGTATGTTACTTCGATACACTTACATAATGAGTGTCTTTTAACAAACTACACACACATACTCGGACTTACCTATACTGTAGGTATGTTTGTTTAATCAACTGCGTGTTTATTTTTCAGAGTTCTGCTTGTCTTGCGGAATTAAAGTACCTACTTAACATAGGTACCTATGATTTTTGGGGAAATAAATTGACACACAGCTGTAACCTGATGTGTAGTTACATATACCTACGTAGAGCCTACTTAATTCTTCGTATAATAAAGTTTTAAGTAAATTAAGCAAAGCAAGTAAGCAGCGCACTTGTGACTCCACTGGTGTTGCAAGTGTCCATGGGCGACGGTAATCGCTTAACATCAGGTGATACGTCTGCTCGTCTGCTCCCTATCCTGTAAAAAATAAAAAAAATATAGCTAATTTAGGGCCCTCAAAACCTTCTTAACAGCAAATATTTGTTTAAGTAGGTACCAATATACTTATTACTTACCTATCTTACTAAACTAAACGCCATCTAAGAAAAGTTCCGGAACTGTTCCAGCCCCTATGGCATTGCCTGTTTAACAGGATGGCATGAGCTTCTACGGTAATCAAAATCACGTTTTGTAATAAGGTGGCCTAGGGTTTAAAGTAAATGTGGGCAATATTGTATTAATATTATAACTACAACTAGCTAGCAGTAAATAAATAAGCAGTTTGGCGAGACGTGTTGTATTGTCTTGTCCTTGAACGACGTTAACGTAAGTATGTAAATAGCAAAATTCAGGTAAACCTACAAATAACTAAGTTTCTTTCAATTTGGAATGTTTTTGGGTACAAAAGTAGATAGGTACAAAAACGTAGAAAGTAGAGATAGAACTGGTAACTATTAAGTTATAGGCACTGTCGCACATGCTAATTCCAAGCATCAGTAGGTACCTAAACAGTCTGCATGGAAACGAAAACAAAATTATGTACGAAACAGAAACCTGCGTGACTAGTCCACCAAAGAGGCGAGTGCGGCCGCGCCCGCTCCCCGCGGCGCCATTCGTCGCGATGGCTCTACGCTCGCAACTCCTGCGCAACGGTAGGCTTCATTTTACACTATTTTACTCTTGGATTTTCAAAGCTGTTTTCTTTTACTTTTTTATTACCAGCTAAGTAGTGAGTGAAAAGTATTAAAAACAGATAACATACTTAATACATTCGTAGGTAGTTCATATGGAGTTTTCTACTAATTGATCTTGGTCTCTCTTGATGTGATGATCTAATCAATGGTCTTCTTGGTCTTGACATTTTTTCATGGTTAATTGAATTAATTTCCTTGAAATCCTGATGAATATTTTTTTCTTTGTCAGTCGCAGGTAGTTGTGAAGATCTTTCTTGAGATAATTCTAAATTCTTCGAAAATTGAATTGCTTCATTAATGTCATTGAAATTTTCCTGTAATAATCTTTCCTTGATGTATTTATTTCTAATGCCAATCACAAACATATCTTTCACCAATGATTCTTTTAGGGAAGATAGATCACAACTTTTTGATAAATTGTTTAGGGTAGTGCAATATTCATCTAATGATTCGTCATCTTTTTGATATCTAGTGAAGAATTTGTATCTTTCCACAGTCGTATTTTTGCAGGGATTAAATTTCTCATCAAATTTCTTTATTACATCATCTAATTTCACTATAGTTCTGTCCAGTCCAAATGAATTGAATATGTCGATACCATCCTCTCCAATAGAATTTAAAAATAAGGCTACTTTTTTCTTCTCCGTTAGGTCGTCAAAATCATGAGCGTCATAATATATTAGGAATTTCTCTTTCCATCTCGTCCAGTTATCATAATTATTGATATTTTGTCCATTTTTGCCACTTCCGTTTGAAATATTCAACGGTTTTATTGTATTTGATAAAAGAAATTTCTGTACCTTGTCAGTCATTGTAGTCGTGTGTCCTTTCTTGCTTTTCTTTCAGCACCACGATGACACCATATTTGGATGGCTTACTGGACGAGATATATAAACTAATTGTTGTAGTTTAATATAATATTTATTTTAATAATAATCACTTTACATTGTTACATGTCTATAGGATGTGCCGGTCATTGTTCAAGTCTAACTCACTCTAGTGTTGCCAGCTAACCACAGATTATATAAAACCCACAGATACAACATGCCCCTTTTTTGGAAAGTGGCTGGCAATACTATTTTAACTTTATTCTGACATTAGTGACATTGACATTTTGACATTGTTTATAAAGATACATTGACATTGACATTTTGACATTGTTTATAAAGATACATTGACATTGACATTTTGACATTGTTTATAAAGATACATTGACATTGACATTTTGACATTGTTTATAAAGATACATTGACATTGACATTTTGACATTGTTTATAAAGATACATTGACATTGACATTTTGACATTGTTTATAAAGATACATTGACATTGACATTTTGACATTGTTTATAAAGATACATTGACATTGACATTTTGACATTGTTTATAAAGATACATTGACATTGACATTTTGACATTGTTTATAAAGATACATTGACATTGACATTTTGACATTGTTTATAAAGATACATTGACATTGACATTTTGACATTGTTTATAAAGATACATTGACATTGACATTATTCATAACCTATAATTATTATTTACACAGTCATAACATTCATATTAAATTAAATTATTAGAATTAGATACTTAAAGCAAATCCAGGGTAGGTATACTTAGGGGCTCTTGCCTGCGGGTAGATTCATATAAGTACTTTGGGTACATATTATCTAGTTTTTGTATGCTATAAGGTAGGTACACATACAAACTAATAATATCAATACCTAACATAAGTGTTTAAATTAGTTTGGTAAGTAAACGAAAAAACTTTAATTGATGATACAACGTCTTCGCTTATTATAGGTATGGTACTCGTATTTATCCAAAGTGTGTATAAGTAATTTAATGTCCCAAGAGAGTTTTGTACGTTCCTTCTTAGACGGATTTCACGTGGACTGAAGTATTTCTAAAGGTACAAAGAAAGCGAGCACTACAATATTAAAGGTGTTTGTTGCTAGTGTTAAATAAAAAAATATTGTCTTGCTGAGTATTTGGATGGCTTACTGGACGAGATATATAAACTAATTGTTGTAGTTTAATATAATATTTATTTTAATAATAATCACTTTACATTGTTACATGTCTATAGGATGTGCCGGTCATTGTTCAAGTCTAACTCCTCTAGTGTTGCCAGCTAACCACAGATTATATAAAACCCACAGATACAACATGCCCCTTTTTTGGAAAGTGGCTGGCAATACTATTTTAACTTATTCTGACATTAGTGACATTGACATTTTGACATTGTTTATAAAGATACATTGACATTGACATTATTCATAACCTATAATTATTATTTACACAGTCATAACATTCATATTAAATTAAATTATTAGTCATCATACATAATATATTTACAATTTTAAAAACTTACATATAGGGTCATTGTTATAAATTAAATCTATCAGGCATATTAATTTTCCTACCTCGTCTAGTATATTTAGCCTCTGGACATGGAGCGCTAAATGAAATATCTTGCATTTCAGGTAATATATTTGAATTTTGATCACTTAATTCTGGAAGGAACTCATCTTCAGATACATTTTCCATTTCTATGAATTCAGGCGACAATACATTACTATGATTTTCCAATTCTGACTCGTTTTGAACATTATCATTTATAGGACTATTTTCTAATGATTGAAATACTTCTGGCTCTGACTGATTTGTACTATGAATTGAAGTTTGACTTGGAGACTTATCATTAGCATTTCCTTTTGTTACATAATAACTTAAAGTACTATACTGTTCATCATCACTACTAGAATAATCATCCTTTTCTAAAAATGAATTGTTAGTTTTTGTTGACATGCAATTTGACTGATATTTATGTGAATAATTCTGACTATACCTATTATTATAATGGTTATTTGTAAGACTTGATCTCTTTTTATTATTGACTTGATTATACCTTGACCTGTTAGTATTACAATTCAAAATATGTTGAGAGGTTCTCCTATAAATTACATTATTCTGATCTTTGACAAGATATGACCTTGGTAAATTAGTTTTACTCATAATAATACCTTTTGTCCATATTATATCTTTGGGATTCTTCTTAAATAAAATACTTTGACCTTCTTCGAAGACTTGACTGGGCTTACAATTTCGATTGTAGTATAAACTTGTCTTTAATTGTTTACTGACTTTGTTATCTATGTATTCAGAGAATCGAACAACTTTAGGTTTAAGATTTTTAGTATTAGTCGGTATTTTAGTTCCTTAGCTTTCTTGACATGAGTAATTCGGCTGGTGACTTATTACCATCAGTTTTAGACGTAGTTCTGTAATGCAATAATCCAGTAAAATAATCTGAACCTGATTCTTCACATTTTCTAAAAATGTTTTTTATTATTTTTACAGATACTTCTGCCAAACCATTGGATCTAGGAAAATGAGGACTAGAAGTAATATGTTCTACATCCCATTCCTTGAGAAAATTTTTGAAATCTTTTGAGTTAAATGGGGGACCACCATCACTAACTAATTGTACAGGAATACCATGACGTGCAAAAATTGATTTTAGTTGAAATATCACAGAATTACTAGTAGAATTATTATTTAAGTATGCAAGTTCTATGTAATTCGAATAAAAATCTACTACTACTAAATATTTCTTATTTTTATAATCAAATAAATCAGTAGCTACTTTTTGCCATGGAAGATTAGGCTGTTCATGAAATAAAATAGATTCTTTTGTTTTATTTGGTCTATACATCATACAAGATTCACATTTACTTACATGAGTCTCAATATCCTGATTAATATTTGGCCAATAAACTAATCCTCGAGCAAGGTTTTTTGTTTTTTCGATACCCATATGACTCTCATGTAACTCTGAAAGAATACTAGGTCTTAATGATTTTGGAATAATGACAGAATTATTTTTGAATAAAATATTATTTACTACATGAATTTCATCTCTAATATTCCAATAAGGTAAAACAATAGGATCACAATGTTGTCTAGACTTAGGCCATCCTTCTTTAAAATATTCAATGATCTTTTTAAATGAAATATCCGATAAAGAATGAGATATAATTTTTTTCTAATTTTTCCTTAGATATAGAAAGATTTGAAGTTAATAAATTTACTTGACATTCAATATTTGAATACAATTCATTAAAATCAGTTTCATCTATTTCTGTTTTATTTATTGGTGCACGAGATAGTGTGTCAGAGACATACATTTCTGAGCCTTTTACATAAGAAACTATAAGATCATATGATTGAATTGCTATCATCATTCTTTGTAATCTAGCAGGAACATCTGAGAGTGATTTTTTAAATAATGTGACAAGTGGTTGATGATCTGTTTCTACTTGTATTGTCTTTCCATAAATGTATTGATGAAATTTTTTACAACCAAAAACTATGGCAAATAATTCTTTTTCTATTTGTGCATAGTGTTCTTGTGACTTATTCAATGATTTAGAAGCGTAAGCTATAGGGTGTTTTTCATGAAATATTACTGCACCTACTGCATTCTTTGAAGCATCTACAGACATTCTTACTGGCTTTTTGACATCATAATGAATTAAAGTTGGAGACTGACATATTAATGATTTTAATTTATTAAATTGTTGGTCATGGTTCTCAGTCCATTGCCAAACATTTTTCTTTTTTAATAAATCTCTTAAAATTGAGGTTTCTTCAGATAAATTAGGAATGTATGAACCTAAATAATTTACCATACCTAGGAATCGTTGTAGTTCCTTTATATCTTTAGGTTTAGGCATTTCAATGATCGCTTCAATCTTGGATTTGTCTGGGGAAATACCATGTCTATCAAAAATATGACCTACATATGAAATTTGTGGTAAACTAAACTGACATTTAGATTTATTAAATTTAAGATTTACCTCCTGAGCTTTTTTAAATAATCTTTCAAGATTTTCATCATGAATTTTTTGAGTAGATCCATATACTAAAATATCATCCACAAATAAAATAACTCCTGGCAAGTCCTGAAATATATCATTCATTACTCTGTGAAATATTTCTCCACTTGAATTTATACCATATGGAAGTCTTAAAAATTTATATCTACCAAATTGTGTATTGAATGTAGTGAGTTTACTGCTATCATTATCAAGTTTTAACATCCAGTATCCTGAGTTTGCATCTAATTTTGAAAATACTGAAGCTCCTGAAACTTTTGATCTTAAATCATCAAATGTAGGATAAGGATATAATGGTCTTTTAATAGCTTTATTGAGATTTCTAGGATCTAAACATAAACGAAGGGTTTTATTAGGTTTTTCAACTGGAACAAAAGAATTTACCCATTCAGTTGGTTCGTTAATTTTTTCTATAACCTTTAGTTTCTCCATTCTATCTAATTCTTCCTTTAATTTGTCATGAAGTGCATATGGTATTCTCCTAACTGGACATATCTTAGGTTTATAGATTCATCTACTTCTAAATGAACTTCTGTTGGTAAACATCCTAATCCTTCGAAGGTGTTAGAGTATTTGTTAATAATATGTTGTACTGACCTTGGTTTGTTGTTATTATCAATATTAGCGATTGATGTTTCATGCTCATGCAATCCATTAGTAAGTTGGAACAGTCGTTTCACTATACCAAGTTTCTCCGAAGTCCTCCATCCAATTATAGTTTTACATTTATCTTTTACAACTATAAAATAAATATAAGCATTAGTTTGATTTTCCAATTGACAATACAATTTAACACTGCCTATGTTTTCAATTAATTGACCAGAGAAAGTAAAAATTCTATTATTCGTTTTGCGAATAGGAATGTTGATATTTCTATTTTGTTTTATTTTATACAAAGTACTTTCAGAAATCACATTAACATCTGCACCAGTATCTATTTGACACTGGAATACAATAATCAAAAATATAAATATTCATAGACCAATTATTCAAGTTTTTAGACTCAATAGAATTAATGATAAAATCATTATTGATACATCTCACCGCAGAGTTCACCGGAAGTCTTTTGTTGGTGTTGCTTCTACACATTTTCGCAAAATGGTTAGGTTTTTTGCAATGAATACAAATTTTTCCTAATGCTGGGCACTTGTGTCTATGTATTTGACCACATTTTCCACAATTTTTCATATTTTGACCTGAAAAATGATTCCTGGAAAAAGAATTGTTCGAAGAATAATTCTTGTTTCTTGTAGTCGACGAATTTCTACTAATTGATCTTGGTCTCTCTTGATGTGATGATCTAATCAATGGTCTTCTTGGTCTTGACATTTTTTCATGGTTAATTGAATTAATTTCCTTGAAATCCTGATGAATATTTTTTTCTTTGTCAGTCGCAGGTAGTTGTGAAGATCTTTCTTGAGATAATTCCAAATTCTTCGAAAATTGAATTGCTTCATTAATGTCATTGAAATTTTCCTGTAATAATCTTTCCTTGATGTATTTATTTCTAATGCCAATCACAAACATATCTTTCACCAATGATTCTTTTAGGGAAGATAGATCACAACTTTTTGATAAATTGTTTAGGGTAGTGCAATATTCATCTAATGATTCGTCATCTTTTTGATATCTAGTGAAGAATTTGTATCTTTCCACAGTCGTATTTTTGCAGGGATTAAATTTCTCATCAAATTTCTTTATCACATCATCTAATTTCACTATAGTTCTGTCCAGTCCAAATGAATTGAATATGTCGATACCATCCTCTCCAATAGAATTTAAAAATAAGGCTACTTTTTTCTTCTCCGTTAGGTCGTCAAAATCATGAGCGTCATAATATATTAGGAATTTTCTCTTTCCATCTCGTCCAGTTATCATAATTATTGATATTTTGTCCATTTTTGCCACTTCCGTTTGAAATATTCAACGGTTTTATTGTATTTGATAAAAGAAATTTCTGTACCTTGTCAGTCATTGTAGTCGTGTGTCCTTTCTTGCTTTTCTTTCAGCACCACGATGACACCATATTTGGATGGCTTACTGGACGAGATATATAAACTAATTGTTGTAGTTTAATATAATATTTATTTTAATAATAATCACTTTACATTGTTACATGTCTATAGGATGTGCCGGTCATTGTTCAAGTCTAACTCCTCTAGTGTTGCCAGCTAACCACAGATTATATAAAACCCACAGATACAACACTGAGTACTTACTTACTTTTTTTTCAAAATAAATTACCTATTTGTTTATAAATTTTTTTATTGTTTTGCAATCGACAGTATTCAATGGCCAGCAAGTTCGTCAGCTGCACGAGTTGAGTAAGAAAGAGCGCGCTGGAGTGACGAAACTCCGAGAGGTCCTGGAGGACCGGCTGCAGGAGATCAAGAGGGCCAAGACATGGAAGCACGAGAGGGTCATCACGTCGCCCCAGCAGGCTAAGGTCAGTTTAAAACAATTGCAGTGAAAGCAAAGTAACTATGATAAATGAGACCCTGTATACTGTCATCGTTACTATTAGGATTAGCTTGCCAAAATACGGATTGGTGATCACAAACCCGAAACGTGTTCGAAATATTCGAGACATACCTAGATACTTTTTGCTCGACCCGGGAATCGAACCCAGGATCCCGACATCACGGCCCGGTACTTAAATCACTAGCTATACAAAAGGGCGCGTTTTAAAAGGCAAAGGTTATATTAGTAAACACTTTTTTTTTAAATTCGCAATAAAAATAAAAAATATAAACGGTGTTCGGCCCTTTAACCATTTCCCTCAAATAGGTAGGTTTAACTTACCTACATAATTAGTGAAGCTGAAGGTGTTGCTCTGGCGTCTATAATTAATTAAGTTAATCAGGATCCAACGACCTTTAGAGAGATAAGACAGGTACTTATTCTTCCTCGTGCTTCGAATACAATACCTACTTAACGGACAGATCCGTCTTAAACTTTAAGGCTGGGGCCCAGGGTTCAAAAGAATCAGGCCCTTTTGGATTGTGAGAAACTCGATTTAACATAGTGTTCAATAATGATCAAGTTAATCCACCTAATTAATCAATGTGTACAAAATTTACTCTTGGTTACATGCAATGAAGGTATAGCAACTTTTCCTAACTAAAAATTCAAGACCACATAGCGTAAGATAACACTTGACACAATTATTTTGGATTTTTAAAGCTTTCCAAAGAATTGTGCCAGTGTCGGAAAGATTCGCGTGTGGATATTTTCACAGAAACCGCAACACGCAAACATTCCGCTGGAAAAATAAACAATTCGCATTCGAGCGCCGAACTGGCCATCTGTGTGTGAACCGATAACGGAATAAATACATCCCAAGTAGGTACTTATTGTATGTACCTGCATAATATCTTGTTGTATTTTATCCCTTTCTCAATCTTCGAACTCTACCTACTTCTACAGAGTAAATGTGGTGAATGTCCCAACCTATTTTTAATCGATGGAATGTCTTCAAACATTTTAATGAGTACAATGGGATATAATGAATTTGAGAGAATGGTAGATACTTAGTTATCCTAAACTATCTTATTACATAACGCGATCCCAAGTAATTACCGCACTAAAGATCGTGTCATCTCGTTCCAATACTCAATGTTAAAAGAAATTAAAGTCACAAACTAAGAAATACTTAAGGGTCTACTTTACTCTACCTAGATATCTACCTGCCCCCTACACCTAAAAGGTAATGCCCAGGATTAACACTAAACTGGTCGTTTTAATCACAGAGTTTATTATGTCCTAGAGTGCTACGAAGGTAGGTTGGTAGCTACGAATATAAATTGGTCCTTAACGAGCCAGATAAAAAAAGAAAATAAATGTCAGAACGACTTTATGTAGGTAATAAATATTCTGCATTTACAATTTGCAACACCAAAGAATGTTTGGTTTTATAACTGGTGTCCTCGCGTGCATTATTTCATTATGCAATTTTGTTTCCTCGTGTCTCATTGTCAATGTCAATCGGATAATGGAAAACGTCTAAACGAGGATGTTTGTCATGGTCAAAAAGTGGGGACAAAACTTAGTTTGATGTTTTTCTTATTTGCCCTTTGTAGATAACTGTACCTACCTCCCAAGGTACATTGTTTAAAAATGTCAGCAGATCCAGTATGTCAGGCTACCAGTTGCCTACCTACATTGTTATTAGTTACGAGTAGGTACATTGTTGTAAGTAGGCAGATTTGGGCCATAATTGTTTACAGGTTTAAAAATAAAGCTAATAAAGTTAGTTACTGATCGGCAATAACCGAATACCTATGAATCGAGTATCATAAAATTAATTTTAAAAAGTCTAATAATGTATAAATCTACTTAGGTTACATTTTCCAATTGTGTACATGTACTTTGAGCAATTACATGTGTAAGTAGTACTTAATTACTTAGGTGCTAGTAGTCCATGATAATTTAGAAACGTTCAGTAGACCAAATCGAAAGGACCTTTCCACATTCCAGTGTGCACGATATTTATTCCTTGCGGTACGCAATGTACGTAGGTAGGTACATAAAACAACCTGGATAAAATAAAAATAATGTTTCTACTTATCTATTTTCAGGTGACAGTAAAAGGAGCCCAAGGAGAATTCCTGAACTTCTGTGCCAACAACTACTTAGGCTTAGCTGTGAGTATTGTGATATTCATTTCATCACAGCTATATTCAATTGCAAATAACAATTAGGTAATTTTATTAATCATTATGTTAAGTAGTTTACCAATTTCCTAAAATAACTTATGCTCTTTGAAAATTGAAAGTCCGTTAAATACTTACAATTAATTGAATTCGAAAACCGTGCGTCGTTTCACCTATTTTTTTGCGTTTGCGTTTCACATTTCGTGATGAACTTTTTGCTCCTATTATGGAATGTTATAGCTGCTGTGTAATATAATATAGTAAACTGTGGCTATAATAATAGTTCACTCAGTAAGTAAATTGATCGACAATAAGATCATTAAATCCTACTACTAATTATAAAGGCGAAAGTTTGTATGGATGTTTGTTACTCTTTCACGTAAAAACTACTGAATGGATTTGAATGAAACTTTACCACAATATAGCTTACACATCAGAATAACACATAGGCTACAATTTATAAAAATATATTGTGTGGATTGTCCAAAATATGACGGTAAGTGTCAATAATTAACTCCACGCGTACGAAGTCGCGGGCGGCCGCTAGTGTTTTAATAAATTATTGAAATGTGTGCTCCTTCCATAAGGCACATACGGAAGAAAACATCAGGGTGATTTGTAATCCCATGCATGCGGGCCATCCCACCTATGTGGCTTGTCTTATATTTTTTCTCCATTGTTGGTATTATGGTAAAACTGAATAGACCTTACCTTTTTTCTATTTCAGAATCATCCCGAGGTGGTAGAGGCAGCGAGAGAGAGCCTGAGCAAGTATGGCGCAGGCCTCAGCTCCGTTCGTTTCATTTGCGGAACACAAACATTACACAAGGTTAGTGCGCTTACGTAAAAGCAAATAAATAGGTTACTGTAACGAAAAGCCATATTAGACATTCCAATATAATTTTAATACTTACCTTATAATTGACGATTAAAAATAATGGGGTCAAATAAGTTACTAAGTATTAATACATAGTAATTCATTGTTATTTTTATAAATTAACCAAATATTTCTTCTCAATACTTCGTTAAACCTACATTTTAAATATATGGGTACTTACATACTTACAATAAAACTTCATTTCATTTCATTTCATTTCATTTCATTTACATAAATATAAATCTCTAGATTTTTACCATTTTTTATTTCAATAAAAAAGGTGAACATAAAAATATTTATAATCGAAGAGACTGCGATTTCGCTGAGATGGATACCCCAGGGGTTTTGGTTAAGGTTAGAGACACACACCACCTTGTCCCCTACATGTGACAAGGCCATGATGGTTTCCCCTGGGAAACCAAAAAAAAAACAAAAGACTGTACCGTACCTATCTTGTCTTAGCACGGGATCGAGGCATTCAATCTTCATCTTTTCGTAGGAATTGGAGAACCGCATCGCCCAGTTCCACGAGCGCGAGGACGCGATCCTGTACGGGTCGTGCTTCGACGCCAACGCGGGGCTCTTCGAGTCCATGCTCACGCCGGAGGACGCCGTGTTCTCCGACACGCTCAACCATGCCTCCATTATAGATGGGATACGCCTCTGTAAGGCGCAGAAGCATCGGTATCCTCATAGAGATCTCAGTGGTAAGTACAAGATCATTCTTGTCAGAATGGTTGTGGTCAACATGAGGTAGTTAGTAGATGTCACATTGTCCCGCCTTCTGCTTATACACTCCAAACTTTCTATTCCTCTTCATTTTTTTCTTGCAGCGATACCCCTTATGCATCCGGTTCAGTGGGGTTATGTAGTCGGTGCACTATACGGAAATCGTGAGATCTGATTAGAAAATTTCTTGCGTACCTACCTTACTTATGTGGACTCTATCTGAAATATAAATGGTCTATTACTTATAATTTGTATGTGTGTCTCCCTTTAAACGTACGTCACGGCATGGCTCTGAAATGACCGGCACATGCGCCCTTATCTCGTCTACTACTCACCACTGCGCACAGTTTTAGCGTCTTTTGTGCGGGCTTACTCTTAGAAAGAACGGAACCCCATAAAGATTGATACTGTGGGTTAATAAGGTTACATTATTATAAATACCTTAAAAAATTGGCAACTCTGCGCAGAACTGGAACATTTACTGGCGCACAGCGAGGCGCGCATCAAGCTGATCGTGACGGACGGCGTGTTCTCCATGGACGGCACCGTGGCGCCCATCGCGGGGCTGCGCAAGCTGGCCGACAAGTACCGCGCGCTGCTCTGCGTGGACGACAGCCACGCCACTGGCTTCTTCGGGGAGACGGGCCGGTAAGACCACGAAGAGACTATCGTCTGATGCCTATGGACGAGACTTAGGCTTGCCAGATGGTCGGGAATCAGCGGGATTCTTTCGACAAACAAGTTTTATAGTTTCAGGGGGAAATGGAGACGAAATACGAAATAGGTCCTAGCCTAGTCCTTATCTTCAGGATTACTGGCTTCGACATGTTACGAAAGCTAGCCGTATTTGTGGCGCATCTCGAGAAGACTAGAGACATCTAAATATAGATACGCTAGACAAAAGAAGATAACAGACATTATAATGATCTTGACACTACTCGTCTGCGGACTTCGATGTGCGAAACATATCACTTGCCATTTGGTGACTCGATTGCTCGTTTACCTCCCATTTCCAGTTCTTTATAGGTTGCAGACGGATGCCGCCTCCCAAAGACAAACTGTTTAACCCCCTTTCCCTCTCGATAGATTAGGTCTCTGGTACCCTCATTCACGAAACACAGCACAGGCGCTGCTTTACGCCGGTGTTCTGCAAGGCCATGGTACACTCCGCTTCAAACGTGTCTCTTCCATGATTTAGAAAGAAACTTCTTCACTTTCAGAGGCACAGAAGAATACTGCGGCATGATGGGCGCGGCCGACATCATCTGCTCGACGCTGGGCAAGGCCGTGAGCGGCGCGGCGGGCGGGTACACCACCGGCCCCAAAGAGCTGGTCACTCTGTTGAGGAATGTGTCCAGGCCCTATCTGTTCTCTAACGCGCCGCCTCCACCGGTAGTTGCTGCATCTTTGAAGGTACGGGAAATATTGAGTGATTTATGTGTGATCGTAGGGTCAGAGACAATTTTTTTATGTGATAGCTGGCAGACGAGCAGAAGGTTCACCTGATAGATAAGCGGTTACCGTCGCCCATAGAAAACTGCAACACCAGAAGCAATCACAAGTGCATCAACAATTGTGCATCCGGTACCCACACTCGAGGAAACACAGCACAGGCACTGTGACATGCGCAAGTGATACCATGGCATCACAGAAGACCGGCATGAAGGTCTTCTGTGAGGCCGTAGTATCACTTAGGTCGAACCGGCTGATTCATGCCGAAGCGTGGCTCTTGCATGAGTGATATTTAGAGATATATCTATTTTTACGATGTCCGGAATCAGAACTTAAACTTCGTTTAAATGTCGTAACCATCAGGGTCCTGGGTTTGGGTATTTGTGGTTCCTTCTTCGCTTCTGGTTTCCACAGCACAAGGGAAAACCTTAGTTTGGCACCAGGACAATGTACTTAAGTGATGTTGTTACTATTTATAATTTACATAACTTCTCACCTGGCGAGAAGTTACTACCTGGTGAAAGTACTTTAAGTTAGAAACCCATCAGGTGAACCGACGATCTGGTAAGGGTTGCTGGAGTCCTTTGGATGCGGGTGGCACAGGACCGATCTGTGTGGAGGACTTTGGGGGAGGCCTATGTCAAGTGGACGTCTATTGGCTGAAATGAAGATGATGATGAAAACTTCTCAATATTCCAGTCACTGGAACTAGTGGAGAGCAGCAGCAGCCTCCGGCAGCAGCTGCGCGAGAACACGCGCGCCTTCAGGGAGGGGCTGAAGGCGGCGGGGCTCACGGTGGCCGGGGACGACCACCCCATCTGCCCCGTCATGGTCGGGGACGCGCCTGTGGCCGTGGAGCTGGCCTCTGGGATGCTTGGTGAGGACTTGTTAAAGATATAACTTGTTTAGCTATCCTCATTTTGAATAGGACTCAGGTAGCAGGTCAGATGGTCGCTGACGGTGGCCGGGGACGACCACCCATCTGCCCCGTCATGGTCGGGGATGCGCCTGTGGCAGTGGAGCTGGCCTCTGGGATGCTTGGTGAGGACTTGTTAAAGAGATAACTTGTTTAGCTATCCTCATTTTGAATAGGACTCAGGTAGCAGGTCAGATGGTCGCTCACGGTGGCCGGGGACGACCACCCCATCTGCCCCGTCATGGTCGGGGACGCGCCTATGGCCGTGGAGCTCGCGTCTGGGATACTTGGTGAGGACTTGTTGAAGAGATAACTTGTTTAGCTATCCTCATTTTGAATAGGACTCAGGTAGCAGGTCAGATGGTCGCTGACGGTGGCCGGGGACGACCACCCCATCTGCCCCGTCATGGTCGGGGATGCGCCTGTGGCAGTGGAGCTGGCCTCTGGGATGCTTGGTGAGGACTTGTTAAAGAGATAACTTGTTTAGCTATCCTCATTTTGAATAGGACTCAGGTAGCAGGTCAGATGGTCGCTCACGGTGGCCGGGGACGACCACCCCATCTGCCCCGTCATGGTCGGGGACGCGCCTATGGCCGTGGAGCTCGCGTCTGGGATACTTGGTGAGGACTTGTTGAAGAGATAACTTGTTTAGCTATCCTCATTTTGATAGGACTCAGGTAGCAGGTCAGATGGTCGCTGACGGTGGCCGGGGACGACCACCCCATCTGCCCCGTCATGGTCGGGGACGCGCCTGTGGCAGTGGAGCTCGCGTCTGGGATGCTTGGTGAGGACTTGTTGAAGAGATAACTTGTTTAGCTATCCACATTTTGAATAGGACTCAGGTAGCAGGTCAGATGGTCGCTGACGGTGGCCGGGGACGACCACCCCATCTGCCCCGTCATGGTCGGGGATGCGCCTGTGGCAGTGGAGCTCGCGTCTGGGATGCTTGGTGAGGACTTGTTAAGAGATAACTTGTTTAGCTATCCTCATTTTGAATAGGACTCAGGTAGCAGGTCAGATGGTCGCTCACGGTGGCCGGGGACGACCACCCCATCTGCCCCGTCATGGTCGGGGATGCGCCTGTGGCTGTGGAGCTGGCCTCTGGGATGCTTGGTGAGGACTTGTTGAAGAGATAACTTGTTTAGCTATCCTCATTTTGAATAGGACTCAGGTAGCAGGTCAGATGGTCGCTGACGGTGGCCGGGGACGACCACCCCATCTGCCCCGTCATGGTCGGGGACGCGCCTGTGGCAGTGGAGCTCGCGTCTGGGATGCTTGGTGAGGACTTGTTGAAGAGATAACTTGTTTAGCTATCCACATTTTGAATAGCCACCTTCAGAGAGACTGTAGGTAGCCGGAATCAACCACTCTGTCGAAATGCTATCTTCAGAGGAACTGAAGCTAGCCGGGGACGAGCACCCCATCTGCCCCGTCATGGTCGGGGACGCGCCTGTGGCCGTGTAACTCGCGTCTGGGATGCTTGGTGAGGACTTACTTGTTTGGCTACCCACATTTTGAAGAGACCACACACACTCACACACAATACATTTTGAGAGATTTAGAATTTGACCTTTAGACGCACTCAGGAGGTCAGATGGTCGCTGAAAAATTTATTTGGCTATCACATTTTGAATAGCGACCTTCAGAGAGACTGTAGGTAGCCGGAATCAACCATCTATTGCCTTGTCAAGGTCAAGGACGCGCTGTAAGTAGTAGTGAACCTCGCGTCTGGTATGTTTGGTGAAGATTTCTTAAAGTAGCAGCTTCTAATCCGATAAATGGCGTTGTTTAGTGATATTTTGACATCTCACATCAACGATAAGACCAGCAGTCCGATCACCTGATAGTAATTAATCTATTACCGCCACCCATAGACACCTGCAACACCAGTAGAGTCACAAGTGCGCTGCCAACCTTTAACCCCCTTTCCCCCCAATTGGGCCTCCCGGTACCCTTGCTCACTCGACTCTCGTTTGTCCCCAGAGCGCGGCATCTACGTGGTAGCGTTCAGTTACCCGGTGGTGCCGAAGGGCGGCGCGCGCGTTCGCGTACAACTGAGCGCGGCGCACACGCGAGAGGACGTCGCGCGCGCCGTCGAGGCCTTCGCCGCCGTCGCTAAGACTATCGGACTTGTAAAATAAGCTAACTGGACAAAAATATACGACTGGGAGATACGCCGCTAACTCAAACTATGAATAAACAAATCCTATGAAACATTTGATATTTTGAAAAGCGGTAACCGTCCGCCATTTTGATATTTTTCTCCAAAATGGAAGCCAATGATACAGATATAAACCATCAGTTGTTGCAATGGGACCTAAAACTGCTGTGATGCGTTGTTTAGAAATAGTCGATCTTTCCCAGTGCATTTTTACAATATCAACGGTTGTGAGTGTGTTAAAATTTGTCAATGTAATTAAATATATTTTTGCATCTTATACAACTTTAATTAATTAATGGAGCAGCAGTTACTATTTTTTTTATGTAAATTTATCATATTAAGTTACATGTGTATTGTATATTTGACCATGTGTAAAAATTAGTAATCATAATTATCTTGTAAGCATAAATAAAGTATTTAGAAGTTTATTACTGCATCTCATTTTGTTTAGTGCGGAATCTATGTCAGGAATGTATCTCAACATACATCTATACTAATGTAGGGTGCATTTACATCCCTTTAAACCCTTTATGGGGCTCTGTCGATATGTTGGACACCATATTTTGAACCTTATGGGTAGGAGATAAGGTCCAAAACCAATTAATTGTATTTATACCTACTGCCCATTCAGGGGTTAACCAGATGTCCGACTAATACCAACCATTTTGAACCATTTTGAACAACATTTGTTCAACGACTTTTCAAAATTCATCGAATAAATTCATAATTTCGACTCCCATACAAAATTACCATGTCATGTGACTTTGCATGAAAAGTTTTTTTATGCGAATTTCCAAAAGTCATAGAACAAATGTTCAAAATAGTTGGTAGAATACATGGTCAAAGGGATGTAAATGTTCACAGATACACCCTGTATGAGAGGTAAATAAAATTTGCGAGTTTGTATAATCTCGATTTTGATTGCGAGTAATCTCGATGACTCGATCTAATAGCAAACTATATTATTCCCTAGTAACAAGGGTATTTTTTTACTGATAAAATTAAACTTCCGACAACAAATGACTTGCGGGCGACAAAATAAAACAAAGATTGTGTAATAATAATTGATCTATTAACAATAATTTATTACAAGTAATAAAACGCACACTCTTATAGACAACTTCAAACACGCAGTGCGCACATAGCTACTCTCGAGATTAAACTATAACTATTTACATTGGTATTGTATCTCACTCGTCATTATTGCAACAATGGTGATAGATATAAACTGTGGTCGTTCGTTATGCAATTACATTCGATTTCTCACCTCAACATTGAATACATCAACAAACTAAATTATTAAGGCCAAACTATCCCACTCTAACAGAAAACGGCTACGTATGATGTTAGGACTACAGACCGCCGATTCATTCTCAGATTCTGCTAAACTTCATGAAAAGCAATATTCGGTTCATCTCATACTGGCGTATTCGGAAAATCGGGAGGCGCTATGTTCGTCCCTTCAAACGCTTACAACAGCGTTATGTGAGGCCCTTTAAAATGTGCCTACTAAGTTATTCAAACACGTAAGTTTAGTAAGTATATACTATTAAACTCATAGAAGGCTAACAGCAAATGCAAAAATATTACTTACACAGTCACATGCGTCAAAATGTTTTAATGCACTTGTGTTCTTCATGGATATAATTTATGCACTTTGTAACTCTTACAAGGTTGCTGGTTCACGAAATTCGCCAGCATATCAAACGTTTCATTGCACGCGACTGTACTTCAAAATGTATGAAATATTTCAAAACCTACAAACGAGATACACATCTACTTAGATTTAGGTATTTAAATGGGAATGAACTGACGGAATTATATTTACGTAATCCAAAGTTACTTAGAGCAAAATAGTGATATTTAAAAGAAAATTATGTATAAATATGCGAAAATACAAACAAACTCGACAATCATCCATCTATCAAACAAACATTTAATTACTAAAACCAAAATGATCCAGTTGGATTATTTACAAGTAATTAATCTAGATAAAACTATGAGAATAATAAAGACTAATACAAATATAATACGGGGAAATACATAGCCGTTTCCTGCAAACAGTTATCTTACGATTACTAGACTGAATACTTGACTACGAATATGGCCGAATCGTCTCGATTCTCCCGCCAGCGCCGACACCCCCCGGCGCGACCTATCCTCAACCTTATCAGAAATATGGAGGGTATCCTTTGCTTTGCCCGAGCGCCATATGCCTACTGTATTTGTCTTGTGGACGCAATATCGTGTGTTCGACACTGAGCAATCTTTCATACCGTCATTGGCTTCACATTATATGAAGGTGTTATTCCTCCCTCATTGTAGGACGAACGGCTTCGCTGGCGGACCTGAAATTTAGAAAAAGTTTTTTAGTTCTTTGTTTACAAATTCACTCAGATTAATATACATACTGAATACTTATACACCGTGAAATTTAAGTGGTTGTTTTCACGAAGACTTCTATGTAGGTATCATGAATAAAGTCCTTTTAGCAAGTTAGATCAATAAAATAAGCGAAAAAAACATCTCTCCATTTTGTATGTAACAGCGGATTTTCTTTCCGGGATAAATAGAAAATACAGTATTCGAAGATTTCTATTGCCCTGGTTTTGTCAATCTAGTAGATCGAATAGAAAAGGCGCTAGACAATAAAGACATTAGCACTTTGTGGATTTGTAGACATAGGGAGCCTTTGAAGTTAAAGAGATAAATAGAAGACTTATTCCTGAATATGGATTTCCATTGCCCCATCCTACAGACACTAACCAAACACAAGTACCTAAATATTGTTTGATCAGTGTCTGAATGTTTGGCAACATTTGGCGTCCAAAGTCACTACCAAATGCGGCACGGGCCAGGCCGCCGTATATATCTTATATATGCCGTAGGTATCTTCATTGTACGTGTACTCACCAGGCGGTAGAGTAGACGTCGAGGTGGAAGTTGTGGCGGCGGCGGTGCTGCTGCTGGTGGGCGCGGCCGCCGTCGTGCTGGGCGCCGCCGTGCTCGTCGGCTTCTACGACAAGTGCAACATTCTTCGTTAATAACACGGTATATCCAGTAGCTTATCTACATAGAAGGTGCCGCCGCTTGTTTAAATGTGTACGGAGGTTTCGGGCTGTGTTTACATAGATACGTGACTGCTGCTGCGAACACTGCCACAATATATGGGTACGCATGGGGGCTGTAATGTCGAGACTGTTCGCACGCATTCACTCGTGTCTACGGTGCCCAAAAGTGACATCTCAATTTTTTTGTAAACCATTGCAAGAGTGGGCTAAAAACTTGCCACTACTTGTACTATTCTATCCTCGTCTTGCTCGTGGCGGACACGTTGGCGATGGTCTCGCTGGTCTTGGCCTCGAGCGCGTGCAGCACGAACCACTCAACTTACATTGATCTGCTCTATCCTCGCCTGCAGCGCGTCCACCTTCCCGGCGAGGGTGCTGTTGACGGCCGCCACCTGCGCCTTCAGCTCGTCGTCTCTCTTGCTCGTGGCGGACACGTTGGCGATGGTCTCGTCGGTCTTGGCCTGGAGCGCGTGCAGCACGAACCACTCAACTTACATTGATCTGCTCTATCCTCGCCTGCAGCGCGTCCACCTTCCCGGCGAGGGTGCTGTTGACGGCCGCCACCTGCGCCTTCAGCTCGTCGTCTCTCTTGCTCGTGGCGGACACGTTGGCGATGGTCTCGTTGGTCTTGGCCTCGAGCGCGTGCAGCATGGTCTTGACTTCCTCCACCCCTGACGCTGCTGTGGCCGCTTGCTTCCGGGCCGAGTTGAGGGCATCGTCGAAACCATTTATCTGGTGAAATGAACAATAGATATTTTTAGGATTTCAAAGTCTGATACCAAGGAGAAAGTATTTTAAGATACGGACAATTATGTTGAGGATTTTTTTTCTTGGAGAATGGCAAACGAGCTACACATACCTAGAAGGAATAAAGTAAAGTAAATATTTTCAATAATAATATTGTACCATAATATTGTAACAATATTGTATTGGTATATGACGTTCACCTGATATAAAAGCCTTGACAAGGCTATAATTATTTCCTACAAGCTTAATTACAATGCTATATAAGTTTAAAAGCTTGGTGATATATATTTAAGAATTTCCTTGATTTCTTCATCATAGAAATCAAGTTATCACTACTATGATGGGATTAGGCTTAATCACCACGCTTGCCTAATGCGGATTGGTGATCACAAACCCAAGCTATGTTCGAAAAATTCGAAACATACTTTTGCTCGACCCAGGAATCGAACCAGGGACCCCGAGCCCTGGCCCTGGCCTGGACTCAGCCTTAGCAATACACAGTGTAGGTATAGGATGTTACCTGTGAGCCGAAGTAAGCGACAGTGCGCTGCAGTTCCGCGAGCCTCCTCGGCGTGTCGGCCAGCAGCGGCTCCGCCGACAGCTTCTCCGTGACCTTCGCCAGGTCCCCCGCGGCCTTGTCCACCTTCTCCGCCAGCTCCTTATGCTGGCCCTCTCACTTAGCCTTAGCAATACACAGTGTATAGGATGTTACCTGTGAGCCGAAGTAAGCGACAGTGCGCTGCAGTTCCGCGAGCCTCCTCGGCGTGTCGGCCAGCAGCGGCTCCGCCGACAGCTTCTCCGTGACCTTCGCCAGGTCCCCCGCGGCCTTGTCCACCTTCTCCGCCAGCTCCTTGTGCTGGCCCTCTAACTTAGCCTTAGCAATACACAGTGTATAGGATGTTACCTGTGAGCCGAAGTAAGCGACAGTGCGCTGCAGTTCCGCGAGCCTCCTCGGCGTGTCGGCCAGCAGTGGCTCCGCCGACAGCTTCTCCGTGACCTTCGCCAGGTCCCCCGCGGCCTTGTCCACCTTCTCCGCCAGCTCTTTATGCTGGCCCTCTAACTTAGTCAGCCTTATGCTAAGATCGCTAGCGTTCGCTTGCAGGTCCCTCGTCATCGAGTGGCAGTTTTGTAAAGCGTCACCTACACTGTTGCTGCTTGTTATTCACTGTGGACAAAATGGGCTTCTTTTAATATGAATACTAGTAGAATAAAATGTAGGCAGGGATCGGTTGCATTTTTTTTTAGTTATTACTTGAGGTTATTTTTTTATTGAACATGGTCTAGTTTCTCAGTCCTTTCTTCTGACCTTCGCAACTCTTCAGAGTCACTTCATTGCAGTTTGCAGTTGCATTGGAATTACCAAACTCCCTATATCATGAATCATGCATGATATACTCTGTCAATGAAATGTCAAATTTATTCTTGAGTAACTATTACGGATCCATAGTAATATAACTAATGGGACTGCCATACCCTATGGCATAAGCTGCAGAGGCGCCATCAATTAATTTCATGACTTTTTTGATGCATTTCTAAGCGTACCACGGGCTCCAAGGCCACAGATTTGGACGCAACCGGGATCTACACGCAGATATGAGATGAGTAAATACACAAAAAAACCTGTGTGTTCTTTTCTTTTCTTTTCTTTTTCTTTTTAATCTTTACACGTTGTTGTAAGAATGTAGTAGTACTTAAGTAATTATACGTATGATTTACGTTATGTATGTGCATTACCAATGTATATTGGACAAATTTCGCATGCTATTCTAAATGGCTAAATAGGCATAAGAAACTTTTATATAATAACACCTACAATATGTAACACCCTATTTAATGGCGAATAAAGGATTTTGTATTTTGTATAAATAGACTATAAACTATAAACCCTCTTTTTAGCAGATAAGAACTGGAAGGGCAATTCAATTTGAACTGCGCTTTAAATACTGCTAGATAACGCTTAAACTAGATCGAGAATATAATAATAGAAATAGATTATGGAAAATTTGATTTTGGTTTTTTACATTATTAATGCCCAGATATTTACAACAACATTATATTTACTGAGTAAATTTCCTGTACCGCGCCGTATGTCCGAAAATATTATAATTAGGAACATTATAATCGTAACTTAGTAACATACAATTATTTTTATCTGAGAGTGGATTTAAAATCCGTATGTTTATACGAGTAGATTAGAATTATGATTCGTAAAAACAATTATGTAGGTACCTATTAAATATTTAATCGTTATTAGCTCAGCAATACTTGCTTCATTTCAGCATGACTTACTTACTTATCAACTAATTATGTAATACTGCTAACAAAATACTGTTGAAAGTCAATATGTTGCATTAGACGCGAGCACTATGAAAACCTATTATTACAGTTTGCAACCAAACCGATAAGCCATCTGAGTATAAATTGCATAAATTATGTTATCGAGCATGTTACCCATACTCATGACACGATAATGGTGGTTGCTTCAAAATCAAGTTGCACTACGACCCTGACCTAATAACATTACCTACCATCAATATTACGAGGGGGGTACCTTTATCAGATTTATGCATTTGAGTTTTTTTAGCCTTCATTGTCCCACTGCTGGGCAAAGGCCTCCCCTAAAAATTGACCAATCACGTTGCTCAAAATACACATCTCATCTCGGATGAGCAATGTGAATGGCCAATTTTTACAAGTCTCTGCTCAAAAGCCTAAATTGGACTCTATTTGGAGCAATGATTTGCCAATGGACGGAGAAGTGGTCAAAGTCATCACGCCATCTCTTTCTGGGCCTGTCTCTCAGACGACGTCCTGGCTGCCGATATCTGACTACCTTAGTCCACTTCTCCGGGTGCATTCTACAAACGTGGCCGACCCAGTCCTATTTTAGTGCGTTTGACCGAACTCGCCCGGAGATTCTTTGCATCCCTGGCGCCAGAACTGTTCAGGCTACCGTCATCAAAAGAACTTTCAATCGTCTCGAGCATTTACGTCAAACACATTTGGTTTAAAGTGAATGAATGAGAACCAGATTGTGGTAACGATTCAATATCCTCATCTCACACAATAATATCTATGTTGTAAATTATTTTTTATATCTACAAGTTTTTTATGATTTATTGCTTCTCAATAGTAGGTATCTATGCTTGTTTCCTGTTTAACGCTGTTCAGGTTTTTGTTTGCTAAAATAACTTAGATAAAAGAAACTAGTATGTACCTAACATAACCGCATGATTTGTACCAAGTTGTCCTACAAGAGTACCTACTGTATTTTTTGTGTCAATGAAGTACATTATTAGTCATGCCGCAAAAACGTCCAATTTGAACGCGGGAGGCAGGCGTGTCATGTAATTGTTGCACGAAGCGATTAAATATATCCTTACAATGGTACAGACGGCGTCAGATCTTGTTTGTACTTGTGTTTCAGACAAATGGATAGTCCAAAGTCCGAAAAGGGTAACTCAACACGACGGCGCCGTGTGTACGGACAAGCAACCATACCGCTTCCTACGGAGCAGTTAATTTCGGATTTCAATAGTACCTACCTATTTATCTACCTCTCAATTTATACAATTCAAAATACGAATATAACCAGCCACTCATACATAATTTTTCATACATTAGTGCCTCTTGTTTTTCTTTTATTATAAAAAGATTCTTAACTCTCACAAAACTGTTTTAATGTAATGCTCTACAGTTGCTACTATTACATTTAGGTACACATTAGATACTATTGCCACCAAGGCCAATAATATTCGACCTACTTTTCAATTAGAAGGAACTTCTAAACAAAACAACAGACTGTCTTAGCACTTCATTTAACACAGTGTTCCATGTTTTATATGTGCTAATACTTTGAGCTGTAGGTATTGTAACACTAATAACGAAGGCAAGTGGTTAAGTGTTCCAACTTAAAACCTGATGCTTAATTAATTCGCTTTTCAACTCCTTTCTAATCATAGAGAGAAGACGCACCTTTATCCATTTCGATTCTTAGCGAAACGATCTGTCTTCTAACGTCGACGAAGAGCCAAAGCACTGTAGCGGCTGAGACCACGCATATGCAGAGGGCCAGCCCGGCCGCGAAGCCGCACGAAGGGCCGCGTGCGGCGGCGGCGCGCGGTGCGCCGGCCCCAGGGCTCGCCCTCGTCGCTGGACGCGGACAGCAGCCTCCCGCCCCGCGACACGCCACCCCCCACCAGCGCGTCCAGCTCCCTGCGCTTGCGCATCTTCTTCCCGACCCGCAGCGGGACCGCCGCGTGCACCGCACTCTCCATGCCGGATCGCTACCGCGCTCGCATCCGAGCCGCAACACCCACACTCCTTTATCACTTCACTTTCACTTCTTTAACTTTTGACGCGGGCGCTCTACGCAACGTCTACTACAAAAGTGAGCAATGTAAATAAACTTGAAATCACGGTCAGCTGGTGAGTTTGCGTCTGTCGTTTAATTATAGGTCGATACTATTAGTTTGATGTAAAATTGTATATTATTTATATCTCGACTGCCGTTTTGCCTGTGCTCCTTGGCGATACTGTTGTTTATGACAGGTTGTTACGAAGATAAAAAACTAAGAACATATTTCCTGCGATCGCGTGTTTTGCAATGAAAAATACCTGTTTTTGTGATGTCTACCAATTACAGGTAGTTATCCCTATTATCAATTTTGGTCTTGATGATATGCGAATATCTGATAAATTAATATGACAAAACAAAAGAATGAATAGAAACTTCGCGTAAGTGACTAAAAGATAAAATACCATACCATTGGCATCAAGAGAATGACTATATCATAAGAATCATGACGTGTCCTAAAAAGACAAATATCTGTCTGATAAGATAAACTTAAAATTTCCATCAATACCTACATGAAGCATTAGACGAAGATTATCTTTGTGATGAGAGACCCAGAACTTCGTTATTGTGCAATGAAAAATATCTAAGATTTACAACAACACTATTTAACTCAAAACTATTTAAACGAAATTAACACAGAAATGCTATCACTCACTCAACCATATCTTCCATAAGAGAAAATACACAAAAGTGATTGAAAGACTTATTCCATTATTAAATGTCTACATTCCATGTCTTTAATTGTGAATCAAGTGGCCATCATTAAAACCATTGAAAGTGCGAAGTTTATCAATGCGTCAGACTGTGAAGGTTAACGACTACATTCGGCGTACGTGACAGAATTTTAATACTACAAAATATAATAGAATAATTAAGATAATTTACAGGGAAGCATTCTGCGTTTGAGCATAATAAAACTTAAACTATGAATCATTAGGTTCACTTTAACTCGTTAAAGTAATGGTAATGTTCTGTCTATAACCGGGCTGGTTAGCAAACGAGAAAAGTATTATGTAAGGTCGTTTACACGTTGACATTGGTGCCATTAATAGCCAAGTGAACCTTGATCTTGGTGCTTAAATTTTATAAAGGTTAAAGTGCTCTAAAGGGTGGAATATTACAGTAATAACCACCTTGTAAATTTAAATTGGCAACCGCCACGAGACTGGCACTTAAGGCCTGATAAGGGGCAGCATTTGACCCAAGAGATTCAATTATTATACCCCTGTTCTGTGGAGTACGAGAAAAGTTTGCTGTGTGAGAAGTATCAACTAAAGATTAACTAACTCAGGACTGATTGTTCAATGCATGGGTAATAGGTTACTCGTCAGATATTGTTGTATACTTCCCAATTGAAAAGTAGTCAAATCAAAGTCAATCGTATCTCTCTTGCTTTAACATTGACATTTACTTTGGTTGGTTTTTAATTCAATTGACTGAAAACCACAATCTGATGATAGAAAAATCAGCCCTAAGAGGTATACATAACCATTACCCGTAGCACAGATATGTTCCAAATAAAAAAAAATGTTCTTAATATTTTTCGATTAAGTTATGACAACGGCCTTGATAGCTGGTCTTTCTTTTTAGACTATTAATGATGTGCCTTTCATGGATGTCGCTTTCCATTTTTTCGTGGAAAATCTGTATCTTCTGTTGAAGATATAAAGATATCAACATCTAGGGAAGCCTATGAGAACAGCAGTGGGTACTTCCACGCTGATGATGATCAATATTTTAGACCCGCGAGGATGACGCGCTTAAACAAGCGAAGCATTAAGATAATGTATACTTCTTCACTGACTTCCATTAAATACGAAATCTTGTCCAGAATCCATCATGTCATTAGACAGGTGTATTATGTAGAAAGCCGGACTAAGGAGGATTATAATACGCTCAAATGGATATATATAACTATCTTCCGTCTCTTCTGACAGGATATGACTTGGTAGGAGGTACTACGAAACTGATGTATAAGTTTAACCTTGAAGATCGACTTTGGCAGATAGGCAGTAGGTATGTAGCCTGTAGGTAGACATCATTGAATGTTTTTGATTATTAAGACTATTTTTGGAGAGAATTTTAATGTTAACTTTATGTTCTTCACATACAATAAACAATGATCTTTGACCTTTACAGATTTTCATGAGAAACTCTACTATGCTATACATAGTAAGCTCCGATATCAAAAGTACTTATCCTAACTTCAAATGAGACTGCGGTCAAATTTCATTACGCTATTATGAACAAACAATTAATTTTCCGCAAATAGTATCAGAAATAATTTACTTAATAGGAATTCCGGCATTCTAGGTCTTGAAACGTGACGAATTCGAGAAATATTGCGACTGCAAAGTATAAAGAACAATCAAGATTTTTGTAATGAATAACAAAGACGTCAAAATTATACGAGTAATTGGCCCAATAGCTAATTTATGGGTCAGGGACTTTAGTCAACTGTTTGACCCAAACCATAAAATAATACTATATTTTATAGGATGCAATTTACTGTTTGAAATTTTATAATGAAAACACTCCAGATGCTACTATCACCCTGATGTACATCGTTTCCATCATTTGGATAAAATCACCTAACTTTTTGAACTGAAGAGGAGGGTACTGACTGACGTTAGTAAAGAAAGAGAGCAATATAGAGTCGTAAATTGTAGCCTGTAACATATTTTACAATTTGAAACTCACTACAACGGTCAAGATAAAATAACGCATTAAGGATAAGATGATATGGAACACGAGACTAGAATTTGTCTGCACTTGGCAATGCCTCTTCAGGAATTATACGTGTGACCTAGAAGTCAACATTAAACATGGTTGTACGGATAAAGGCTGAGTTTTGACCTTTTATCAATAGTCGCTTTGCATACTGCAGTTACATTGCACTGCCGGTGTATGAACTTCTTTGTTTAGTTCAAATCATTTGCATTTTGTAACAAAGTAGCGAAAAAGATTTATTATCTTCAATATTTATACAATGCAAATTACTTTGTACTGCCAAAATGGAATTCATCGCCACAATCAATGGTCAATATTTAAATGGAAGATTACAAGGAATAAAGCTGTAGCTCAGTGCATAAGAACGTGCGCTTTCCAAACAGGAGGCTGTAAGTTTGAATTCGAGCAGGAACCTATAGAGTTTTCAAATCTATGTGCGTATTTCTCCCATTTGCTTGGTGAGAGGGTAAATATCATCAGGACTCTTGAAATGATTCGTTTAGTTTATTAAATTGTGATTAACTGCAACAGCTAAAACATCTATTTAGTTTTGTTCTCCACTATCTAAGGCTATCTTAGGTCAGACGGCATTGTCATCATTGTAATAACCAGATTTACCACATATTGGATCGTGATCAAAGGCATACTCTGGGCTCCAAAGTGATTGCTTTTAAAGAAACCGAGGATAACACGGTGGGATAACGGATCATGCGTTATAGTAAAACGCAGAATATTTGATAACATCGAGACTAATTTGCTATGGTCCAGGATTTACGTCGGAATAGAGATATCTGACTAGTTAAGATTTATTTTATATGTAGATGTAAATAAATAAAATTATGAGAGAAAGTGCAAAAAATAACTTTCTTTTCCCCGATTATGATGTTGTTTTTAAAAACATATTATATTAATCCGCTCAGTGACTAATTAGAATTAACTCTTTGAGAAGTATACGAGATATGCAAGTTCCATTATGCAGATAACGACCGTGTCAAATGCTCTGCACTAGTCAAGATACAGTATGAGCAAATTGGTCTTACTTAGATATAAGACGTTTATAAATAGAATTCTAGGTCTCGCAGAGGAAGTTAAAAGTTAAATAATATGCTTAAGAGTTTAAATGAGGAACTAGTTACAGGGCTCCCTCAAGGTTGACCATCGGACCATTATTGTATGTTATTAGGATTTTAATGGGTTTCTATAAAAACGGATGGAGGTCGAACTCTATAACTTTAATGAATGATCTTTACTTGCTAGAACTTTCATACTTAAGATGATTTAAATAAAGTTTATTGGAACTTATAGGATGTTCTTAAATGAGAGGAAGAACATTCTGCACAGTTCGATGTCTAGCAAATTGCATTTGCTTCTACAGTGGAGGAGTTTATTTTACATCGACCATCGATTTCAGGTGGTTAGAGCTTTGCTTTGGTGAGCTTGGTCTTGGTAAGAAGGTAGGTGAGATAAATAATAAACATAAATAAATTCACACAACATCTCGTACATTGACCTGACTCTGTACTAAGTAGCTTATGCACTTGTGTTGTACAGTGGCCAGCACATCAAGTTACTACAATCTGTCAAATTTCCTCAGTTGATATTGAACCAAACACGTTTGACATAAAAGTGAGGTTCGATTGAAGAAATTTGACATATTGTAGTAACTTGATGTGCTGGCCACCGCACATATACCAGACAGCAGAGGAATTACAAATAGAATACTTAAATACATAATTATACTACACCCAGCCACTGAATAAACAAAAGTGTTTGTTACACAAATAGTTTGTCCAGGGTGGGGAACGAATCCAAATCCATGACCTTTTTTGGCATGAGGCAGGGTTAGACTACCAAATGCCCTATCGAGCCAGTCGAACAAAACAACATTAAGATGAGAGTCGATTGGAGAATTAGACGATTTTGTAAAAAAATATGTGAGGCGCTCCGTTCATAATTTGGGCACGTTATAAAACAATACAGCTGAGGAGCACAATGTTCCTAAAATAAAATTATCCTATCCGCACGAATAATTTTCCATCCAATCTGTAATCAAGCGATGGGCAAGTGATCCGAATAAGGTGTTCAGGTATTATTTACAGCCAGTCGAGTGATAGCCTAATATGTTAGCCACCAAAACAACATCCTATATCACCAGAAATTACAAGAAATGACCAACAAATATGTACTTTCAACGATAACGTTACACTAAATACAGAATTGACAGAATTTTTATCTACAATAACTTTATACCAGACCACTCCAAAACAACCTTTTTTCTATGCAAATAAGCTATCGCACGACTCAATGCACAAACACGAATGAAATCAGTAACGTTTTGTAAGTAGCAGAAAGAAAAATAGTACGTGACGTGACGTATGAATAAATAAAATAAAATACAATATGTATAAAAAAATATAAATTAATACTTCATTAATAGATTCAAAGTTCACCAAAGAGCACAGTTAAACGTTGCTGAATCCCTAGTAACTTTTTCCACCCCTATACCGCGAAGTTAGCGAGCCGTCAGGTCAGTCAATCGCCAACGTACCGTAAAAGGTGTGATGGTTGTACGCGATACGACCCCGCTATCGACCTCCCCTCTCAATGAAGAGGCGCATGCGCGCAGACCAGACAAGCCAGGATATCTAACTAGACGACCAGCCAGCTTGGCGTTGTCATTACAACAATGATAACCTTACAAGGTAAATACTTCAGGGAAATGTCCAAGCTTTCTCATCTCATGGAACAGTACTACATACTTTCAAAACATTTACGAAATGACGTCACAACTGTCAACGGGGAAAGCTGTATGACAATGGATAGAGTTCTTGTGTAAAAATTAATTTAATTCGTTAAATGATTTCGATATCTTCTTAAGCTCTTTGTTGATAAAAATTATACTACTAATCTAACGAATGCTATCTGGTACTTTCTAGCAATCAGAGAAAAATAAACCATGATTTTGGTCATGTTACAATTTGATAAGATTGTTCCTAACAAAATTCGCGTTATTACTATCGACATTTATCTGCGACGTAAAGCAAAAGGATTACTTATTGCTTATGTATTCTTGTAGACTTTTAGCAGTTAGGCTAACTGCATCACCAATTCTACGTCTATGCGGCTACAGAACAAAAATAAATGCACCAAAGAATTTCCTTTCAAGTTTACATTACGCTTAGATATATAGTGTTGTCACGAAACACGCGGACACAGCACAGGCAAACGGGGAACAGTGCCCATACACGTGAGGCACATCACACAACAACAACTGTGCGTTTCTTAGGACGAAAGTAAGAACCAGGGTCCCCGAGGACGACGAAACGAGAACTAGAGTGACGTCACCGAGGCGCGGCGACGCATGCGCGCGGGATCTCCGCATAAGATATAGCTTATCTAGAAGAGATAAATTGATGAGATAAACTGGCATAGCAGCTAAGTGGTCTAATAATGCGGTATGATAGTCTAAATGGGGCAGTCAATTTAGCCAATTAAATATAGGTAAAATACTTAGCGCCAGAAAATTACTACAACCAAACTGCTAATAAGAAACTAGATGATGATTTACTTAACGCAGAAACTTTTTATGTAAACATTGATCGTACGATATTTGTAATCGCTTTAGTGTCTGTTTTTAGTTTCTATATAAAAATTACAGTTTAATTAAACTAAAGCATAAGTTAGTACCTAGGGTTTAATTATATTAGCTTTACCTAATTATATTAGCTTTAATTAGCTTTCGTTTAGATTGCTAAGTTGACATGAACCTGCACCTTCCAAACAGAAAGACGTACGTTAAAAACTAAGAATGCCTCTTCTGGATTTTTCATTTCGTATTCGTACCACCACTATCTCGGCGGTAATGGAAAACATCGCGTCCCAGTTTCGGATAGTTTCCATAACTGTGGATACGTACATTGTTGAGCTACGTTAATCAGGTAAACATTTTTTTTAATAAATGTTGAATAACTCTGCACTTTAAGCCAGACAAATGCAAATATTTAGAGATAAAAATATAGGTCTACTTGCCTCTCAGAATGACTGATTTATCAACCAAATTCATTTACCTACAAGTGAGTGGATCATTGCTGGTAAGTGATCATCGCCGCCTATCATGAGCATCTGCGAGATCAGATCAATCGCTGATGCGTACAATTTATCATTAAACCAGCGATTTTCGGAACCCTTGCCTCTTCCTTGAACCAGTCTTGGATTTGTCAATAGACCATAGCCTAGGGGCGGCAGCGTCTTAGAGACGGTACGAGTATGACCACACAAAAGAGATATGTATGCAAGTACGGATAAAGAATTGGTCGTAAATTGCTTTTTATCAGAAATCTGCAGAGCAATAAATTCATAAATATTTTAGCAAAATATTTCACAATGCTTGTTATCGTCCGTATTTGTCACCCAGACAAGTGTATGTAATTACAGACAGTGCGTTACGCTGCTAAACACAAAACCGCAGTGCTTTATAGAGCATAAAAGATGCATCTTATTCATTGAATATGCCGTCGGTTCAGTTACCCATAACTAGTCATATATGTTTGTAACATAAGTATGCCACTTAGGAAGAATAATGACTCAGAAGTCAGTGAACAATGAGGTGTGTTCTTGACAAGTTAATAACACGGAATTCGATGGAGCCATGGAATGGTTTCAGAGTAATTATAGCTACAAAGCAATTTGACCCTCTGGGATAAGGAAAACCGAAAAAGGTTTGGTCGCAACTATTTTACTGTGGCTTGACAAAAAATTTTCGTACTCAACCGAAGTGTCCGGAAATCTCAGTGTCAGCCCGAAGTCTGGAAGTTGGCGGTCTTGTACCCCCGTGCTTCAGGTAAGCACGGTAAGTCGTTGGTCCTACGCTTGATCTCTCTTCGGTGGTGTCACACTGATGGGACACCATTGTGTGATCGAATTAAAAGGGTAAAATGCAGCTGTGTTTGCGTACACGCTTGAAAACCATAATATATTCTGCGCACGTGGGTGATTGTTAGCCGAATATCGGTTGGAGGATTTATTTTTTTTACTCAACCGCGGAGCTGATCATCTGCAGATTGGATAGACGACAACGTTTCGGGATCCGACATGTGTTTCCAGGGCCGTCAAAATTAGACAAGAATAGTCAAAAAATTGACACAGAAAAGACTGCTATATAGAGATCGGCTCACTGATCGGTTTCCTTAAAAAATCTGACTCTGTTTAGTTTTCTAAGATATCTTCTCTAATTCTATGGCACACATTACATACAAGTACCAATGAACGAAGAGCGTAGCCTGGTTCGCTAAAGTTGACGACATTAGCCGAGGGACACCGCGCCACTAATTGCTTTGAATTAATTAATTAATCATTCTAACTTCTAGAAAATATGTGGCGCCTATTAACCTAATTTGTATGACAGCGGTCACGTACACCGGTAATTAATACGCTACCAGTTCTGAAGTATTTATTACTATTGCCGATTGTTTTGTTGAGAAATCAAATTGCTTAGTCTATATCCAGTCGCGACAGTATGAGAAACAGAAATGTATGGCAAAATAAATAAACGCAGCTGTCGCAAGTCGTAACGAACGTCTGAGGCGATGAGTTACGTATGATTATAGTTTTTCTTCTAATTTTTATTTGTTAAAAATGTTTCTGAATGTAATTTTGAATACTTAAACAAAACAAACTCTAACATTTAATAAATTTTAAAGCTTTCTATCAGATGAGGGGTTTTGATTAGTGAAAATTAAAAATAAACCAACAATAATCAAAAATATGCATCAAAACATATTAATACCGCATTAATAATAAATTTGTCACATATTCCCAAATGACCCTATATATAAGCCTTGAATTCTATATAGCAATTCATCAGTAAGTATTGTAATATGGAGTAAAAAATGTTTCGATGCCATTGCATATTGCAAATACTAGTACACATTTCCAAACAAGGCAAACCTGAATTCTTAGTACTAACATAGCTAAATTATACCCAACATAGAGCTATGTATGTGCACACCATTTTTGCTGATGGGTATATGGTTGGGTCAAACAATAGGCCTGTAGACACATCTGAACCAACGCAAGACAGTTGAGTCTTACCAAAAGCCAGAATTTGTGTGGTTCAAAGTCGATTTGGAGTCAAGAGTTCTCAAGCGATCCATAGAGCCTCTGATGGGCTTAAAAAAAAAGGTAGAATGACAATATACTTAAGGACTTACCTTTGTGTACTTTCAACTGCATATCGGTCATCTGATCGTAGAGCATTGCACATAACCACGTAAGCATTAGCATCCACAGGATAAGAGTACCTCGGAGAGCCCATTGTAAGGCACAGCGCACCTCTGCTCCTATGTTAGGTTCGGGTACTTTTGGGGTGCTACCACCACGGTTACGTTCTTTTCTGAAAACAAAACCTTTCATGTTTACTTTGTTTTATTAATTTATCTTTTTCTTCAAGTGACTTATCAGAATTAATTTTAATCAACTTGATTAGTATGTTACATAACTTGCTTTACAGCAATTATTGAAACATGAGCTGGAAAATCTCTTTTTTTATTGAAATAAATAATGACACATCTAATTTGGAACTGTTACTAATGGAGAAGAAAAGAAATTATATTTTAATTTCATGCAATGAACCTGTTGGGACGTAAAATTAAATAACAGATGACCCATCCAACCATAGCTGCCAATATTATTAGTGTAACATTTTTTAATATTTTGTACTTTTTAACTCCCTAGATATTTTATGGACATTTTAGTTAAGGTCCTTCCTTTGATTATTAGTTTACATTATTCATTTAAATGGTTAACAACAAGATATTGAAGAAGAGTACATACATCAACTAATATACTTTATCAATAAGAAAATATAGTGGCTATAAATCGCCCTTCTCTTTTTATGTTGTATACAGAAGGAAAAAGATCTTGACAATGTAGTATAAGTACCAATTTATTCTTGAAGGTTACAAAACCACTTGCTAAGTGTCGCCTTACAAGCAACGCAATAACTAAACCGACAAATGACTCTCTTACTACGATGAAACTACTGTTATTGTTGCGTTTCGTTTAGGTGCCTTCTGGGAATGTGTTTATCCATAACAAATGAAACTAATAGTCAAATAAATTGATAGGTACCAATTTACCTACCTGCTAATTTTCTTTTTCCTGCTGGGAATAATTTCTAAATGCAAATCATCGGACTCTTCGTCACTAGACAAATCCAAGAGGCGAAAGTTTTCCTTGTTATCTTTCGAAGACAGAGACATCCTGTTTGTCCACTCATACACAACATGCTACACGGAAGTTTCACAAATTTCCGAAGTTTCCACTGTTTTATGATATTTTACAGTGTTTGTTTATAAAATTTGTACCAACAAGGTTATGAAGTTTTTGATTGATATGTTTTTCAGGTTATGTTAATAAAACTTTCGAGCATTCTGTGACTCTATCAAAATAAGATTGCAAATTATACAAAAAAACTAATTAGTTTTGTAATAAAATCGCAAACATTTCCTTTTAAAAATATTAAAATAAATTACTGGAATCCAAATCCAAACTCAAATCGTGACAATTGTTTTTTTTATCTATGTTTTACTAGTGCTGCCAAAAATTTGATATTTCATTAATCTTTTTGAGTTATAGTGCGTCAATAAAGTCATGAAACAAATTTGTTTGTTTGTTTTATTGATAGACGGCCTCTATGGCGCAGTGGCTAAGGTGTTTGCCCGTAGCGCGAGAGGTCCCGGGTTCGATTCCCGGTCAAGTCAATTTAGGGAACTACATTTTCTAAGTTTTCTTGGGTCTGGCATATTACATATTGAAGTTTTCTTATTGAATGTTCAATTGCTTCATAAATTTTACACGTCTCTATAAACGTCAAACTGACATTGACAGTTTCTTAGAAAATCAAAAAATCGTGTTTGAGTTCGGGGTCGGGCGGCTTCATTATTTCAATTTTCACATTTTGCACATGGAAAGACATAAGTTTTGATCTTATTATAAAATAAGCTAACATGAAAGAAAAATGGAATTATATTTTGTATCTCATGTGGTTCGCTTATCTCATTTTGTCAGCAGTTTTAATGTTCGGACATGGTTTCTTGTTATCGCGTAAAACCCTGAGTGATGTGACAAAGTGTATTCCCCTGGACGATTTTGGATGTGATGGATGGGAGAGGGGTAATTCCACAGCGGTTTGTACTCAAGAGGAGAAAATTCATCGGCTGCTGTCCAACCCTGGTTCTGAGATAGCTTGTGTGCCGACTAAGAATAGGGTTGTATTTGTGCTTGTAGACGCTTTGCGTTATGATTTTACGGAGTACGATGAGCTTATTGAGAAGCCTTTGCCGTACCAAAATCGTCTGCCGGTGATGAAGGACGCGCTGCAGCGCTGGCCGGAGCGTACGCGCCTGTTTCGGTTCATGGCTGACCCGCCGACGACCACCCTGCAGCGTATCAAAGCACTTGTCACCGGCTCCTTGCCAACTTTCGTCGATGCTAGCTCTAATTTTGCAGCTATGGAGCTGCAAGAGGATAATTTAATTGATCAGGTAAACTGGTTCTTATAATATTTTACTGTCTTTTTCAATGATTTATTCTTAAGTGTTTTCATTGTGTTCATCATTTGCCAAGCATTGAAGTTTTATAATAGTCATAAATCTTTATTGTTTCCAATCTGTGGTTTCCCTGAATAGGTCTGACAATGTATTTCTCTCAGCTCATATTCATAGGCTTAGGCATACAATAGGTACAAAATGTGTATAGATTTTTCATATTTTATTTCTGGAGACTGGATTATTGAATAAGAAAAATATTATTGATCTTTTAACAAACTAACTTCTGTTGTAAATAAGTATGTGCAGTTTTTAGTTATAGATAATCCAACAAAATGGATTATTTTTAGAACAATTATAATTATCATGATAATTTTTTTTAGGTAACCAAAGGTGGTGGCAAGGCAGTTTTACTTGGTGATGACACATGGTTACGCTTGATCCCGGGGCGGTGGCTTCGATCGCATGCTATGTACTCATTTCATACCTGGGACTTGGATACTGTAGATACTGGTATAAAACTGACTAATATCAAAAAATATTTTTAATGGCACAAAGTTTATCTAAATAAATTCTTTTGTCTTAATTTACAGAAGTGGATTCTAAAATATATGATGAGTTAAAGAAAGATGATTGGGATCTCTTGGTAGCTCATTACTTGGGAGTAGACCATGCAGGCCATCGGTATGGGCCCAATCACCCAGAGATGACACGCAAACTGGATGAGACTAATGTTCGGTTGAAGAAGATTATTGATGAATTGCCTCCAGATGTTCTTCTATTCGTTGTTGGGGACCATGGGATGACAGAAACAGGTAAAGTATAGTACTCTACAGGGCTGGTTCTGTTCAGATTTATTCCTACTTAATTTTTTCAATTGTTCTGTATTGTAATATGATAATATTGGTATTGTACTCAGCTGTATGTTTTGAAATTATTATAAAACAAGCCTTGGTGCAATTCATAATTTATATTTTACAATCAGTCCAAAAGAGTTCTATGTACTAAAATAATATAATGAATAATATGAGACACTGTAAAACAATAAATAATTAATCCTGTTATACATTTGTAATTCTTCCAGTTATGGTTATATTTTGTTAAACATTTATACTAATATGTAGGTATAAAGATTTTTGACCTTTTAATGAAAATATTCAAATTGTATCCTGATTTACCTATATAAGTTATTGCCAATTTTATATTGTCTAGCTACATACATATCTAAAAAAATATATACCTAGTAAAGAGTCATTTTCATATTGTTTTAGACTCACAAGAAGGAAAAGATGATGGTGGGTACTGCTAGTGGCTTGATAGTAGAAGTTAATATTTGTGTCTAAAAAGTTTCTGTCAATTGTTCTGTTTCAGCTAAACATTTTCATAACATGTGTGTGATTCTAAAGCATTGAGGCTTTTGTTAAGTAGGTGTTCAACCAAACAAAAATGAATTTGACTGCACTAAAAAATTATGACTATCAGATTCATGTTATTGGGTAGAGCTCATTAGCTCTCACATTGTTTTTATTTCAAAATAGTCAAATTCAGTTTTTGTTGGATGAATAATACAAAATTAGGCTCAATTGTTTTGTTTGTAAAGTTTACAAGCTTTTTTGTATATTGCCTAAATTGAAAATAGCATAGAACTTTTTCTATGTTTTAAATTGCATTATTATAAAAGATTTTTTTACATTTTAATTTATGATTTGGTATGGTAACAAATATGCTAGAAAAAGTTTTGACATGTAATATTGGTATTTTTAAAGTCTAACCAGTAAAGATATGTTGCCCTTGCTACTTATACTAATTGGAAATAAAATGTTCATGTTAATTGTATGTAGTTATTGAAACTTCCAAGAAAAGAAGAACTGTATAGCCAAATTCTCTTTTTGGTTAGGCTTTATGTTTAAATTTGCCAAAATGCATGTTTGCTGTTCACCATGAATGAAACATGCAAAATTAACTTACTAAGAAAAGTTCTTTATCAGGGGACCATGGCGGAGAAAGTAAGGCGGAGCGTACGGCTGCGATGTTTGCGTACCGCGGTAAAGGGCTCGCCGAGAGTACTGCGGCTCAAATAGGTTCTGAAGTCCAGCAGACGGACTTGGCTCCCACTCTTAGCGCGGCGCTGGGCCGACCGCCGCCCGCGCCCTCTCTAGGCAGCTTGTTGTTGCCAGTACTGCCGAAGATGAGCATATCACACACCTTGCTACATGTAACCAATAATTTGAAGCAGGTAAGAGTTGAGTTACACCTGGAAGCACTAATTCTTAACTTTCTGTATTTTTATCCTATTCTTACCTTAGAAACTAGTCCTACCGTGTAGGGTTTTTTTTACTTTTCTCCGAGACCGAGAAATAGATTAGGGGTGAGTCCGCATGCGATGGAAATTACTAATACATACGTTTTCTGAGGGGGGATAAGGTTAGAGTATAGTAAACTAGAATTCAGTGTTTATGCAGTATGAATGTTTAATTCTGTTTAAAATAAGCCAGCACAAAATAGATGACTAACTATTTTTAAAGTCTGCTACTGCACCCTTATGTATGCCTAAAGAAACATCATTTATTTAGGTGCAATGGTGGTCAAGGTCTCTTTGTAAGTTATTAAAGTTTTAGTGTTTAGAACAACTAGTTGCTTGTCATATTCAATTTAGTTAGACGTCTCGTTAGTTACCATGATATTATATTTATTTTCAGATAAGGCAGTACTTAGTTCGTTATGGGGAAGAGTCTCAACAAATACCATTGGATAGACTTGCGCAACTTATCAATGCTACGAGGGAACAACTGGACAAGGCGTCGGGCATCGAAACGGAAGAGGAACTGGCCAACTATATCGCCGATGTCAGGTAACGATTCAAACAATCGTGTCTGAAGAGTTTATTAAACATTTCAACGTATAATGGAACAGTTTCTGTTTCAGGGCACTCATCGAAAACATCCGCGCCGTCTTTCGAGAGGTCTGGGTCGAATTCGATTCCCTTTCTATGTTGAGAGCGCTGCTACTACTTCTGTTGGCTATATTTTTCAACTGGTTGATAACTGAAGGTCTTCCAATGGACCGCGTGCCTTTAATATTCGCTAGTTCCTTTGTTCCTACCGGCCTACTAGCAATGGCGGTGTGCATAGGTGTTTGCTATAGTGCCTTCTATTTCGAAATCCTAGAAGATCTCGAGCACGCAATTATTTTAAGTACAGGTTTAGTTTCTGGAGCGATTACGTGCGCTCTCGTTATTATGCACTGGGATGGTATCACCCAAAGGTGGTACGAGGGGCGATCGCTCTTCCACGAGCGCTTTTCGCGGTCGGCTCTGGTCGCCTCTGCAGTAGTTCTAGTCTCGAATAGTTACATAATTGAAGAAGGCGCTGGGTTGTCTTTCTTAGCGTTGAGCGGTTTGGGTTTGATGGCGTGGAATGTGGGCACGATTAAGGGTTTGGTGATGTGGGTGTTATGTGGAGTAGTGATGGCTGGGTCGAGGTCTTACAGGGGTTGTAGAGAGGAGCAGGGGGATTGCTGGACGGCGGGGGAGGGGGTGCCGTCGGGGCAGGCGACGAGGGCGGCGCTGGTTTTGGCATTGGGGTCGGTGGCTGGTGTAGTGGCGGTGGCCCGGCGTCACGTGGGGTGGCGGGGGTACGGCGTGGTGTTGTCGGGGTTGTTCGCGTGCGCGCACTGGGCGGTGGGGTGGGGCACGCTGGGGTCGCCGGGGCGGTCGCGGCTGCTGGCGCGCGGCGCGTGGCTGGTGCTGGCGTCGATGTTCGCGCTGCTGTGGCGGCGGGACGGCCGCGGCGCCACGCTGCCGCTGACGGTGTGCGGCCTCTTGTTCTACGTGGCCAATACTCTGGTGCTGGGGGCGACGTTTGCACCGGCCGCTGCTTTGGCTCTCGTGACTGGCTTTTTAGTTTTGAACATCGTTTCGCTAACGAAGAACTCTGGAAACCCAAAGTTTTGTAAGTTCACTTTTCTATTAGCACAGTGAAAGAACATTTCTTGGTCTGTTATCCACAAACTCATATCTACAACCATAACTTTCAGCTTTATCAACTCGGTGCAGTTCTAGCGTGGCGTGCGTGTGGGCACTGCTGGCGTCGTACTTCTTCTACGGCACGGGGCACCACGCCACCCTGGGCCACGTGCGGTGGGCGCCCGCCTTCCACGCCGGGGACCCCAACTATCTGTCCATCGGCCCGCCTATTACCGGCTTTTTGGTGATTCTTGATCTATTTGGTAAGTTTTTTTTTATTAATAACCATTTCTGTAGGCCTAGCACGAACTTTTCAGGAAATCATATTGTTCTCGCGCTAGGACTACGCTAGTACTCAGTACGAAGCACCTTCGATGATGTATCGTATCCTAACATTTGCTTCATAAATTTACTGGAAGTGTTAGTTGTGGAGTCTGTGGTCGGGCGCATCACGTTGCAATAGGTACTATCCTTTCTGATAGAGGGAGCTCTTCAATTTTCAAACGAATTGTTTACGTTACGCATATGCTACGATTTCTATGAAAAGTTCGTGCTATGCTTACTGTTCTTAATAATGTTTTCCGAGTGAACTAAGAGTCTAATCTCAAGAGTATCAACAACCTTTACCGCAATGTTATCTTTTAAGACCCAAACACCGACATAGATATCTCGACAATCTTCATCAAATAAAGATATTTACATTTGTTTGTGTATTAGAAATAGTTGCTACAAATATTTTTTATCATTAGCGTAAAGATAACGATTTTCGTGACCTGCTTTCGCGAGTGTACCGCATTGGCGAATTCATTATAATGAGTATTTTGAAATGAAATATCCACTAGATGGCCTCATGACATCATTAAACCTATGGCTAGGTTACCACAATATTAATCTGTCTTCTGTCTGACATGAACGAAGAGGGATCAGGCGCAGGGCCATAAGCTTAACGTGCAACGAACAAAACTTCCAACTTGAGTTCAGGATTATACTCAGAATTTCTGTACCATAAAACCCAGGTTCCAAATTTTGTCCCGACCTGGGGATTGAACTGAAGGACCCCCATCGTAGCCATCGGTTTAAAGTGCTACCCACAACTCACTGTACCCATTGAGGCAGTCAGATTTTTATTAGTAAGTAATCTAAGCGCGTTCTTAGCTACCGTTGGTGTAATCCAGCATCGAATAATAGATTTTCCACGTCACCCCATTTTATCTCCACATCTCTATCAAGGGTCACTTGACAGCTGCTGCTACTGTTTTTCGCTTGAGCCTCGACAGTTGGAAACTTGACAGCTTGACATTGTTATGGTTTGTTTCAGGCATGCCACTGATGTTCGGGGCGGCCGTGCCTCTGCTCGCGCTGTGGGGCCGCAATGGCGCCTCTAACGTCGGCCCGCGAACCCAGCTGGCCGCAGTATTTTCTCTCTGCCTCAAGTTTGCGCTTTGCTTTGCTATTAGGGTGAGTATTTTTTGGTTTTCTTCTTGATCTTTGCCGGTTAGACGTGATGTCGTGAAACCGTTTGTCGGACATTGAAGGACCCCTACTACGGTATGCCTTTACCCCTGAATAAGTTTAACTCCATACAGAAAATGTATTAATGTCAATTATGTATTTATTTTAGTAGGTTTTAATGCTAAGTTAATTTTTATGCTGACTCCAGCTTAGTTTTAGGTAATAGTAATATGACTTCTCAGTTGAAATCGGCATTCCAAACCACTGCGGCAGATTATGTGTTTTGACATTCATATGGACCTAACTTGAATAAAGATTTTTTCTATTCTAATATTAACCTTACTTTAGAGCCATGTCAATGTATGTGATATTGACTTAATTTACTTACTATCGTGTGGGTCCGTTTTACGGTGTCCCGTGTATATTGATACTTCTATTAAGTACTAGCGGCCGCCCGCGACTTCGTCCGCGTGGAAAAGTAATTCTAATTCTTCCGCCGTAAAAACCATCCTTGAACTTCAACGAACATTTTAAAAAAAGATTTGGCCAAATTGGTCCAGGCGTTGTTGAGTTATGCGCTTACCAACACATTTTGCGATTCATTTTTATATTATAGATTATGTATGATATAACATTTAAGCCGCTTATTTCCATCGTCAGGTATTCGCATGCGCGATGTCCGCCACCATCCACTGCCGTCACCTCATGATCTGGGGGGTGTTCACGCCGAAGCTCCTGTTCGAGAGCGGCGCGTGCGCAGCGGCCCTCGCCGGCTGCGTGCTCGGCGCCGCGCTCAGCACTTGGCACATCCCCTCGCAGCACAAGTCCAGTTGACCCAAGCGTGACGGGTAAACTACTAGACTTTGTCCAGAAGGGGCGAATTCGTCGCGAATCCTTAGAGATATTACAAAACGATTCGTTTGTAAAACGCTCCGCGTCTCGTGCATGTAGCGTAATTACGATACGCGTACGATCCTTGTGCGAAGACCCTTAAGCGCGTCGGTGAAGCAGCGCGTGAGTTGAAAATTCGCGCATAAATCGCGTACTCGAAGCCACTCTCAACTCGTCCGCGTCAGGAGTTCGTGTCAACCGGAATAAGGGACTTCATGGACGTCCCTACTTGGTTGCGTCCAGTTTACTCGCGAACTTGATAGCGAGTGCCCGTATCCAGTGAAATGAAAACAAAATTTGGACCAAATACTCGCGTGTCAGGCGCTTCTTCTGAGCGCATCATACGTGGGAGGCAACTCGCTGCTACTTCGCCCCTTCTGGAAAAGGCCTTAAGTTAGGCAATATGAGTTGAGGTCTTAAAACAGAATCGGGGATTTAAAATATTTTTGGTTGGTATTTTTTGAAAGAACGGAATGTTAATTTGATTAAAAAAATACTTTTGTTATTTAAACCTAGTGATATTAAATTCGTCAAGAAAAAAAACATACGATCAAAAACTTCTTTGAAAAGCTCCTGACAATATGTCATCGAGATATTGGGCCTTAGAAATACATCTTTACATTAATTTACTTTTACCAAAAGGAGGGCCACATTTTTTGTATAATATACAATTCGCATTTATGCATTTATCTCAGGCAAGCTTATACATTAAAATTACTAGGTAAAATACTTCTAAAATTTTCTTTTGTTTTGATTAAACAGAGTTAGTTAAGTGTATCTTAGTTATATTTATGTAGGTATTTTAAATGAGTCAGTATTGTAAAAATAACCATTTCTAATAAACCAAAGACGTTTTGTGACCTCAACCATAAGTTATGATAGACTGCATTATCAAAGGGCTTACCAAAAGTATTTAGGCCACTCCATTTGACGCTTAGTAAATTCGATTGGTTATACAAGGCTCGTATAATTTTGTATAATTACACCCAAGCCTTACATGGGATATTCTCAAAGATAAGCTTTATATTATTAGACTACTATGGACACAAAGTAGAACAAGTTTAGTGGCTATTTGGCAACTAGCCAAGAGGAAATCTATGAAATTTCAATTGTACATAATACAGTCATCATCAAGATTAGTACTATCTCAGCAAGATATTCAAAGAGAACAGGAAAAGTTTTTGTATGTGGCAAAAAAATCAAATTATGTGTGTAAATTTTAACTTTTCAGTGGTTCCCAAACCTAGATAGTCAAATATGAAAGTTTTTCATGTGATTTAAAATAAATTACGTCCACATAATTTATTGTTCTATGGCATGTGTAAGATAAACACCATACAAGATTGGTAGCTCGAGATTATTTAAAACAATTCACGATGTAGGCCTTTGTAATAAAATTATTATGTCTCATTGGCTCAAATTCAAGTGATTGTATTCATACTCAGTCACGTCTGATTTTATTATGCGCTATTTCGAATATTTATATACCTAGTGTAAAAGACTAAGGTTTCTAGGTGAAATTAGTACTTACATAGATTTATAATTAATATCGTCTTAAATTTTTGTAAAAGGAAACAGCCAATTAAATGTTCAATAAATTCTGTTATAAGTGTGTGGTGCACTCAATCAATGTAATGTCTCAAATCAATACTACATCTAGTGAGATGTTATTACATTACTCTGCCAAAACGGTTGCCGTATCGAAAACGAAGGATTTAACCGTTTTTCTTTGATAATGTATGTATAGTGAGCCTAGAAACCTTTGTTTGCTGTTCTCTTGTATCTATTAAGATTTATGGATATGTCGTGATGATAAAAGCAAGTCATATTTTATACTTTTTTAAAGGAATGTTAAATTGTTTCATCTAATAGCTACGGGTTTTCTTGTGCTTATAATGGTTGTATTATTTTGTTGTATTGTTTTGCGATGAGTGATTTCATGAGTGAGTTTAAAGTATTAGTGGATAGCGAATGTTTAGCAATTTTGAATTACGATTAATATTACACTGCCATTGATTGGGCTGTTGAATTTTAAATAAAAATAATTGTTATATTTAACTGTTGACTTATACTTGACTTAAATTTTTTATAGTGATGTTATTTGCTTTTCTGAAAGTGATAGTCATAGTAAATGTACAGTATGTACAGTCAAGTCCAAAAATATGTATACACGGTAGAACCTTGTCACAATGCATATTGTATAAGAAAGTAGAAGTCGTTCTTATACATATGTATTGTGGCAAGGTCCTAAAGTGTATACATATTTTTGGAGTTGATTGTACATACTACATGAATGTACAAAAAAGTAGAGAATTTTATTGTTCACTAAAAATTAAACTGACCATTAAAAATAATAGATATTGCTATTACGAATGAACAAAATAGTATTTTTTATTATGGAAATAAGTACATTTTATACAGTATTGTGTCTTGAATTAATGACTGGAACGCATATCTTTAACACAATACATGTTTTCTATGACAAGGCTATAATAAATAAATATATTGGACTGCAAATGCAAATAAGAACTGTTTTTAAAATGTAGATTCTGAATGAGTACATAATATGTTGATAACAACATTCCCATTTGAAAGAAACATGTAAAAGATTTACTTATTTATTGAGTAGCAATAATGATATTTGATAATAGGTATAATAGTTTAGATACAATGATGTCGGCATTTAGAGGTGATCAATTAACTTGTCATACTCAAGTTAAAAAAATGTTATCAATGCTCTTGATTGCCTTATTGCAATAATATAGTTATGCATTTTAAGATTTACTTATAAAATTTTGGTGAACATGAGAGTATTTAAAATTTTCTATGATTTAAAATAAAATATTTATAGCAGATTTTTATTGTTTTATTTAATAAAACTTTTTTATATATATTACATTGATTTAATACTATCCCGAATACTTAACATCCAAAAGTATAATGCACAAAAGCAAAGGTATTTAAGTAATTGAGTGTATTCGGCGTAATTTTATACTAAACTTACAAAGAAAAAGAACCTGAGCGAAGTAATCGCTTGTGACTTGTAGCACCCCTTGAAATCAAACCATATTATTCAGAAATTGCGTGTAGAAATAAGAATATAACTCCATCACAACTTGGATTACTGCTTTAAGTTGGAATCATAACACTTAGAAACATTTTCCAGCCCATTTAATTCATGTAGTAGGTGATGGGGGGATATAGGGATTAATCAGATATTCCGAGAAAGAGTTCACGGCTGCGGCTCCGCGGACTTCTTTGTCTAGCAGTGGCAGTTTTGTTACATGGAAGTCTTCGTACAAGTCTGCAATCTGCTCCAAATATTTCTCTTGCACTTTGTGACGTGCCGCACAGAGATCGCACGGCGCGGAAGACCTTAGCAACAGTTGGTTGACGATGATATTGTGTGTGTCAATGCCACATCGCGTGAGCTCTTGCACCAAACGCTCAGTTTCATACAGCGAAAGGAATTCGGCGATGCAAACGCACACAAACGTTGTCTGGTTGGGGTCTTTGAACTGAGTGTTTACTTGTCTGATGACAGACAGCATCTCATCCATTTTATTGCTAAAAATATCAGAATTGAATTCTGCAAGTCCAAATAGTGTAGCCACTTGGTTTATAAATGGTGCAACCTGCGAATATTAAAAAAAAAATATATAATGATACCAAATCATTCATAAATGTCATAATTTCATCTCATAATCAAATATGTAAAATCAGATAATTTTCATAAAGAAATCTTTTTACCTTAGATTTTAAACGCATAAGTTTTCCCAGACCTCTTTCTACGACTTGTGGGAAAGAGAGCAAACGGAGAGTGTGGCCTGTAGGAGCTGTGTCAAATACTACTGCACTGAAGTTCATGCCTTTGACCAGTTTCATTACCTGCCAAAGAAAAAAAATAATTATAATAGTCTAATAATGATAAAAGACTATAATTCTATAAAAGACTTACACATACAACACAAGAGATTAAATGCATTATTATTAGAAGAATATCATGTGACTCTTACCTCAGCATAACTCATGGCTTCATCGATTCCCGGGAAGGCTCCGACAATCTCTTGCATCACTCCCTTTCCCAGCCTCATAGCCTCGGTTTCGCCTTCAAAGTACTCTTCAGGCAACTCAGTGAGGCCTACATTGGGGTCGATTTCCATAGCAAAGAGATTTTCAAAGCCTTTCACCTTTGTAGGGACCTAGAAGATAAATATACATAGTCAAAGTTTAACCCTACTAAGGTAAAGTAGCCATATTTTCCAATTCAAGATTTTAGCTTGGATTTGGACTAGTTCACAATATAATTTGGTGAGATATGTATGTTTCGGTAGTCAATTTGGACGACAAGTCAGTTGAATTTTACTTATTAGCATCACATTTCAACCCAATTTGTGCAGGTTTAATATGTATGTAAGTTGCTAATATAATCACAGTAAGGAGCTAGTCCCACGAGATTAAAGTGAAAGTTATAGTTTTATTTCACGTACCTTAGAAAATTTTTGGTCGAATGCATCTGATATGTTGTGAGCTGGGTCTGTCGAAATAATGAGTACAGATTCCCGGACTTTGGAAAGCTGGACCGCAAGACTGCAACTATAGCAAGAAAAGGTTAATCGTTAGATTTCCATCTGTAATTCTTCGATACGGAAAAATATGATAATACGGTGTACATTTACCTGCACGTAGTTTTTCCGACTCCTCCTTTTCCCCCGACGAAAATCCAACGGAGTGATTTCTGGTCGATGACATTTTTAAGAGAGGGCTCTAAGGCCTCAAAATCGTTATCATCCATGCTTGATGAAAAGGAGGAGTGGGTTCACAATAATTTCTAATAGTTATTTGCGTGAAACCAAAAATCGACAACCAATCGCCATTTACAATGACAGCATAAAATTTGACAATTAATGACAGAAATCATCTGACGTGTGTTCCGCTGTCAAAAGATGAGAGTATATTAAAAAAAATCTGGCTGTTTATTATTGTATGCCTTTACTTGATATTTTGATACGAGGCTATAAAAAATATTGACTGACAGGTGACAGTGACACTTGACTGACAGTGACAGTTGCCTAATAAAGAATTTGTTCCGCGGCGAATTTTCCCAATTTTCACTTAATTTTCGCTTAATTTTCCTGTGTGGTTCTAATAATATTGCAATAAGCTACATGTAATGAATGAAATGAGTAGTTACATGAATGTAAATAATGTTCTATCGTCTTTTTCGTGGTCGTTTAACTTTCAAGCTTTACGTGTTAGTGGCTATTATTATAGTTGTTTCAATAAGCGGCTATCTGTTTCCTCAGTTTAGGTTTTATCCTATCGCGCCTGTGACGGAATCCCCCGCTGTAGTGCGATTCTCGGACAACACGCCACTTATCAAAGTTATTGACTGTTGTGTTCCGTCAGTTTGATGATTTTGAAATGATGTTGCAGACAGCGTGCAGTCCTTCGTCACGGCATTCCCGAACTTGCCTGTCGTTGTGGTCTGCGACAGTACTCCGTACCCACCGTTCCCGTTTTCGGCCTCGAACGAGACATTGCGGAACGTTAAGGTCGTTTCGCTGGAACTCAAACTAGATTCGCAGCCGCGCGATCTAAATCCACTTACTCATATTCTCACCGAGTTCGTGCTATTTGTACCTGATTCCATTCGTGTCTTACGCCGGGTCCTGCAGCAAATGGCGGTGGCGGCGATAGCGTTTCCTGCTAACGCCATAGCAGTGGGGGTGGCTAACTCTCACATCATTTGTCAGCAAATCAAGTGGAACTATGCAGACTGGACCCTGCAGTATAGCAAGGACGCGTCTGGGAAGCTGTGCGACTGCTGTACACGGGCCCCACGCATTGTTGATCAGGACCTCACTGTTGCAGACCTTACCTCAACCATTTGCTTTGCCCTTTCCAGAGGCATTGTATTTACAAATGACGGCAAAGAAAGTTAAAGTAAGATATGGTTGTATTTAGTTTGAATTACATTTATCCTACTTATAAATAGATCATAGGGTATTCTTTACTGCACAGAAATAGAATACATGATTGAAACAACAGCAATAAATAGTAAACAGTTGGAAAAATCATAATAATGAAAACAAAAAACTGTACTTCAATTTTGCATCCACCGAAAAATCACATTGTTTGTCTCTTGATATATTTTGCATATCTCACCATAGACTTGTTTAAGTATGTGATTAATTTTGTATTATTTATCGAGGAAGGCTATAGGCTAAATAACATTACGCTATGACCAATAGGAGCAAAGACAGAGCGGTAAATGTGTAAAACGGGAAAATTTTTCCACGCGGACGAAGTCGCGGGCGGCCGCTAGTTATTTATACAATCAATCAAAACTTACTTTCTACTACTGTTCACCATTTTATTTTGAAGCAGATCTATATCTAATTTAATATTGTTATAACTTTTCATTACATTTATATAACATCAACCTTTTAGGTCCAGATAGTAGATGGCAAATTGGGTGCAGGCCGCAGTGTTCTCAAGTCCCCTGGAGCACGGCAGAGAGTGTCCCGACATATGAGAGACTATCGTGTGGCTCTTTATAAGCAGTTAGGAGTTAAAGCCACGGTTAGGGAAGATGGAAGAGTCCAGTGGTTCGGTTGCAAAAGAGAAAGTCAGGTATGTACTATGTATGTAACAAACTTAAACTCTTTTGGCAGTTAGTAACATAAATTACTTTATACTTCATGTCAACATTAGATGTTTGTCCAGTAGAAGTTGAACCAATAACTTACTATAAATTTCATTTAGGCCAGTCAGTTACATGTAATAACTGGTATGTGCCAACTAGGGATTGCAATTGCTGGATCCAGCATACAGCAATCCAGCTGGATCCAGCGCCTTTTTAAACATGCTGGATCCAGCGATGCGGATCCGCAAACGTATCAATTACTATTGTTTAGTTTTGACTTGGATGGTAAGTAGGTACAGTAAGTGATTATTTTAAATAATTTACTCTTACTTTCCGAAGAAGGAAACGATAGTTTAAATAAAATGTTAAGTAGGTACCTTATTGGTTTTGTTAAGTTATTGCATTGTATTATCTGTTATTTATTTATCTTTAGGCATCATGTATGTTTTATTAATCTGATAGATTTTTTTTAATTATCAATTTACTTTATTTGAAATTAAGTAAGAGTTTTTTTAGAATTAAGTAATTTTTACTGTCTTTGAGTAAATATTACTTTTTTTTTGTTCTTATAAATAGTCAGTATACAAATAATATTAATTTGCTCATAATTTAGTCGCATGTACTTGGATATGTAGTCTATAAAAAAAATATCTAAAACGAATGCCATGATAACATTGCTCATCAGTATAAAAAAACAGCCAAGAGAGTGTCGGACACGCACATGAAATGGTTCCGTAGCCATAAGATGGGCCGACCTTATTTTCATAGTTTGTAGTGGTTATTTCCATACGTTACCATTTAGGTAGTTAGGGCAACTGCACGCCATAAGTTGGTCGAGTTGATTTAAAATAACTATGTATGATACAGAGTCCGTTAGTTTTAGTTGAAAGTACTTACTTGGAGGTATACAGCACATTTTTTTCAGAATTATTGTAATAGTATTTCAAAAGTTAAGGGGGGGGACACGCTCTAATTTTAACTTTGTATTAATATAATAACATCTCGTGACTGGGAGATCTGATCCAAATGGTTTTCAGGCAATTTTTGGTGTATTTCATGAGACCTTTGTATCGATACCCCACACGATGGGGTAAGTCGAATTTTTTTTTCGAATGAAGTTTTCATTGTATGAGGGGGGGGGGGGGGTGAAAAATAATTATCTTTCGATAATTTTTCGTTCGTGGCAATTGCCAAAAATGTCATCTTTTTAATTTCGTTCCATACTTTGCTGGATCCGCGCTGGATCCAGCTGGATTCAGGTCAATCCAGCAAGAATCCAGCTGGATTGAAAACGCCGCTGGATTGCAATCCCTAGTGCCAACTGCCACTAGTCTTTGACCTTGTTCAAAAGGGGGGAAATAGACACGAATTCGAGGCAAGGTATTGGGTGCCTATACTTTCCGTCCACATTAGTCCACTAGCAAGTTGAAAAATCGCGCGTAAAACTGGTGCGTTTCATACTATATTTGAAATCAACTTCATCAAAGTATGTTTGGATAAGTAACACTATTTAGCTCTTTCTTAAACTGTCTGGGAACGACATTATCATGCTTCTCGATATTACTTTTATGACAGGAAGATTTTTCTTCTAGCGATGCTACCCATCAGTGCAAGGTACGCCATCGTACATCCTCTCTGGACGCAACACGCCGCCGTGCTGCAGACGCAACATGCGTCGCACAGCAGGGCACGTGCTGCGCGCGCTGCTGCAAGCCGGCGCGAGGTGCTGGCTCGAGACCACGTCTCTGCTTGGAGCTGTGATTAAGTAAGTTCAACAATAATAAGGTTCATTATTCTAATTCAATTCATTATTCACGTAGGTATTTTTTGACAGTTATGACTTAGGATTTTTCAAGAAAAAGCGCACTCCTTCCAAAAAAGCCGGGCTAAGGCATCAGCATCCCCTTAGTTCTCGTAGATGTTCATAATTGGCGGTGAATGGAAATAGAATAAAAAACTAAAAAATATATTATTTACTATTCACCATTTCCTTTACCATTAGTAAAGGAACTAATATAAGACCCTGAAGTATTCTCACTCAAATATAAATCTCAAAGATATAGGGATTTATATGTAATCTTAAACCGCCTAAGTAGTATACAGCGTGAACGCTAATAGTGTCGCTGGCAATTAAGGCTCCGATCGCAAAAGAGCGCTATTTGGCATTTTCAGAATGTAAAACCAATTATGGATTTAGAGTCTACAGCAACTTACTGACGTAATGACGGCATTTTCGAAATTCAAAATGTATATTTTTTACAGCAACGACCTCTTACCATGGGCGGAGTATGCCGAGATAGGCATCCACGCGTCCGACGTATCCCGAGTGCCTTGGCTGCAGCGCGGCGGCGCAGACGCCGACGGGTTCGTGTGGGAGCGCGCCACGAAGGGCCACTACTACCGCGTGGCGTACTCCGCCACGAACAGGGTCTATGTGCTAGTGCTGCCTTTTACTGCAAGGAACGGGACTATGTGGCCGGCTGACTGGGTGTTGGCCCATCAAAAGGAGTTTTCTGAACGCCATTTGCATCCTCTTGCGCAGGTAAGGTTTCAGGGTAACCACTTATAGAATATGCTGTAAAAATATTTAGATTATGTTTTCTGCTTTAATTTTCATCTTTATTTTTATGTAGGTATGTTTTTTTTATGTAGATATACGAATTACCAAATTGACGATTTGTTGGAATGGGGTATGGGAACTATTTTTTAGGTATCTTTTTTATATTTTATTTCAATACCTTTTACTATTTTCAAGTAATCAATTTGAATATTTTTGTAATCAAGACAGTAGTTTATGTTTAATTAATTTTTAAACATTTTCAATTCAAGCGTATTTGTGACGTCACAAGTGCGCTACACCATATTAATAGTGTTACCACGTGCTTTTTTCCTCAAATCGTGGCAAATAAATTATATGTAAAATGTTACTTGTGGGCAAAATCCCTTTTAATCGGGGGAATTTTAAATCACTGTCTGACAACATTCCGGCAAAACAAAAAACGAGAGGTATCTCTAATCAATTTTATATCACCTTTCAAATAAATGTCAACTGGTTGGTAAGGTTTTCTTGTATTACAACTAGCGCCAATTTGGTTGGTTCTTCCGATAGACTAAGGTGTCAATCTAGTAGATGTCGCATTTATTTTATCTTGTTAGTGCAGTATGTCTGATAATTCTGCTGACCTTGGGTCAGATGAAGGTCAAACGCGATTTATTGAAAATATCATTGATCTTATGCTTTTAAATTTTAAAAGCGATAAAATAGGTATGAAAGACAAATGCCTCGAATGGTTTTCGATTTAGGACATTTGTTTTTTTTTTCCCAACCCCATTCTTAAAACTTGTTGTATTTTTAAGGTATTTTGTGGAGCTCAGATAAAATAGTTATTTTAATTTTTTATTAGAAATAGTAATAGAAAAAATAGCAGCTATTTTTAGCTGCTACTGTTTTGATACCGTAAGAAAATGCACGCAAAACAAAATGGCGTTGCTTACAAGTTATTGACGTCATTACGACAATAATAAAAACAAATGTATGCGTGACATAATAATATGTAATTTTCCTGAATTTGACGTAACTTTAGCATCAACCAATGTGGAACGTTTCCATTCATATGCCACCGCACTTGCACAAAATAAAGACTTTGACACAGAAGGCTGACTCAGCATTGATTTTGAATTTACAAGAGTTCGTCGACATATGCTAGGGTTGTTGCCCGGCATGAGTACATAAGCGCGCGGCCTCTACCATAGACCTCGACAGTTTGACAATCTTATGTCTTAAGTTAGGATTAATGTGGTCGAAAAGGCATTTTTGCCCGTTAGTGCGCATGCGTGAGTACATGACATATTTTTAGCTCTTAGTGGGCAGTTAGCCTTCTGTCTCAGTCTTTATTTTTGTGGCACTTGAAGGTTAATTTTTTTGAAGAAATTGTGGATTGTTATGGTTGGTTTTCTGTAATCAGTTTTTTTTTTGTTGACCCAGGGGAAATGCGTTACGCCATACCCGTCCACCGGGGGATGGACGGGTTATGTCGGACTCCCCCCGCTAGAGGCGGCGGGGTTTTACCGACTAAAACCCCTGGGACTCTTCCTCATCGTCCATGATATCTTCCATCATGGGTCTGCGACACGGAGCCTAGCACCACCACATCTTCCGGACGGGGCCCGCCTACACGGCGGGCACGGCGGAGCTCCCCCCACGGGGTCGGGGGTGGGGGGGACGCCAGAAGGAGTCGAGGCCGTCCCCACCAGGCTGCGGAGGGTGTCCGTGCAATGCCGGCGGTGGTACCCCCGTATCACCCGCCAGCGTTTCTGTATCAGTAGCCGCCAGGGCATGTAACCTGTTTTTTTTACACAAATATGCCGGGTTGCATGCCTTACTTGCGGCCCTTTTTTGAATGAATTACAATGAATAGCCTATTATTTAAATCGTTGATTTCCTTTCAGATATCGTTCGCGGGTCGACAAGCACCGGCACCGAACGACGCTCGCGCCTTCTTAGACCTGAAGCTGGGAGCCGGCGCCGTCGAGCGCTGCAATAAGATAGGACCCAAGTTATTATATCCGTAGTTAGAGATCTAAGCACAATTATTTTGTTATACTTACTGTATTAGGTTTTTTCCACGAACCTCAGTTTTGTGGAGCGGTTTAGCCGCGGCAGTATTTCTTGACGGCTATGAGTTAGGGACCTTCAAGAGAAGAGCGTAGGCCCTCCCTCTTAAAGGCCGGCAACGCATCAGCAACTTCTCTGATCTTGATCTCGCAGATGATAATGGGCGGCGGTGATTACTTACCAGCAGGAGCCACTTGCTCGTTTGCCGCCTCTAGTATATAAAAAAAAAATAGGTGCATTTTATATGAATGGATTTGGAAGACTATTTTTGAGTGAACGAGTTTGCAAGAAAGTTTCGGACTTGTTCGATTGACGCACATTTAAAAATTTTATCGCCTACAGTCTGTGCAAATAAAATTTAAGAATCATGAGAACAATGCAATGTATGATGATAACTCCATAAACAATTACATTAATATGTTTAAATATCAATTGTGATTAATTAAGGATATCCAATTCAATGATCAACTATTGTTTTTGATCTTCGATAATATCACTAAAGTCTTCACGCAGTTATTGTAGCTGTCGTGTTGATTTTCATTCATGTTTTAAATTGTATCTGTTTTTTTCATGGAATTAATCTTAAAATGAGCAAAAACATGACTTTTGTTTTATAGTAAGTAAATAGTAAAATAAATACATAATGTATTACATCCAGGGTGTATCTGTGAACATTTACATCCCTTTAATCACGTGTTCTGTCAACCATTCTGAACAACATTTGTTCAACAACTTTTCCAAATTCTTCGAAAAATTTTTCGACTCCCCATACAAAATGACCTAGTCACGTGACCGACTTTGTATGGGAAGATGAAAATATTTTATGCGAATTTTGAAAAGTCATAGAACAAATGTTGTTAAGAATAGTTGGAAGAAGACGTGGTTAAAGGGATGTAAATGTTCACTGGTACACCCTGTATAATAGCTGAGTGAGTTGTGGCCTGCAGGTAATTTTTTATAGGCCATATCACAATCCATTGAATGGCTCCTCAACTCATTTAATATTATTTTATATCAAAATAATAGATACCGGCAGAATTAAGCACTTATAAGGGAAACATTATTACTTCCTTCTTTTACCTGGAGCCTAACCGTAGGGCTACTGTATTTGTTAACATGATTGTTGTATTTTATTTGCACTTTTTTGTTTTTACAAAATACGAAATAAAGAGATTATTCGGTTGTTCCGTGAACGAAAACAAAGTAGAAAAAGCCTACCCTATAGTCCAGCCAAATTCGATAACGTATTAATGTAACAAATCAATTTACGTAAGAATTTTTCCATAAAAACACTAAAATTATTTAATTACGTACCCATGTAATAACTGACTGGATATTAATTGGGCTCAGAAAAAAAGGTTATTTATCTATGTCTGTCAGCAGGTAGTTGCTAGGCAACGCTTTGTTATTACACATTCGTTATCGAATTTGGCTGGAGTATAGTTTGCTACTTAATTTAAGGATATGTCTTCACTTTATTAGTAGTTCAGTTCTATAGACAACGACAAGGCTTCTAGGCCAACCGTAAAAGCAAAACACTTACGCGATGTAGGCGACACCCAGCGCCTTCTATTAGTACGGTTTGGAACTAATGTCTCGAAAAAATGGGGCGGGACTAGATCCCGCCCACAGTGTATTCGGGTAGTTAATTTGTACATAAAATAGTTACTTCTATTCATTCAAAGAAACGGACTATTTAATTTAGTAGTTCTGTAAAGATGGAACAGTCTTGTTAGATTTTTTCTTGATGTAGTAACTTTACATACATTAAATCGTTATTTTATACTAATTTAAACAAAACCTTTATAAGCTACTTGTAAGTTTAGAAATGTATATTTTGATCTAAAACAAAATGTTAAATCGAACACGCTTCAAATTAACGTGCATTTATTGTGACAAGCAATATTCTGAATTTTGAGTACAAAAGTATTGTAGAATCTCTGTTGGTGGAATTTATATGATAGGTGGAATTTGTAAGTCTTTTAGATTTTTTTTTCATTTTGTATAAGTAATTTTTTATAAGGCACAATTTTTAGAATTACGAGTCGAAATGGTAAATACTTATTATTCAACTTTTCTAGTCAATACAATATTTGAAGATCTCGAGATGTTCTAGTGATTTAGGGTAATAAATAAATAGTTTTACTAAATATAAGTAGATTACATGCTGACCATTTTTGAAATGGTATGTTCTGTTTTAAAGAGTTTATGGAGATGTTTTCGGCTGTACACTTTATGTACGCAGGTATTCACATCAATTTTCATAGGACCACGAAATATTTTAAGGGTCAGAAGAAGAAGACGGACATAAAAGGTTGTCCCTGTGCTGATGAACACACGTGAACGTGCAGTAGCTATAAAATTTCGCAAGCTGTCTATACTCTGATTCATAATCATGGAAAGTAAACTGACAGATGAAAATGACAAGTTTCTATGCATTTTGACATTTTGCATGTGTCAAATTGAGTGTTAATGTATGGCGATGACACATGACATCTGTCAGTTTACTTTAGATGATTATGAATCAGAGTATACGTGACAAGACCGCGTCCCGCGCCGTTACAATACAAGCTTATTGTACAGCGTTCTCAGAACGTAATACATACTATGTCGCGCGCGCGAATTCTAGCAGGAAGTGTTTCCCTTCCTGTAGTTAATACAATGCATTAAGTCTTGAAAATAAATGTTGACATCACTGTCGCTATGTTATAGTCTTATGGGTAACATGGTACAGTATATTAAAGTTACACCCAAGATGTCCAAATACTTGTTCCAAATCAATTGCTCCAATATTTTGGACTACTGTAAATGCTTTGTTACATTTGCCTACGTTGGTTGTATTGATATTATTGCATACCGTGAATGTTGCTAAGTATTTGGAGGTCGTGGATGTGACTTTATATATAATTCTGACTGTACTCCCGTTGGTTTGGCATGGGAGCTTAATAAATCTTTTCTCCCTGTATTATTAGTCACATTGGGAACGCTTGCTGTAACTTTGCGGTGTGTTCGTCAGATTTGGATGCACCTACCTAATACATAAGTTATTTGCGTTTTGTAGAACAATAAGAAAATAAAACGTACTTGGAGCTTGCCTAGATGACCGTTTTACTCGGGTGTTTTGGGCAGTTGTACCCACTGGCAACAATGAACGAGTAGCGAGTACATCTAGAATGTATAAACGAGTTAGTGAGCCCCAGGGAGCGAGTGCGTACTTCCGATAGGTGTGTAGCTTGGCTATATGTTGATGTAAGTACTCTCGGTATTAGTTCTGATTGAGTATCGCTGAGCGAGTGTTTTGTTACTCACCGACAAACTAGTGAAGCAAGTACTCGCCGGCAGTGTAAAGCAGTCAGCGACTAACTATTTGTGCATCTCTTTTGTTTACACAGAATGTATATCTTTTGTACGTTTCTTGAGCGAGAAAATAGCCCATATTTAGTAGTTTTCTCGTCGCGATGGGACAACTGTCTTACGCACTACTTGTTGTTCATTGAATATGAAGGCAAGGCATATAACTCACACAGCCTTGCAGGCGTCATCTGGATGAGCTCTTAGGTACAGTCGGTTACAAAAAGATTTACACGGACACCATAGTGATGTGATAAGAGACTAAATATATCTTTTTGCAGCCGTCTCAGTATTGGAGGACACTTGATGGGATGTCTTTTGAATTTTTAAATATTTGATAAAAATAGATGCACATTAGGCAGCTAATAATAGTACTATTACTAGGAATAAAATCAGACTGTCTGACTTGTTCATCTACTTTTGATGGTGACGCACTTTCAGAACCTATTAACTGTGTCGTACTCCTTTCGAGTTATGTCACTAAAATATTTTAATAATAGTTGTTAAGATTATTTTTAAAGCTTCGCTGAATTAATACACGACGTATAAATGATGTCTTTGTTTTATTTTAAGTGGGTACATGATATTAAAATTAGTTTAAGTAAAGATTAGTAAAATTGCTCAGTCGTCGTCAAACTTTTCGTCCACCACTCCCGGAGTGAAGGGAGGGTCTCGTACTAGGCTGAGGAGTTTGTCCAACTTCATTATCTGGAAAAATGTTAAGTAATGTTACATAATGTTTTTGTGCAATTTGGTTACTAGCCAAATCGTACCTAGACTAACAGAACGAACGCAACGAAGGCATTGTCGGACAAGTACCTACTTAGAAATTGCCAAAGTAAAAAATCGTGCCATCATATTGCGTCTAAAGGAAACATTTTTTTTCTTACCTGAAGAGTTCTTTGGTCAATTCCTTGTGCCTTCTTCGGTGGTTTGCACATAACTCTTAAATTCGGTGACAATTTTAACACATGACACGTTCCTCTGTAACAAAATTATTAGAAACATTTTATGTGTGTAAAAAGCAAAATAGTTCTCCTGCCCCCAGAGAGATTTGAACTCTCGACCCCTGGTTTACAAGACCAGTGCTCTAACCCCTGAGCTATGGAGGCTATATGTGTGCGATCGAAATTTCGCAGTGTATTCTTTAGCAACAATGTTATCGACTGAATAATGACGTCAAACTTTTTTTAGGTTTAATTGTCTTCAATAAAATACAGGTTCAATATACATTTCGAAGAATTAATTCACTTTATCAGTTGATTTGTACGTTATGTAAATAGCCGCCTAATAAGTAGTGACATCATCTTCATCTAAAAAATATGTTTTTCTGGAGTAATTAAACAATTAATGCCTAATCAGAATGATAGATAACAGTTTAGTAGATATGTTTACTCATGACGCGGTGGACTGGGGCAAGCCGGCAAGCTGATCAAAGCGGTGACGACTCGGTATGATGAGTCACATGTTTTGATTTATGACCTGGAATTATTTTTGGCAGACGCGAAGAAGGCATATTAATGGCATAGTTATTTTTAAAAATCCTTTAAATCAAAGCTAGCCGAGTGGAATTCTCTTACAGAAATTAAAGTATTTAGGTACTTATTTACAACACGAAAAAAATTTTAACATACATACCTAAATACTATGCAAATGAAATTATGAATGTCTAAATTACTGTACTTTTTTATTTGTAGGCCTCGGAATTGAACACGTTTGTATGAAAATTAGGTCCTGAGGGTCTACAGCCAAACCGTGGCGTAACGAAATACACCTGTCGCTCAAACAAAAAGCAACGCATAGCGAGTGTGAAAGGGACAAAGATAGTAAGTAATGAATTTGGTTTCGTTGTCACATTCCAATTTTTGGTCGCGAGAAACTACAATCCAACTAACTATAGAAGCTCAAATAGAAGTAGGTACAGTAAAACGCCGATTATTCGAATCGCCGATTATCCGATCGCTAGATTCGAATTCGATCGAATCGCTAGATATCCGAATTAGTGTTTAGCGTAAAATAAACAGATAGCGTGATATGTAGCACCATGTTTATTCTTACTTAGTGTCTCCGCACACGATGACCGGCAGCCGAGCGTTGAAGTCGATCCTGGTGAGCTTCTTGGTCTTCTTCGAGACCACTGCTTGTACGCAGATCGGCCTGTATTTGTTCACGTTCAAGTCGTATACATATACCTGTACATAAGAGTGACAAAAATTATCCACCCTGTGGGCCGCCGAATGTGTGTTGAGGCCTACACCTACCTACGGGGCCCACGGCAGTGTGTAGATAGAGAAGACCATATAAAATATAGGAGAAGTTAGGAAGTCGAGAAATGAATGGTTTATTAACAGGCGAAGCGGCGTACCTATATTACAAGTAATGATAAATAGAAAGTTACAAGGGTAAAGGGAATAAACAAAATAATCAAATAATATTTAGCGCGTTTAAAATAATTTCGGAACAAGATGTCATAACAAAAAGAGAATTGACAGTAAAAAATTAACAAAAAAGTTTTCTTGTTAAAGTTAGTGGCCAGTGCTGCGCGGAGACCGCATAGCGCCGCTACAACTCCTTTGTACCCCTCCCTATGGCCCGGGAAAGAGTAAAGCTATTCAATATGCATGAGTCGCTAATGTAGATGTTGTAATGCCTGTTTGATCAAGTGGTTTAGGTACCCGCTCGCGATCTTGGGGTCCCAGGTTCGATCGAGCTAATTTTATGTTTTGAATTTTTCGAACATAGCTCGGGTTCACTAGCTCAGCGTTAGGACGCTGCGCAAGCGATTATAGCCTAGCGATAGTAAGGGGTAGAGAAGGTAAAGCAGGTAGAGAAATGTAAGAAGTCGGATCATTATTCGACACTTCCTAAGAAGGCAGCATTGGTTCCAATTTTGGGCCAAACAATACTAGTCCTTTTGGTACTTCTAACATCGTAACCACATACCTTTCCATCAGCGGTGCATGCAGCGAACACCGTGCTAGAGTACGGCGCCCATTTCACGTCTCCCACAGGAGATCCCAGCTCGAACATAAATAGCGGTTCACTGTTGGTACACAAAGTACATACATTTGAAATTCTAGACACAGATTTTTTTAAATAAATAATTGAACTTTTGTCTTTGGGTCGACGATATTGTAATGGTAGTGGGGAAACAATGGATGAGGCTGGCAGGGGACCGTAGGATGTGGCGTGATAGAGTACAGGCCTGTACCTATACAGAAGTAGGATGTGGGCTATGGGCGGGGTTAGGGGAAAACTCGCCCGCGAATTTCAAGATTTTTTGGCTGGTCACTGTTCTAACCTAAACTATGTGTACGTACGATAGACTGTAAGTATGTATGTCGTAAAATTCCCGGGTGATCTTCAATTGAATTGTTTACGATACGCTCGTGCTAGGCCTTCAGGTCAATGCAAATGTAGGGATTATGATGTTATACTTACTCTCTTCCATCCTCCCATATCTTCACTCGCCAGTCGCCAGAGCAGGACGCATAGATGCTATTGTTGTAGTAATTGTAGTTGATCCTGTAGACCGGCATGTGGTGACCCTGCACCGATCTCACATAGTTCCGGTTGTACTTCAGCGAGCAGGTGTGGACCATGCCGTCTTCCGTGCCCACCATGAAGATCTCAGCCTTCTCGGGGTGGAAGCAGATGCAGCTGCCGCAGCCTAGGCAGTGGAAAAAAGAGATGGTGCATTTGGTTTATGAGACACGAAGGCATATAGACTCCTATGGCTCGGCCACGTCAAAAGAATGGTCTGATCAGATCGGGGCTCCAAGAGAGCATATTTCGGACTGGTCGTCGACCAGTGAAGCGCTCACGCTATCGCTGGCGGGATATAGTAAACTCTGACCTGCAAGAATTGGAAGAAGAGGATTGGTTGCACAAGACAAAGACAAATGGCGACATCTCGTATCGGAGGCCAAGACATATTTTGGGTCGTTGAGCCAATGGAGTTAAGTAAGTATTTGATAAATGAAAAAATGGTGGTGTTGCAGGTTTCCATGGGAGGTGGTAATCGCTTACCGTCAGGTGGTCCGCCGGATCGTCTACCACCTATAACATAAAAAATTACCCTTGTTTTTGATGTTAGGGAATTCCGCCGAACCAAAGTTGGACAACATCTCTCCATCACTTCTTCATCCCTTAAGGTAAGCATCAACTTACTGTTAACCGAGACCATAGTTCCATCCGGGCCGGGTATCGGCGGCACGTTGGAGGTGAGCGTGATGATAGTCGTGGCCTGCAGCTCGCCCGGCATCACTGCCCACTGGACCACGCGCCCGTCGCCCGAGATGGAGAAGAACGACGCTTCTCCGTCGATCATACGGGCTCCCCAACGCACCTTATTAAAAAAAACATTTGAAGATTATGACCGCGGCTAGCTCTTGTCGGCTTGGGCGATTTTCTCAAACCAAACTTCAAAGCAACAAATCAAAGCAACTTGGCCTGAGGGGCCAACTCTGCGCACTACAAGATCATCTTTTGTAAAAATACTAAGGTAGGCACAACTCCAAACTATGGCATACATTATGAAGAAGACATTTAATGGCCTCATGATGAAGCGCCTTTATAAAAGGTTCAATACAAAGTTGAGGAATTTCGACTTATGTATCTAATAGTGATATATTTCGTAGTTGTATTACCTACAATAAATTTTCGGTGAAAATACATACCTCCCAGACGATATTACTGTGCTTGTCCCGGACCGAGTCAGACTTGTACTGGTATGAGGATTCCAGGGTGAGCTGTGCGTTGTAGACGCATACGTTGCCATCGTAGCGGCCTAGAAACAGATTATAATGAATATTATGTGGCAATACAGTCATGAAGTTAAGTAATTGCACTACTGCTGCTTATGTCATAGCTATAGGGATAGCGAAAATAATCGATTTTCAACATGGCCAGACGGCATCCTACACAGTTTTTGCCGAGGTGCGGTGTCTTCTTCCATAAATTGTTGACTCAAACGGGTGTAGGTACCTACTGCGGCTAGTATAGAGTTTAAGAAAGGCTTGTAAGTAATGAAACCGTGATCTTACCAACACAAATGAGGTAAGGCGTCTCCTTGTAAACGTCGAGGCATATGACGGGCGATTCTGTGATAACGGAGTATTCAGGAAACGCCGGGTTCTTGATGCTGTATAGGCATAGGCAACCTTCCTTTTGCTGGTTTGTGAAGTCCACTGTTCGGAAAGAAAATATTATACTCTAAACAGATTGGGCGGTCTAAAGCTAATTTAGTTATGTAGGTACTTATTCATTGTTATTAATGTTTTTCAACTTTTGATAACATTTACTTTTGTCAATGATTGGAACTTGGTGAAAAGTTTATGATAGCCATAGATAACCAACTTTTTCAAACACCAATCTCATCATCTTCAAACATCATTACCTATATCATCAATTAGCAGTGCGTAATCTAGTAAAATTTCGTTAAAGAACTCATTTGGTTAACAGAAAAATTTTCACACGTAGGTATACCAGCACGATGAAGTGGTCTCGGTCCCCCCGCATTAGGTACCGATCGTTCTTGAGCCTTCTATTGTTGCCCCAAGCCGTGCACCGATCTAACCGAGTATAAAAACAAGTGAAATACTAACATGATCCATAAGCGACGGCGAACAAGTCCTGATAGTGGGGATTCCACTGCAGGTCGCAGACGGCGTGGCTGCGCATGGGCTCGAACTGGAACTTCCACAGCGGCAGCAGCGAGCCCATGCCTTCACGGAACTCGTCTGACGGGTCGTCCCAGTAGCGGTAGTCTTGAGCTGAGGTCAAAAAATCGAGTAGACGTTAAGTTACGACGTGAGGAGTGCATGGTTAGGTAGAGCCAAGGCCAAGCTAGATTCCTGTAATCTACCTTTGTAGGTTATGAGGATGCACCGCAGGTGTTTTATGTGGTATGCCTCCTGGCTCCATTTCAAGACGAGAGCCCCACATAAGCTATGTAGGTTGCATGGATCGTATGCCTAAGGCATATTATGGTCTCCCCATTGCTATTCCGGAGAGGACTAAAGGACGTTCTTATTTGTAGAGGCTCAAGAACTATTATTCATTAATACGAGTAACACGAAGAGAAGTCTTGAATAATTAGTAGGTCCTTGAGTAAGAAGGTAGTTCAGGTCAACTATTTAGATGTTCATGTAGTACCTATACTTTATAATGGCTAAGTATGAATGAACCATCATGACGATGTCTACGTCTTGAAGTTATACCATTTTTTTATTATTAAAAAGGGAACTTTATTTTCGATGTAACATACCGATGTCATCAAAGATGTTCTGGTTGACGAGTCTCTCGAGTATGGCCCAGGCTTCGCGTATGCGCTGCGCCAGTTGTTCGTCGTGAATCTGTTGCGCGGACTTGGCATGTTTCGCTGCTTTCTTCCGCAACTGTATATTAGAAATAGTTACTTTGTATTAACATCGTTTCATGGCCAGTGAGGTCTCGTAAGGAAAATTAATTAATAATATGCATTGAAGTGTCGCCAAGTGATGTTACTTAAGGGACTATATCGACGAAACTAGCGCCCGCCAACCTATTTATTTACCTACACTGATTGTGGCGACAATATGATATTTTTTAAGAAAGTAAAACTACAAAATTAGATGCAAGTAAATTGGATTTTTCAAGACGCAATACAACATTTTTAACATGCGACAAGTAACAATGTAACTAATGTAATGTAAATTATTGCCAAAATAGTGGCCGTTTTAGCAATGCACAATGCGCATATTACGGGCACGGAAGCGCTTTATCGAATGCGCGTCGAACATCAAAATAGGGCAGGCAGCGCTTTAGTGGGTATTCTATGATGTAACCAAATTAGGTTATTAAATTAACGAGACTTTACCCTCTTAGGTTTCTCATCTTCTTTCTCTTTCATCTTCCTGGCGTAGTCTTCCTGGTAGTAGTCGAAGATGACACATTGCAGAGCAGTTGATCCGTAGTTCGCTCGCGGCGGAGGTATTGTTTGAGTATCAACGGACTAAAATGTAATAATGATATAATACACTTACGATTAAACTATCCAGTAATTTACGACTACCTAGGTAAGTGGAGTAAAAGTATTTTATTTGTAATAATGGGTAGGTGTACATAACGATTAGGTAGGTGGTACTATTATGTTATTCGAATCGCAGCAGATGTCTCAAAAAGATTCCAGTGTTAAATTAACCAGAGTGGATAAATTACTTGAAACGGAGATGTGGAGTTTTATTACAAGAAGGTAAAAGTAAGAAATAATAATATATAATTACCTACCTACTAACTAAAGGTGACAATGAAACTTAGGCACTACTATTGTTGCTGATAATACACGGAATACTAACCCTTCTTGGGAAGTTGTAGGTAAGAGCTGCCCTTTCGCAGAAGTTGAACTGGTTGGCGAGTTTCTTCACTCGCGGTTTGATCTCTATGATTTCATCTGCAGCTTCACCGGCTTCTTCCTCTGACAATATAAGCATACTTATATAAGCGTGTATTTCCCTTCAAAGTTGTTGCTTTTGAGCCCGGGTTACCTAACGCTAAGACCATGATTCAGGATTTGGAGTCTGGTAATCCCTTTAACAGAGGAAATTAGACCAACTGAATCATGGTAACAAGTTGCAGACTCTATCCGAAACGTGCATATTTTGCTCACGATACTTTTGACATTAAAAAAATATTTTTCATTTCGTAAAAAAAACAGCAATGCAAAATTTTTACTGTCAGTATTAACCCTGATACACACTTATCTGCAGGCTCTTATAGTCCTCGGAATAAGATCTAAAAACTACCAAATATTTTAGCTACTTCTGATACCGACTATATCCGTGATAGCGTCTACTAAATATTTCTGCGATTCTGCTGCCAAATAATGGCACCAAATTATTTAATGTTTCTCGGCTTTGTGACACGAAATGCTATTAATAAATCGGATCACGCGATAAATTTTGTAGGCTCCTACTATCTTCTTAACAAATTAAAATAAGTAATTGGTGGGTTTACGTAGGCCCTATCTATCTATCTATTTACGAACAATGCATTAGGCATTTGACTATAAACCAAAATACCTGTATACTCGTTCCTATCTAAGTATAATGAAATTGTCTCTACAAATAGATATCATATAACTCAGATACAGAACAATCACAGGTTAACAAGCTAGTAACCTACATATTAACTACTTATTAGCTATATTTTTCCATTTAGCCTACAACATCCCCTGCTTGAAAAAGGTCTCTATGACTATGAATCTGTTAATTACATATTGTTTTTTTCTCATGAATAATGGGTTATGCAGTATGCAGTTTTGTTCGTTTTATTCTTCTTGAACCCCCTCTGAAACTAAAACCTGGATACGCTTAAGGCTTACTTTCTTCCGGCTCCGCCTCCTCACCGGCGGCGCCCGCCCTCGCCCTCCACTTCCTCAGGCTGGGCCTCGGTCGCCGCAGGCTCTTCCGTAGCTTCAGGCTTTTCTTCTTCCGCCACCACGTCCTCTGTTGAAAGAAAATACATTTGTTTTTAAACTTTCGCGTTGCATTATACAAATACTTTACATAAACGGGACTAAACGCGACGAAATTAAATAAGTACATTTTAGCACTTACTGGTTGACGTTTCTGCTGCGTTACAACAGCCGTGGTCACAAGCGAACTGATTCGCTCGCCACAACACAATACCTACTTAGGTAACACAGAATAAAATAAATAAATGCGCCAGACAATCACACCAATCAACCTGGTCTCAAACCAGGGCAACCCCTGTACTATGAGTGTCAGATGACGTTAATTAACTGGGGGCGTCAACACAGAACACCCAGACCCGAGAAAACTTAGAAAATGTAGTTTCCTAAATTGATTTGATCGGGAATCGAACGCGGAACCTTTCGCGCTTCGGGCAAGAAAGTTATCTTATGATAAAGATAACTTTCTTTATGATAAGGCAGACGAGAAGACGGAACCATGACGGCGTCGATGGCGTAGTGGCTAAGGTGTTTGCCCGAAGCGAAGTAGCCTTTATTGTAGATGCCATATTTCGATGACTACGCTGTTAAGCGATTGCCGCTAATAATACTAGGTATATAATCTCATAGAACTACAAAACATTTAGATAGAATAGTTTAAGGTAAAAGAGAAGGGTGTGGCTAATCAGGTCTGGAACTCTGGACTTGAGCATCAAAATCAGCAAGTGGGTTTTCACGTGTCATGTGAAAAATGACTAATGTTAAGTAGGTACAAAACAACCAATGCTGTCAAAGTTTTATTACAAATGTATGTATGTAGGTAATAATAATGATGGTACCTTTAGACCTGTGACTAATTGCAGGTTGTTAAATACTTTGACAACGATAAAATCTTTGCTCATTTGTTCAATGTTAAATGAGTTGTTGCTTGTAAAAAATTACAACGATTTTCTTCGTCCTGATTAGGGTTTATTAAACTTTCTATTCATAGCCGTCATTACGAAATGCGCCGTCTGGGGCAAGATTAAAACTCACAAAAGCTTTGATAAGAATCACGCGAAATTATAAATTGAATAGGTACTAAGAAATGGTAAGTACTGCCGAGCTTTGCAGACTTCTTTTATGGATGGTATCATTAAATGTTTACTGCCTGGTACATTCAGAGGCACATCTAACCGCCCATAGCGTATTTTCATACTGTTTCATTAAGATTAGGGTAGGCTCCCTTACTGAATGATTTGATTTGTACAGCCCTGTAGTAGAACACTTTTCTCAACTGTAACTCTCTTTACTGGTTGTAATTTTTTATACCCCTCAAAGAGTGAAAAAAATCTTCTCATAGGTACGAAGAGAGATTCCCATAGAAATTACGTCAATTTGTATGGGAAAGCGATTACATTAAATGTTTCGCAGCTTATTATGCTCCTATAAGATTTTTTTAATATTATGTTTATGAACTACCCATAAACATTTCTACTAATTCAAAAATAATATGGTTAATATGTCTTGAATCTTTAAAATTCTATCACTGTATCAATATCGGCGCGCTACTTCTGAGGTGATCTGTAGCCTTACCATGAGTTTGAAATACTATCCTCGCTATCGAAAACTATCGCTTTGTCTCTTTCATTGTGATGCATTTGAAAGAGACAGAGCAATAGTTTACGTTATGCCAGTTTTAGATGTCAACTCATGGGCTACTGTAACCTATCCAATATTTTTGTAGTCACATCTAGAACTCCACTTCGGACAACCATTAAAGAATGTACTTAATAGTTATTAAGTTATGGTCTAAATTACCTTCAGGCTTAGCCTCCTCAGCAGCTGCTGCAGGCTCAGGCTCCGGTTCCTCCTCTTCTTCCTCCGCCTCAGCTGATTTCTTCACCTTGGCCTTTTTAGGGCCGGCATCATCGAAGGTTACGCTTCCTGGATACATAATAAACTGTATAAGCACAGAGTTATACAGAGTGGAAAAAAACATTTGGCTTGAAGGGTCTAAATCCGTGGTCGTCAAACTGCGGCCCGCGGACGTTATTTGCGCGGCCCGCGATAAAGTAGATTTCTTTTAATTAAAAGCTCTTGAAACGCATTTACATATACTGCGGCCCAGACCCTAGTGCTCACATTGTTATATGTGGCCCTTGAACAGAGTAAAGTGTGACGACCGCTGGTCTAAATTGTCCATTTTATTCCATAACTTTAGTAAGTATAGGAAGTACGAATATTATTGTAAAGGATCATCTCTACCTCTTTATCCAGGATCATCTGTAGTTATCTAGGGAAGTAATTTCAATTCACACAATATGGTTTTGCATAACATTAGCATACTTTTGCTTAGTGATAAGTAACTCATAGAAAAGATTAGGCACAATACTGTAAGTACGTATTTCCTTGCATATTTTATCGGCATACAATGACCGCTTTCTGACATCATCATTTTGGAATTTTTCGTAACCGTATTGAAATTGGAATTTCCATGTATTGTTATTGATTGTCATGTGTCTTTAACAATATTATTCTGTAGGTTATTAACATATTTTTAGATGTTATTGAATGTTAAGTTGTTTGTGGCCAATTACGCACGATCGCCTTTGATGAGACATAGGGATATCGGGGTCAGAGTAAAAAAAAAAACAGTTTCTTGTTTCCATGGAGGTAGTCGCTAGTACCATGCGATAGAGCGATTCAGCATTACTAGACTAGGTCTAGGTAACTAGATAATATTCCCTTTCGGCCGTCTTCGTAACCGTAGTTTCGCAATCGGTTTCGAAGAAGGAATTTTTATTCTTTGTACGTAACTAGTTTCGATGGAAGATTTTTTTACAAAGTCGCTGGCAAACCATCAGGCAAGCCGTAAGTTGGCTTGCCTGATGGTAAGCAACTACCGCAGCCTACTGACAACTGCAACTCCAGAGGTCTAGAATACCAATCGTATTGCCGACCAATTCAGAACCTTAACTTTCGTTTTAAGATTTTTTTTTGATACACACAGAAAAGATATAAAAGGGATATAGAACATACCATAACCAGCCGCAATCTGCGCTTTAGCTTCATCAGAATCCTTCCTTATAGCTGTTCCCTGAAATACATACAGCGGGTATGCCTTCCCGTAGCTAGGTTTCGGTTTAACCACGAACCGGTGCTGGCCGTAGTGGTACGCCACCTCGTCTGCCACCCACTGAGGGTTGAGGGTGGTGAGGATGCGGCCCACTTCTTCTTCCAAATCCTGCGAAAAGAATTATAGCAGAAGTCATTCTGATATTCTGACGTAAAGAAGACAATGGGAGCTATCGCCTGTGATAAATCTGCTATACTCTGATTCATAATCATGTAAAGTAAACTGACAGATGTCAATGTGTCATCCCCATACATTATCACTCAATTTGACACATATAAAATGTCAAAATGCATAGAAACTTGTCATTTTCATTCTGTCAGTTTACTTTACATGATTATGAATCAGAGTATAGATGGCGTACTGTTAGGGAGCGTTTCCACAGAATCGGAGCTGCGTGGAGTTGAGCGGAGACTTATAAAAATTTACCAATCACATTGGTCATCAGAGTGACTGGTCAATTTTTATAAGTCGCGCAACTCCACGCAGTTCCGATTCCGTGGAAACGCACCCTTAGACTGATGTTCAACTTCTACGTAATTCGTTGTTTAGTGGCATTTTAACATCTCGCATCAAAAATAGCCAATCACCGTGTAGATGGATCTCAGTTCTACAGTACTCCATCTAGCGGATTATCACACGCGATAGCCCCCTAATGCTCACAGCATAATGGAACATTTCATGCACATAAGGGACATTTTACAATGCGACTTTATGCAGGGATTGTCGCGTGACTGTATCACGATTGTGTAATTCCTAACCTGATCATTGCTTTTAGTAACAGATAATCAGTTGCGAGTGTATCGTTGCTGTGTCGAGACTGATTCGCGTTTATATCGCTGCAAAAAGGCAATGTTAACCACTTGGGGTAAATTTTGCAAGTAACAGTGTTTTTAGTTTCTAGAACACTTGGTTATGGTATGTGATAAGAAATCCCTTCACGCGTGAATCATTGAAAACAAATGAGCCACGCAATGGACACAGGGGTTAAAAAAACATCAGAAATATGTTAGGAATTAGTAACTTTTTTTTATTTTAAAGACTTCCATTACGACTAGATTGAACTACCTACTACTTTGTCTCGCAATTAGTTTTGGGTGGATAAATGCATATGCATCATGCATCATCATAGTAGTGATGACTTGATTTCTATGATGGAGGCCTTTGCCCTGCAGTGGGACAGTGTAGGATTTCTATGATGGAGGCCTTTGCCCTGCAGTGGGACAGTGTATTGGATTTCTATGATGGAGGCCTTTGCCCTGCTGTGACACAGTGTAGGATATCTATGATGGAGGCCTTTGCCCTGCAGTGGGACAGTGTATAGGCTGATACTAAACGCATCTGGGTATGACACGTTGGGATCACGGGGGCAACATCCAACACTTACAGCATCAGGCACATCTTCTTGGTCATCAGGCTTGAGGAGAGCACGGGGCTTGAGCCAGTCAAGGCCCTCGTCCTCAACAAGGTTTGCCTTGGACTTTGTCACCTCCTTCTGCTCGGATTAAAAAAAGTATTATCTTTTAGCCAAACAATAATCATACTGAGTACAGAAAGTAAAGTGCATTTTGACGTACACAATGCCATTCACAAGTACACCTATAAGAACATTGACTAACTAAAGTGTAAAATTGAATAAATGCTGTTTAGTGTTTTTATTAACAGGTACATAGTGAAGATATGAAAACATTTAACACATATAAGCTATATAGATCTTAAACTTTATCTCATGCACTGAAGATATGTAAAGCGTTGTAACTACACATGCTTAATTTCTAATTAAGAAAACACATAAATTAGTGACGTATTTTTTTCGGACATTTCGATGAAAAACATATTGGCATTTAAGACTTCTTAATAATAAATTAGTAAACAACAAATATATTTAAATAAAAAAAACATTAAGGCCAATTTGCCGTTATAAATTGGAATAGCAGAAATAAATTGTTACCTACGGGGACATAATATCGTAGGTATTAAGGCTTACAAATTGTTATTAAAAATTATATAATTGAACAACCTTGAAAATAGAAATGACGTCACATGATTGTTAGTAAATAATCTCAAATATAAAACGAATAATATTTCCCTGGATTGTTTAGTGCACTCGCAGTACAAACGACAAGAAATCAGACAGTTTTTATGGCAATATTTACGTACATCAATACACATTACAGTTTTCTTCAGAATTGCATTTTGTTCATCTCCAACCAGAGCCCGCTTAATTAATGCCTTCAACATTTTTAATTAACAACTTATATCACAGAGTAATTATCAACGTGTTATCCAACAAATAGAGAGCACTAAATATAGCTTTAGTCAAATGAAAGTCGCGCAAAAATAGTTCTACGCAAGCACGAAAGCTTTCGGCGGAGTCAAATCAAACACTGTTCAGGTTTCTATCATTTTGTGTAGCCCAAGATTTACGAGTAAATATTTCGTTACATTTGCATACTGCTAAGTCCTTTATTGGCCACGATCATGTAACTCGGCTGTAAATATAATTCGAGGCACTTTTAGCTAAGCGAAGCAAGCGTAAACAAACGATTAGAGTCATTGCGTGCAGAAAGCATGCTGGATGCTATCTTTATTCCTTTTAATTTCTGTTGAACCTTGTAGTTATTGCCCCAAAAAGTACTATACTCACGTCAGGATCGTTTTCGTCAGACATGAGTTCGTCAACGTCCCCGTCGTCAATACTACCGGAATTGACTTCGACATTATCAGAATTGACGTCAATAGTTCCGGAAGTGACGTTAAGTTTATCGTTATCAGAATTTGAGTTTGTGTGGACATTGTCATCTAACATTTTATGTATCACGAATGGTGTTTTAAAGTTAAATACTTCCTCACGACTGCCGCACAGTGGTCGCCAAACTGCGGTGTCGCCTTGCGTTATGGTACACAACTCTAATCAAGTTATTATCTGCATTGCATGGCCAGAATACTTACTGCTAATGTTCCAGTACAGAGTAAGGACGGTGAAAACGATTACAATAAAAAATATTTTTAGAGTCAACTCTGCGACACCTATTGACAAAATTTTGAGTAGTTAAGCTATTTTAAGAAACTTAAGTGCATTTTACCTATATTGCCAGTTATGGTTTTGCATTCCGAATTAAAGACCAGATCTAGGTATAAGGAATTTAAAATACATATAACTTACTCAGTTATTTGTACAATTTACCCCCGTATCTGGATGTACCGCTTAAGTGGGTACGAAAAAAATAGATTGCAGGAATGTTTAATTTTTAGCTAGGGTTAAAATACCTATTCAACGGTTATTGCTTTTTATCAGGGATCATGAATTTAAAGACTATTTTGAATATGATATAATCCTTTCCTGCTGACGGTGCAAAGTTGGAAATGATGGCAGCGAGGGCGTGTCGCCAAATTCTAATTAGTCCCCGTGGCTGGTGTAAGCTAGCACTGACGCCGCCCGCGCTCGCGTCCGCTCTTTAGGGTTGACTCTAGAGTTTCATACGACAAGGCTGGTTCGGCAGAAAAGTGTCTTAAATAAATAATAAATTAATTAAATAATAAATTGAGACAACATCACATACATTGTCCTGGCCCCAAACTAAGGTTTTCCCTTGTGCTATGGAAACCAGAAACAACGAAGGTACTACAAACACCCAGACCCAACACAAATATCTGTTTCATCAACAAACATTTGTGTTGGTGCGGGAATCGAACCCGCGACCCTTACGTCTCAACCGGCGCTCAAACCATTGCGCTAAACGGGTCTTCGACAGGTAGGCGCGGTATCTACAGATTTTCTATAGAAAAGTAACAATACCCGTGTCACTGATGTTACTTTTCCTAAGAACAATTATTATAATATATTTTACCACTGGCGTAAATGTACCTAAGTCACACATTCTTACTTTACCTACGTACTTATCGTGACTAGATCTTCCTATCTTATATTATGGGTACTACAGAGAGAAAAGAGGATTTTGATCTTTATATTTATAATTATAATAATAGCGCCTCCAACATAGTAACCCTTTAAATTAAGGATCTAAGAATATAAATATAATGTTACTGTGCCTGTACAATTATAAGACATCACCCGGCTTTGAAATAAAATTTAAACACAGTATCCTGTATTTGCCAGGCAGTATTTATACAGAATTTCTCACATAATTGTATCTCAAAAATGTTACGTTAAAATTTTTCGAACATATCTCGGGTTTGAGATTACCAATATCTATTGATAACTTGATTTCTATGATGGAGGCCTTTGCCCTGCAGTGAAACAGTAGGTATATAGGCCGATACTATAGACAAATAGGGTTTAATTAACATCTCCGTGTGGCAGTAACACACTGAGATGAAAATGAGAAAGTTATTTCTCTTACAGCGCCAGCCCTGCGGCCGTAGCATCCACTGTCGTCTGTGTTACTTGTCCCGCGCTAGCCACATTCGCAGCACGCCTCCTCAAGATCATTTGCATAGATACCCGAGGTATTCGGTTAGTCTCACAGCAGTTCTCGATGATACTGGAGTTCGTGTTTACTGTGGCCGAGCATGCGACCAGCTAAATATGGATATGAAGCTAAATGCGGTAAGTTCATTTCGTAGCAAGATTGTGTTTTAACTAATATTATAGACGGGCATTAACGCGACGTTAATTTTTAAGCACATTAAAATGCACTTACTGCTTGACGTTTCGGCTGCGTTACAGCAGCCGTGGTCACAAGCGGAGTAATGTCCGCTTGTGACGCTTTTTAATTTTAAATATGTGCACGAATAAATGCTAGGTCTCTAATATGCGGAATCTCAATTCTTTCGGATGGTTCGCTACTGAAAGTTGTCTAACATAGGTATTTGAATATAACCGAACAACGAGTTATTTCATTTATGTAGGTATGTAAAAGTGAAAAATGTAACAAATCGGTAGAATGAGAAAAATAAGTAATAACAGATGGAGAGGTTAATACATCAAAAAAGGTACAAAATGTTAATTTAATTGTTGCTGAATATTATATTAATACAACAGAATCCTAATGTTTTAACAATTTATGTATTGACGACCGTTTTAATCACAAGAATAGTTTTTTTATTATTTTCCCTCAATACATACTGGAATAAACTGCCAGCCAGTATGATTCTGTTCTATTAATATAATATTCAACAACAATTCCATGTATAAATAAAAATGACATTGTTAATAATTTAGACTTGATTTTGATAATATGTACCTATGTTTGTTTTCCTACTGTTATATACAAGTAGGTAAGTATTAACAGGACAGGTTTTAATTAAAAATAATATAATGGTTCTTTTTCACGAGTAATTACTACAGATACATGAACGCTATACTTACCCGATGTCTTAATTACGTGGGTAAATTCTTTATCAACACATTAAATACATTAATTTATTTTAACGTGAACAGAGAAGTGAATTGAATATCTAAACAGTGCATAAATAAAGACGAATTTGTTCATTATAATCGTATATCGTATGTGGTTAAGTGAGAAATATTTTTTTTATTTAGTTATTTGTTTAAAAATAGTTTTTATTTTAACTGGTGACCGAAATCGAATATAAACCTAGGTACTTTTAGGAAAAAGAGAAGAAAATCATATACCTACGGTGATTTTAAGAATTAAAAAAGTATTTTTGGACCTATACATACACGAAAGAAGTAAGCTACGGAGCGTCTTATCAAAGGAAGAGGGCGGGTATACCATAGCTGCTGAGCATGGCTTTTCTTGTTCTTCTCTGTACTTTTTCCTTTTTTCTAAACAATGAAAATATTTCATTGATATTTATACCCAAAATATAGGTGACCTACCTGGCTTTATTTCAATCGTAATGACTAGGGACCTAATTTTTTAAGTGTTTGCGTAATTGGGACGGCTGACGTGAATTAAGACAAGGTCTCGGTTTTATATGCAAAATTACAATATTGTTTTTTTAGGACAAGGTTGGCAATACATCGGCATCAGCAATAACACTGCAGCTAAAAAGAAATGTAACAGCACTATTGTTAATGCCTTATTATGCCTTAAACACTTTTGCTTGCGTCACGAGAAGTAACGTCACACGTACGTCAATTGAACTGTCCATAATTTGTTAGAGAATTATTCTTATCTTGAAAGATAAAAATGCATTGTTTACTTACTAAGACGAGATTTAAAAAGAGGATATTTAAAGATGTAATAATCCTCCTACTTAATCTGAAACTGAAATATCGATCACAGTCTTTGACGTCAGGATATTTATAGTGCACAAGTGTGTGCATAGACACAAGTGCACTCTCTATTCCCTTACCCTCATATTTCGATAGGACACCAGTGTGACAGAACACAAGTACAAGACCGCTATCTTCCAGATTTCATAAAATCAAATCTTTAAATTTTTAACTTCAAGTAGGTAGGTATAACCTGTAAATTTAGAAAACTGGAATAGTCCTAGTCATTACGATATTTTATTAAGACATTAGGGATATAAAAAAACGAGAGAGATTTGAAGATTATGATATTAAAGTGTAGATAAATTGTATTTTATGCATGAAATATTTGTTGGTTAGTTGTTTCTGATATTTTTAGCAGTTTTAGTGATTTGTATGACTTCGTAGATTTCTTGCAACTAGAACATATTTTAAAGTACGATAGTAAATCAAAGAGAGTACCTACACATAGGTTTCAATTAATAAACCTTCACCGTGAAAAAGGGACGATGATATGCTACGATACGTGTAAATGACAAGGACACACAAAAGACATCAACGCGCGCCATTTACTCTATTTTTTTCTTATAAAAATATTTGAAATGAAATATTCATACCAAAAAGATTTACTTATTTAAACTAATGCAGTGTTTTTCCAAATCTAAAAAGGTTTTTGTACAGTCAACTTACTATTATGTTATTTGATATTCAACAAAATTTTTTTCACAAAAATATTGTATAATAGACAAAAGAATTAAGAGGTATTCTATACATACAGTGGTACTTTCTGTAGAATTATTGAAAATTATTGGCTGTAGCGGTGTATTTATTGAAAATAAGTTTTTCTTTGCCATAAAGAAATGTAACATTGTTTGTGCGTACAATCAATCAAAAAAGTTTACCGCTGCATTCAATGTTTTACGTCAGATCTGATTGCGTGTATGCATCAAGTTGTTTACAAGTTTATTACATTCGCTTCTGCGTTACTGCTTACCGTTATCATAATAACAATTCACAATAATAATTTCCGCCATGGCATGCCCTTTAGCTAGGGAGGGAGGCATGAGGAAAGTATCGATAATGACCCCAAACTTTTGGGATCGAAGGATCGATCATGATCGAAGGTTGGGCTAGTAAGCGTCGTTAGGTAAGACAATTTTCTTTTAACAAAAAAAATATTTGTAAAATGTAGATTATTACGATAGTATATTTGTGAAAAGTAAAATGAAAAAGTACGAGAAAATAAAAGAAAAGTAAGTAAATATAAATTATTAAGTAGGCGCGGGCAGCCCCAAATCTAGGACGGATCTAAGATTTTCATTGGGCCGCATTCCAGCATATCAAATACCGAATCGAACAGAAAACAGAACTACCCAAATACGAGTACATATTATTATGAAAATAACAGACAGACTATCGATATTCTACGAACATCGCTACACATCGATCATCCACTGTAGGTCCTGTATTTATTTCGGGTCATGACGCCGCCCGTATAAAACCGATTTCCTGTTTTTGGTTAGGAAATGAGCGATCCAGTTTATCTAATGGAAGGGTAAGAAAATATTTGAAAATTTACGAAATTCCTGCCTTGTATTATTTAATCTAGTGCTTTTTTTGTTTCCAATATTTTAGTTTTTTTTTAATTCAATACTCCGTGGTCCTATAAAAATGATTTAAGTTCACACAATACACGATGCAAAAATATTTTTACATGAACAATAAAAAGTTTTTGTGAACGTAGGCAGTGTGTAAAATTTTATTAGTAGTATAGCGTTTTATGTTTGGTATAAACTTGTACTTATTTGGGCTATGAAAACGTTTGAATTATATCCAACCCCGATTTATTTGCTCCATTTTTGTCTTTACAGGCTCAAATATGTGTTATTGTTGTTAACCACGACGTGTTGTGGAAATCTTTCAATATCAAATATAGCTAAGCAATGTGACATTTGTAGCATTCCACATAAGGTCACAGCGTGCATTGACGTACACAGTAAGACATATAAATGAAATGAAAATAATTATATGATAGACACACACATATGCACAGACATGACACAAGTCACAACATGAGCCTGTTCACATAGATAATGCACATTCATTTGCGAGGAAACACCTATGATACTTTGATCTTGCACCGTGGGTTAGCGCTGAAGAAGAATGCGGTATAAATGTGGTGACTGATGACCAAACTATACGCAATAGGGTAGTTGCCTGTTCAACATCGTTTAGACTAGACTATCGATATCGGGCGACTGCTTTTTATTCGGAATTGTAGACACGATTATCATTTTACAATGTGATTGTGCGTACCGTTTGCTACTAAAACCTCGCGGAATTTAAAAATAATGAAATATGAGGATCCATTTAGAGCTTTAATTCCAATTCAAGATCCGTCTTTTTATAGCAGTGAACTTTATCAAGATTGCTACCCCTGACAAAATTGATTTAAGTACTTTGCTTTAGGTATGCATTTGGCAATCTAAGTTTCGTATCAAATATTTTATACTTATTACCTAGGGATCAGAAGAGTTTTGATTATAATAATAATTTTAATGTTGGGCATTTAGTAAATTCAAAACCAGGCAACTACCTTACTGTGTTGCCAAAAGTCGGATACCGGGCAGGACGGACAAATCAGCTGCATGTCAGACCAAACGACGGACACAAGTGATATTTACATGAAGGCGGACATAGCCCAGTCCTAAGGACGGTACTCACTCTGAGCCGCTTTAGGAGAGATCCTAGGGTTTTCTCCGACTTACTTCGCCAGATTTCTGGCAATTTTACCGCCTTGCTGAACCCTGGCATCTAAATCAGGTAGCAGACGGTCAATTTTGTTCTTTGTTTTGTATTGTAACGTTTTGTTTTGTAGTAGTGCGCATTTTCTATTAATCACACAGTGTGTTCCTATTCCATTTATAAGATAGAGTTGTTTTATTATTTGCCTATTATAATTAATATATAGATTAAGTATTAAATGAAAAAACAAATTTTGTAAATATTTCTATTTCAGAGTTTGAATCCAATATTAGTTTAATTTTTAACTCTATCATATAAAGGGGAGCTAAATGTATCTAAGTACTTACTGTATTTTGTTCACAATATAAAGCTGTTAGTTGATAAGTATGTGCGTAGAAGTGAGTTTATTCTATGTTTTCTATGTCTCTGTCTTATGGATTTGTAAAAAACCAATTAAAATTCGTAGCCAAATGATCATAGTTTGTCTTACAATGAATACATTGTTGAAAGTGTTATCTACACTTTCGAAGCCCTAAAGCCTTTACCCTATAGAAACTAAAATATGAATGACCAGCGTAAGTATGATGAACGAACATCTGAACCGATATGGCCCTATTAAGTTTCAGCATTATTTACAAACTCATAAGACTTGGTTGTTGTAATATTATGTACAATAAGATGTAGTGTAAAAGTTTATGAAAATGTTTGACTACCACCTTTGTAGTCAGTAGAAAGGCTAATTATCGCTGTTGAAGTATAGACAGTAGTGATGATATATCCAAGTGTTCTTATTGAAAGAAATCTATGATACTTACTTTAGGAGCATTGTGTTATGTGGTGTCATAAAAATATATGTCTGGTGGTTTATAAGCTCATTTTCTTCTAAGTTATAAGTAGTTTAAATGCCGAGACAAAAAGGTGTAACTTTCTAATTTAACGAAGGTACAGGCAACCACACATCACAGGTTACCACAACCTGTCAAATTTCCTCAACTGACATTCAACCTAATGTTTCTGACAGTAAGATGAGAGTCGATTGAAGAAGTTTGTCAATTTTGTATACTTTGATGTGGGGCTGTACAGTGTACATATATTGACTATTAAACATTATTATGACGCAATTTCTTTTATAGTTAAACAGCTTAGATATTGTTTAAGGTATTCCTTTTCGTCCCTTCACTGTGTTTGGTAGGGGTATATGTAAGTAACTAAAGTTTTAAATGATTATGCACATGAATAATTTAACATTCTGTAGTTCAGGAGGTCTCCTTTGCTTGCCAAACTAGACAAACAGTTCAAATCTTGATTGAACTGAATATTATTGTCATGAATATCGGTTGCCTAACGTGTAGACACTAAATTAGCATATTATCTCATCTGTGATAATAGCGCAAGTTCAAACAGACAATTGTTACAATAGGAATGGATGGTAACTAGCTGTGTTTAGTAGTGAATAGGTAGCTAATCCTCCATTAAAAAATGATTATGTAATAACTAGTGTCACTAGTGACACCGAGGTACAAATAGTAATGTATACACGGCTTAGTTACTGACTTGTAACTTTGAAATGCTTCGAAAGGGTTAAATTAACTGACCTTTATATTAATTTATAGGTAGCAGTTGCTATTTACAAAATCAGCTGAAAATATGCGAATACAATAATTTTAATTCTATCCTAAGATAGCTCAACAAAATACAAATACAACTGGATTATGTAGTGAATAGTAGAGTTTATCTTCCTTTGCAATATTGCAAGTTTAAACTAACGACATTTTTAGAGACTGGCCTGTCCTTCATAGTAAGTTACTGGCCTGAATCAAACCCTCCTTCTGGCGTTATCAGGCCAAATACATTTGGAGATATTTCAGAATGTATTATTCAAATTCGATTCAAGCTGTAAAGAGTAACATAAAACTTGAAGCCAGTCTGATACCTCAGTCTGGATTGCTGAAGGTCGTATTCAGATTATAAGGGTAGGTTGAAAGTCTTGAGATGTTTGATCAATAGCTGAGTGGGTTTTGTGTGTTATATAAGTATTGGGGTATAGATTAAACTTCTTTTGAAAATAAAAATATTCAAAACTGTATAGCTAAAGGTATGTAGATTGGTAAGTATACATATAAAGTAGGTATTTTAAATATTCAAGAAATGTTTGTTGTAAGTTTGGTGGTGCGAAAGTTTATCGATACCTATTCATGTTTAATACGAAAACCACATGAGAGTATATATGTAAACTTTGTTAATTAGTTATCGGGTAAGAACTTACCTTTTTTGGAGCCATATCAGTGTTCCTAAACTACTTCAAACCACATTACCTCTCGCAAATAAATACGCAACGAAATATCAACTAAACCTCTCCCTCAAAAAGTTTGACAATTTCGTAAATAAAATTGGCAGATATTTTGAGGCTTTTAGTTGTGCGCGCGCAGGGTTGGGTTTCCATGGCAACGGGGGCGCGGGGGGACCTAGAGACCTATTTCGTAGAGACAAAGTGAACTTGCAGCTGTTTTGGTGCTGGCTACTGGTTGCATTTTAGTGAACTAAACATATTTTCCCGCATTCTTGTGCACAGCATCGGAGAAGTGGCTCTATTCCGGTAAGAATTGATGTAACAGTGCTGTGTTTCGTAGTCAATATTGACGGTGCAAGGTCACAAGGTCTAGGCAGGTAGGAGTGCAGCATTACATGACATTACATTTCTAATTACGCAATACCGTGAGAACACCTGTTAGCTGACAAAGAAGTACCAACATTGATTTATGGGGGCGTTTGATAAGGAAAATGTTGGATATTTCCAGACTTTGAGAATTGTGCGCAATAGACTGAATAGAGTTAACCAATTTTATCAATTAATTGAATGTGAGTGCAGGGCCGGGCTGGAACTATAAATAGACGCACTATCGATTTTACATTGGGTCTCTTCTCGATAGTTTAAATAGTGCAAATAAAATATGTGAAAGTAAACCAAATGAGAGTTAACGGTTTGTTAGAGTCAATTAAAAGCAAAGAAACTTTGAGCATTCCTGTAGGTAATCTGTAGGTAATCTACCTACAGGAATCATTATATATTATCGTAATATTATTATAGGTAGTTGTTCTTTTGTTAAAGACAGAACCTTATCTAAACTTTTTTTTTCGACAAACTTAGTAATTATTGAATAAGTATTTGTAATCATTAAAACTGTAGGTCGATGGTGACAAAGGCGCGCACCAGAAATTTTAAAATAGAAAACAATAAAAAAATGGTTTTAAAAGTTTGAAAATAAATAAAAATGGATGTATTTTTTTTTGAGTCGAATGAGTCACAATCAATGAAAATCCAGAGATTTTATGAAAATTCTGATAACTTATTCATAATCAGCCACTAAAACTTAGTTAGGTATGCGTCAGTAGCATTTATTGTTAAAATTGAAGACTAGTTTAATCACTGACGCAGTGTAAGTAACATTGAAAGGGTTTGTAATATTACAAACAAAAATCATTAAACATTTCCAGGAGGTTTCCTGTGAGCCAAAAGAGAGGAAATCGGTCAAGCTGGCGAACCCAGAGGAGAACATCGACGAGCTGCTGCTCCCGATGTTCCCGGAACCAGAGGACAGCGGCATCGACAGCGATAGCACCGAGCTGCTTGCTTCGTCTGCTCGTCGCTTTGGAGACAGGAATGCCAACGTAAGTCTGCTTTGCTCTAACAGAAAGCTCAGAAAGAGACTCTGCTTTTCCAAAAGCAGTTTATCTGGCGATCCCAGAGGAGATCAGCGACGAGCTGCTGCTCCCGATGTTCCCGGAACCAGAGGACAGCGGCATCGACAGCGACAGCACCGAGCCGCTCGCTTCGTCTGCTCGTCGCTTTGGAGATAGGAATGCCAACGTAAGTTTGCTTTGGACTAACAGGAGCCTCAGACAAAAGACTGCTTTCTTAAAACCAGTCAATCTTGCGGACCCAGAGCAAATCAGCAAGCTCCTGGAATCAGAGGACAGGGTCTTTGACAATGATAGCACTTAACTGCTCGCTTCGACTGCTCAACGTAAGTCTGTTTGCTGTAACAGAAGCCTCAGACGTAATCCTGTTTTTAAAAAAAAGGTTTATCTGGTGGACTCAGAGGATACCAGAGACGAGCTCCTTGAGCCAGAGAACAGTTACCTCCTCTTTGTACTGATACGTCATGATAAGTCGTCAAGTATGTAAGAGATATCATGTTCTATTTTCATTTGCAGATAAGCGATGCAAGCAGCAGCGATGAAGGCGGCCCGGCGGTGCAGCAACGCAGGGCGTGGTGGGCGGAGAGGGTACTTGACAACCCTAACTACTTCACCCCGAAGGGTAATGGGGATGACATTTTTGTAAGTATTGTTCACTTCTACTTCGTCTTCTGGTTTTAGTTAATAATAATGTGAATTTGTAAAATATTAGCCTGTATACTGTCCCACTGCAGGGCTAAGACCTTCTCTATCTTAGAAATCAAGTCACCGCTTCTATGATGTGATTAGGTTTAATTACCATGCTTGCCTAATGCATAGTGATCACAAATCGGAGCTATGTTTGAAAAATTCGAAACATACTTTTTGCTCTACCCGAAGACCCCCAGATCACGATCCGGTACTAAACACACATCAAATCTTTACAGAAAGCCATGGAAGATGGCCGAATAAACCCCCTCGACATCAATTGGCCGATGGGACACCGCCTCCCTGATTTACGCCAGTTTACGTTTGAAGATTTCCGCCCAGAACGCGCGTCGCCCCCGCTCTACGAGGTGGAACTGACTGCTTCCGAAGAGGACGATGATGCCTCCGTCCTGGAGCTGGTGATTCCTATGCAGCCCTCGCGGTACAAGCGTGTACCCACTGCGTCGCCGAAGAAGACCAAGGCAAAGCCGAAGCGGGAGACAGTGAAGACTTTCTACTACAGTTTCATATGCTGCATTCCTAAGTAAGATAAGGTACACGTAGTAGTAATAAAAGGGAAGATTAGGCACTGACGCTGGGTAATAGTTAGGCTGTATTCAGCGTTGCCAGATTTTCGGAAACTTTTTTACGAAGAAAGCAGGATGATTGAAACTACTTACATAGTACACTACTACTACTACAGTAGTAATACAGTAGTAGTAGTAATTATATTCAAAATATTTGAGTGAAAAATGAAATTTCTGGAAACATGACAAAAATATCAAGGCCTATATAGTCATAATTTTTACACTCAATGACGTAAAAAGTTAGCATTTCTACCCCGAAAAGCACGTCTGGGCATGAACCAGCCTATTATAATCACGGAAAATTTGACAACTTAAGCTGAAAAACGTATAAAGTGGTATAAAAATGTTATGTTGATGTCGACGCGTGTATGCCAGTATAGGTTCAGAACCGGTGGGAAAAGTTTACCTCGCGACAGTGCTGCATTTTCCCTCTTAAAAAATGAATGTAACAGTTTTCCTCGTTGTATCTCCTACTAGTCGATGTATTCAGGATTGATTAAAAATGGATTTGATTTTTAGAAAATAATAAGGCATTATGAAAAAACTGTTCTTACTAATTATGTAGGTTGCAGTAACTATTTATTTAGCTTATGTTAAAACTATCTCTATATTATTTGCGATCCCAGATTTTCACTTTTTGGTTCTAAATGCTTTTGGAAGGTACAGTTTTATAAATGTGTAGGATTTTTTGAACAGCATACCTACGGGGTGGAATAGGTAAGAAACATCTTGTGAATTGGAAAGTATCGAGCTTGGCGAGCATTTTACAGTGAGTTTATGTGTAGTAATACCTACACGTATTTTTATATGGTGTAGCCATATTTGGCATAAAACCAAAATGGGCAACAAAGTTGAAAGAAAGGTATCTTTTTAATATATTTATGAAGTACTCTTTTAAAATCTTTTTCAAATACGTACTTCATGTATTAATGTGTATGTAATGTTCGTCACGCTTAGACCCGGAAATATTGAATATAATTTATGTTTCTATTTAGGTGGCTAAGTACTTACTGTTAATTTAAAAAAAGTTTGATATTAGAAAAATAAAGCCACATTAGTAGTCTGTTCAGAAATGTTTAGTTTTTTTTTAACTAGGTACTTACTACTACCACAAAATTGTGTTACTACTGACCTACTGACAAACTTTTTGAAAATAGGGTTGTTGCTGTCATAATCACAGTTCCAAAGTCAATTCTAAATTGCGTAGGTATTTATACATTAAAAGTAAGTAGATATTTTATTATGTTTGTAAAAGATGTAGGTACTTAGGTAGGTACCTACTGTACCTACTTCAGTCAATTTGCTGATGATGTATGTGATGATTTAAAGTACTGACCTACACCAAAATAATTGTAATAAATTCTAAATTTTGAGTAAATTGTTATTTTCTAATACTTCGATTCAGAATTTATTAACAATATTTGGGTATTTTTTTACGTTTATATTCAGACAACCTTCATAATGCAAATACACGATATTATGTATTTTGGCTTTAAAATCTATAATTAAATCATATAAAATTTAAATATTACTTGTTTAAGTTAGGCATTTGCTATTTTGTAAACTTTATTTAAGATTTCTTTGTGTGTTTAATTTATATATAAGACTGATGATGGATACGTTGCCAAGTTTACCGTTAATTAATAATAATATATTTACATCAATTGTTCAATATACAGGGTCTAATTTGGTTAAAGTCTCGACCGACTTAAATAAAATACGTAAGTACCTATATTTCAAAAATTTACTTTACCATTCGATTTGAAAACACATAATTTGTTATTCACTCAAAATAAGAATATACCTTTACACCTCCCTTTATCTTTGACGTTGGCAACATAGGAAAAAAGATGTGGTTTAGGTACGTACAGCCACACATCAAAGTATACAAAATTGACAAATTTCTTCAATGGACTCTCATCTTACTGTCATACTCATTAGGTTGAATATCAATGAGGAAATTTGACAGGTTGTGGTAACCTGATGTGTGGCTGACTGTACTTACTATAATTATATTTTAAGTGGCTTAAAAATTAAGTTACGTTTCAGAAACTATCCGAAACGTGTACGTTTCCCTACAATATTTTCCCTTACCACAGAGCTAAAAGTAAGAAATACGCACATAGATTTGCAAACCCAGAGGTGCATGCGCGGATTTGAATCACAACCCCCTTGTATGAAAGGTGCGTTCGTATCCACGGAGCTGGTAGCTCCTGGTGGCTTCGTATTCTGGTTTAGTTTCTTGCAATCTAGAAAAGCTTACGGTTACATACAAAAACTCATGTAGATAGGCACAGTGCTGTGGTGTGTATGCTTTTCCATGATACCAAAATAAGTTTGCAAGAATTGTACCAAAATTAGGTATAAGCTGCGAAACTCCAAGATGGAAGGTATTTATGAGTAATTTCATTAGAGTATATTTATTTATGAATATCCTAAGCTATGTTCTAGGTTTTATTTTTCACTGTAGTTTGAAATAAATCATAAGAAACGTAATGCAGGGAGTTATGGTTCAACAGTTGAATTACAGGGCAATCTTATAAAATACCAATATTCTGTGAATTATAGAAAACTTCGATAAAAGTATGTTCCCCATGGATTTGAATCTTAGAGTTTTACCACGGAGTCAGTCTTACCATGCAAAATGGGTCAAATACTATAAGTAGGCAGTTATAGGTATCTATATGTCCTGAAACATGGGATTGCTGTGCAACTGTAGGCGCACCCTGCAAAGTTAGAAAAATATTTTCGGAAAACCCCTTATAAAGCATAGTTAGTTACTGTAGTTAGAAATTTTACAGTAGATTATTACTTATATCTAATTATAAATTCAATCCAATGCAATTGTTTTTAATATTTTGTTGAGTTTTTATTTTATTACGAGTTCTAACCATTAGTTAATGAATGTCAATTTTGTACCAATTTATTGTGAAAATTTACACAAATTTCCCCTGAACTAAATCAACCTAATTAGTGCATAATCTTCAATGTTTTGTATAGGTAGTAAGACTACCGGCTAAAATATGAAATTAAATAAATATTATGATGTATTGCAACTGCTTATTATTTCCATTTCAAATCCCTCTAACACTCTTAAGACCTTCGAGATTGTTTTGACAACCCATCTAGCGCAGTGGTTGTTTTGCCGCACCAACACAAATGTTTGTTGTTGAAACAGATATTTGTGGTTCCTTCGTTCTTTCTGGTTGACATTGCACAAGGGAAGACCTTAGTTTGGGACGACAATGTACCTACTTGTATGTGATGTTGTCCCAATTTATTAGGTACTAGTGGCCCGCCCTCACTTCGCTTCGGGACCGGAATTCCGAAATGAACCAATAGATGGCGCTGTGTATAATTACATCGCGCAAGCGTTTCGTGTTTTCGGTGTACATATAAGCCTTGTCGTTGTCTATTGAATAGTATAGAAGAAGAGGATAGATTTTTGTTAAGGTAGAACACCTGCACGAATGGTCCGACGATATTGTAAGTGGGGAAACAATGGATGAGGCTGGCATGGACCGTAGGGAGTGACGTAATAAAGAAGAGGCCTATACTCAGCAGTGGGTGGATGTGGGCTGATATGATGATGATGGCAAACCATTTGTGAAATAAATAGTGTATCTCTCTAGGTATCTATTTACTTCTATAGAATCAGGTCAATACATGAGATGTATTTTATAAAAAAACTCGCGGATAGAAGTTATAAAAACGGATCTCTATTGTAAGATGCGGGCTATCTCCTTTTAGGACTAGTCCGGTTTTTACGAGCAGCAAATTGATCCTTAACCACTGAGGAAGTGGTTTTCGAAAATATTAAGGTCCAATTAAAATTGTACAGCAATTAAAACATCCTCAATTTATTGATATTGAATGAAACTTAAGTAAATATTGCACTTAAGAATAAATTGCAAAGAATTGCTATACCAAAAATAAAAATTATTGAATGAAACTTGTTAGAAATTAAAGTGAGATTCGATTTAATAACTTTTATAGATTTGTCGCTGTCTGTCCGTACCAGCATTGTGGTCAAAGTGTAAAAACCACTATGACTGATCCTACCTATTTTCGACAATATTATTTATATTATAGGAAAATATACATCTTATACATGATGTAAGTAATTATATTCCCTTTATAAATACTTAATACTGAAATTGAATGACGGTATTACTTATATAACAGGGCGATTAGACTTTTCTTTGATCCATTTTTTTGTACATTATATAACGAAATCTCAAACATTTTTAGTAGCAGACCACCACTAGATGGTATGACCACAGCATTGGCAAGCTCCGGTTCTAATATTCCTCATCTGTACTCAAGGGGCTCAAAGTAGAGGGAGAATCACGTAGTCTCGCTATTGCACACCAGATGGCGTAATGTGTCATTGTCCATTATAGCCTTAGGATGCCTTAGTTCTCATAGTTCTTAGAATGTAATCTAGGAATGTTCACTACTACATAACTCAACAAAAAACTCGTGTATATGCGTGTGTGGGTTAAGGAAACTGGTCACCTACTACTACTTCTAAGTGCCCATTTTATAAAAAAAAATCTCATAATTTAAAACTATTTTCACATACCTAATTAATTGAAATTAGTTTTCATAAATACTCTGTCTTCATAAACTAATACGAGTATAGCAAGCTCTGAGCATAGGTATAGGATTTGTTTTTAAAAACTATTTGCTGATGCTTTGACTGTCAATTTGTAACGTAACATTATGTCGTAACCACGGGTCATAACAGCATTTCAGTACAAAGTGAAGAACTTTGTACTGAAATGCCGGTTAAAGAAGAAATATCAGGGTCAGAGTTGCAATTCCCGTGCACTCAACATTGAAGTCGAAGAAGAGATTTGTATTTACGAATGTTTGAAATGTCTCAATTCGACCTCAATGTCGATTGCCCCTCAGGATGCTCGAAAATCGGACTGCTGATATGTTCATATCATGTTTACTCAGTAGGTGCTTTGTTATAACGATTCTATTTTTCCCAATAAAAGCGCCTTGGTCAATACCGCTTTGCCTGAAAATATTACGTCAGGCCGGTGAATTATCTTATTAGGGAAATTACAGACGGGGCCGGTCGAAGGCTCGTTTTTGGCGCGGGCTCACAATTAATATTTCGAGGTTCATTACAGCCGAACGCGCGGTATGAATAAAACCAAAATGAGTTTACACACGTCCGCAGGTAATACGCATGATCCGTAATCGCGTTTGGCTATTATTTTTTACATTATAGTGTATCGAATTCGTTGAGGTATAGAATGTTACAAAAGTAATTAAATATAAAAAAAAGTTAAATCTAAACCTTGAAAAAGCATGAGGTAAAAATGCATGATGTCACTAGGATAGACAATGCATAGTATCGATTTTTATTGGACAACCCGTTTTGCGGTAGGTCGTTCTACTTATGGTATTGGCAGCTCCCATCACAAGGCGGACCGTCGAACTGGTGAAGATCAAGCTAATTCCTTGTATGCGAGAGGCACAGGGATGTTCTGTGTGGAAAATATAGGGGGAAGCTATGATCAGCCGTGGACGTCTTTTGACTGTGATATGAGCTCTAAATTTTTATGTCACAACAGACTAGAATTTAACTTCTTCAATAGGTACCTGATATTAAGCGAAGCCATGAACAGTTCTTGTGGTTTTGCATCCCTTTTTTAGAATAACTTTAGAGCATCTTTCAGAAAATTTCAACAAAGAAACTTACTTATTTACTCTGTTAGCTCAGCAGCTCGCAGAGTCTTGTCCTCCGAAACAAGAGGTAGCCACTTTGGTTGATCCTGTACTACCTATCTAATGATCCTTCTTGCGAGTCATTGACCTGAAACTTTAACAGATCAAATTCAACAGTCTTTCCACGGACACATAGGTCGGTCAACTGGATATCGGTCCACCCGGTCGACCTTGGTATGCTTTCTTCTCGAGACCTCTTACAACCTCTCGAGGTAGCCAACTAGCGAAGACGGTGTGCCGGTGTGCGATGTTTGGTGTGTCCACAATCTTCTCTAATTCGGCATTCTCCTGGATGGCTGGGGAATACCTACGTCATCAAAGAAACCTGTTCTATTAAAACCTAGGCAAATATTTATAGGTGAATAGCTTCAGTAAGTTAACAAGGAAAATACCTCCTTCCAGCCACTAATGAGGCCGGGTGTAATTAATTAATTCGGTATTTAATCAAGCTGTTTTACTTTTTCCTTCTCCTCCAGCCCAGATTAAATTATTGTTAGATGAGCGTAAGTAGTTATATAAAATTTAGATGAGGCTTTGTTTCCTTCGAATTCTCGTTCAAAAAGCGCAGGTTTTATATACATCCGAGTTTGTACTTATGTATGTACTAACATCAGTTAGGTATAAATAAATAGTTCACTGCTTCGATTGTGCACGAGTCCCAGGTTCGATCACGAGTCGGGTCAAAAAATAGTACCCGAGTTTTTCTGTCTCGAAATTTTCAGAATGGAGGCTGGAAGTTGGCGGTCTTGTAACCGCCTTCATCAGAAAGCACGTTTTAAGCCGTTAATCCTCTCCCTCTCTTCGGTTGTGTTACTATGTCCCACCGAAGTATGAGGGTGAATAGAAAGTGCACTTGTGTTTGTGCATACACTTGAGCACTAGCCGAAGATGTTCATCAATTTATTTATACTTACTTACTTACCTAGGCCGGCCTACCGGGCGTCGGCCTATCGGTCGGCTTTGGTATTTTTTTGAAACTGCAAGACAATGGCTGGAGAATACGCACAAATGCCGAAATAGAGAGGATTGTGGACACGCCTAACATCATCGGCGAGACCAAGGCACATCGTCTTCGCTGGCTTGGCCATCTCGAGAGACTGGACGATGATCGTCTCGTGAATTTATTAATAAAACAGGAAATTTCATTTGTAGTTTGAGCTCAAAATATTACGATATAACATGAACATGATTTTTACAACTCGCTTCAACGGGTCGTGCTAAAATTAGCTCAACATGCCTTTAAATATGCATAGCATGCATCCGAGCATTGTTTGCGCTTACACCCTTGTATTCAAATTGAGGCGCAGGTGATGCTCAATTGCCCACTCAAAATAAATGTGCCAATTTTAGCTCAAAACACGTGAAAGCACTGGAATTGCATTATGGGTTTGATAGCTCAAGGTCACTCAAGGAGCTTGCTATGAAAAATGCTTACGTTAAAGATCTTGCCAATGTCGAGGACTGACGATTTTTTTTATAGTGAGGACAATCAAGATGACTTCACTCCGCCTGATGGTAAGCGGCAGTGAGATCCAAATATGAGGTTGACAGGCACAAAAGAACTAACTAATTACCTATTGAGTCTGTCATCTCACCCTGAAGGCCTGCTGAGATGCTGTTTCACGCCCTGCCTAAAAAACCCAGGATTGTAAGAAGAACTTGGATTGTGGGAATGAACTTTTCGTGTGCATTTGCAGCAAGTGAATAAAGTGCTTTTTTAAATGCTTATAGGCCTTCCGAGACGGTTCTTCTCCTTCTCGGTCCCGTAACAGAGTGGGTAGGGTTACCCACTCTGCTATGGGTATGTAAAACGCGTGCATATCACGCTTGGCGCAATTTTCTATCATAGCACGGGCCTCCCATTGGCTATTCGTTATCTCTTTTCTTCTCTTCCCTTTAGGCGCTGTGATATAACTGATAAATTAGACTAACTATAAAAATTGCCTTTTCGAAAAATCTCCAGTGAATCTAGGAACCCGTCCTTTCAGGGCCGCGTCGACTTGACTGATACCACGCCCTTACACCAGTACCCTTACAGAAAACCGGTATGTTTTTCTACGAATTTCCAAAACTCTTAACACAAACTTTGTACTGAACGGTTAGTTAAAGACGTAGAAAAAGATGCAAATGTTTACAGAACTAATGACCTTACTGAACTTGTTTCCCCGTGCCAAAACATAAACAAATTGTCCTACAGTAAGTTGCCACATGAAATGTGGTGCGAATATAAGAAAGTATTAATGCAGACTGCACAGTCAGGGCAACAAAAATATGCTATGCTTTCCCAGTAAACTTTCACCTTCATGCAAGGGAATGTACCGCGTTTATTTTAGAGAAATGTAATTCTCAATATCGGATTTTCTGCCCACGTAAGCGGATGGAAATGTTTTGTTATGTTTCAATGTATTCTACGCTATACAGCCTTCAAAAGGGATATGTTAAAGCGAAGTAGAAACTGAATGTTTATAAGTAATGTCCGACCGAACTTTCGGTTTCGGTTTCGGTTTCGGCCGAGTTTCGGCCAAAAATCAAGTTTCGGCTGCAGTTTCGGTTTCGGCCAAAATCGGCCGAAACTTTTGCCGAAACCGAAACTTATCTCGCAAGGTCACGCACGTTCGCATAACTTCGTTTTTCGCGGCAAAGCTGTGTCGTAAGCCGTCGGCTCTGTTCGAGAATCGTCGTGTGCCGTTCGGATAGCTCCGTAGTAATGCAATAAAACTTAGTCAGTGCGTGTGCGTCCGACGGAAACATTATTTGGAGGTTATGTTTTGATGGAACTGATAACATGTAAGTTTTTGTTTTGTTTCTGTACTTGAATGATTTATATAGTTAATTAAATAATATTTAATTAAATATTGAATAAATATTGAGTCAATAACTGTTTTGTTGTTATTAACAAATGAAGCCACATGTAAAAAAGAAATTGTAAGTAAGTAAATAAAAAATGTGAAGTGTTTAATTTCATAAATTACGTTTTATAGGTAATCTTATTCGAGATTTGTTTTTCATTCCGATGACCTATTGTCCGATTGTTATTGTTACGGTTTTATTTTTAATTGTTTCAGAGTAAAATGTCACAACGAGAAAAAAATCCGATTTGGCAGTACTTTGATAAAAGTATCAGTGATACATCAAAAGCTGTTTGCAAGATATGTAACAAGTGCTATTCATTAGGAAGCCACGAAGCAAAAAAACAAACATCACATGGACTGAAGTTGCATTTATCAAAATTTCATGACCATGAATACAGGCAAGTACAAAAACGTGTCTCAGAATTGAATGATTACAAAAGTGAAGCAAAATTGAAACGAACAGACTCGAGTGCATCGTTGAAAAAATCGAGCGCAGATCAGTCAACTCTTGTACCGTCAACTATCTTAAGTTTGACTTCTAAACCTAAAGTTGCACTATGGCCTGATGATCATGAAATTACAAAAAGGATTGACAAAACTATAATGGATCTGATTATCGTGGACATGTTGCCTTATAGTTTGGTGGGAGGTGAAGCATTCCGCCGTCTTAATTTATGGGACCCTCAAGGAACTCGCAAATATCGCTTAAAATCTGAAAAATATTTTAGGACTTCTCTAATGCCCCAAACATATGACAGAATCAAATCAAAAGTACAGGAGTTAATGGCACAGAGTAAGTGGGCAAGTGCTACTACAGACATTTGGACCAACGCGAGTAAAACATGAGAACTTACTTTGAAAAAAGTATTAAAAATGTTATTAAGATTTTTTAATATTATATTAAACTAGCGGCCGCCCGCGACTTCGTCCGCGTGGAAAAGTTACTTTTTACCCCCCTTTTAACCCTTAAAACCCCTTTTCGCAATAAAAAGTAGCCTATGTTCTTTCTCAGGGTCTAGATCATCTGTATACCAAATTTCATTTAATCCGTTCAGTACTTTTGGCGTGAAAGAGTAACAGACAGACAGACAGACAGACAGACAGACAGACAGACAGACAGACAGAGTTACTTTCGCATTTATAATATTAGTATGGATAAATGATTACAATACAAAAAACTTAATTAATATACTGTGTTTCCACTTCATGCCCTAATTAATGCAAAATAATGGTAAAAAACACCACATTTCAGTATTTTAAGAAATTTTATACTTGACCATGTGAGTTTCGGTTTCGGTTTCGGTTTCGGCCGAAACTGAAGCCACGGCCGAACATTCGGTTTCGGTTTCGTTTCGCCGGAAAACCAGTTTCGGTCGGACACTAAAGTGTCTACGCTTCTATTGGCGTCAAGTCAAGTTACCCCTCCGCAGTGCAAAAATAACACTTTGTTTTGGAGGTTTGAGGGACGTCCAAAACAAAACAGTCCTAAGTCCAAAAAGGCGAGCTCTTTTGACACTGGGTGTACTTTGTGTAATCGATATGAAAGTCACAAGTACCTAACACTTTAGTTGATGTCTATATTTTTATTATTTCTTGCTTCTTTAATTGGCGTGCATTGCTATAAACTATCGCCTAACGAAAAAAGTAGATTCGTAGCACTACGTCTACGCGAAAACTACGCTACGGAGGCGGTCACAACGTTAGAAGCGTTGGATTGATTTGCTATATCTATGTTTTCTCGACGAGTAGATATTAGTATACTAGTTTTAGCAGTTATTTATTTGTCATTACGTTGAACTATCCTACTTATTGGTATTCCATGGACTCAAAGAGTTTACATAGAGCTTAAAGTCAGTTAGAGGTCAGTATTAGTCTAGTTAGAAACTCAGTAAATCCTCTAGTCAAATTAAAGGGCCTTCTACAAGTAACTGTGAAGCATTCCACGTGGTCAGAGCCCCGTCCATCACGGCCAGTCTGGCGGGCGATCCTCGAATTGAAGGAAGGTTTATTAGCCCCGTCCAGCGCACGTGAAGGCTGTACTCTCGTCTGGGCGGTCGCTGGCGCCCGCGTGATTCAGCGGCGGGGGCGGCGCGACTCAGTCGCGCACCAAGCCCCGCCGGGGCCACACGTGTCTCTCGCTCGCCCCGCGCCTTATGTAATCGCCCGGATTCGCCCGCACGGTGAGTCCAAGCCTCCGGGCCCCACCACCCCTCATCGACCCCGCTACTCGCGGCTCCGCATCGACTGATAACCGATAATCGTGTGCAATAATCGAGGTGACATAATCGATGCAGTAAGGTGCTCGGTGAGTGCTTGAGGAATGCAGGTGTGTTATGTAACGGGATTGGAGACGTCCCGGGATGTGAGACGGCGGACTTGCGTGTCTTAGGTTATATTCGCGGTAATTTAGGTTATGTCACTACGCGGACCCGTATTGACCCTGTATCGACGTTGATAAACAAATTACACGTCCGAGTGGAAGCAAAAGGGTCTTAATACAATCTTTAAGATCTCCCGCAAAATTTCAGGTCCAAGTACCCGATTTTAATGGGGGAAATGTAAAGGTAGAGGAGTGCACGAACCTTAATTGGAGTGTCGGTATGGAATAATAAATCCATTCAGTCGTGAAAGTCGAAAAGATTCTTGAATGAAGGAGAGATGTGAATGTACTTATACATTTTTGTTAGAAATCAATACCTACGAGATAGTATTAAGCCAGTAAAAGGCTTTACGAGTATTCTGCTCAGATATAGTGGAACAAGTGCTATAATAAAAAGCATTTTACTCAATGAGCCGTAGCAGAGCTTTTACCATTCATAAATTCCGGTGCATTTGCTGGGAAAGCGCTATTTAAGCTATTTACTACGCCAATGTGCGAGAGATGGGATGTCTAAATTTTCACAAAGGACCAAGTTAATTTTTAATGCATATTCATTATTTCATGAAAACGTTTTCAGACGTAATTTGCCTATTCATGTGGATTAATTAATCTTCAATCCTAAGCGCGGCACAAATTTTGATTGATTAAATAGAAATTGGCTGGTGAATGAAGATCATTTCAGGTTTTCCATTCAACTCTCTCTTTCACTCCTGTAGTTAGTAGATAGGTCACCTATATTAACATTTCAGTCCGATATGCGATAGCCGGATTAAAACTTCTTTTCTGACTGTAAAACTGATGTATTTTATATTTTTCATACGGTTTCGTTTCTCTGATGAGTGATATTAGTATATTAGTATTCAGTGGTACGGTTCTTGTGTCTTTTTTATAGTAAATTAATTTAGGCACGTTTAAGCAGATGACATTCAAATCCTAATATTCGACTTCCGCATTTATGGTTATGCCATTCTTAAATGAAGCTTACATTACCCATTATTGGATTTTGGTCAAGTTGAGTGTTATAGTGGGTGTGTGTTGAATCCAGCTTGATTAGACAATTCGAATATTTCTTTTTCTACTTAGATATATGATCTTAATTTTCAGAGGCGATATCAATACAATGATATTTGAACTAGGTCGGTAGGTAGATCTGAAGTAGGTTACATGAAAATAATCCCTGAAGTAATTTATCCTGCAAAATATTTGTATTAGGATCTCTTAGTAATGTTAACAGTGACTTAAATACAGACGTGGACAGTAAAACCCTTGTTGAATTGTTACAGTTATACAGAAATGGTCATAAAAGGGACCTACCCCATGTTATTATGGTGTTAAGAGATTCTGTGTGCTCGGAATTTTAAGTATAAGACGCCATTAAAAGTATGAGCAACTGGGAAAAAAATTGTGTATCATAATTTATTAATAAATCCTCCAACCGATATTCGGCTACGGCGGCCAATCTTATCGATCAGTCACGTACGCAGGATAAATTATTATGGTTGCCAAATGTGTGCGCAAACACATGTGCTCTCTCTATTTCTTGACTTTCCGAATCAGCGGCAGCTTACATAATATTTTACATTCATAAATGTTCTATAAGGACTTAAATTGAATAAAGAATATTTCTATTCTCTTACCCTCTTAATTTGATGGGCCACCAGTATGACACGACCATTTTACAAGTTTTGGGCTTGGTTTCAAAGTGACGGGTTCGGACGCAACCGGGAAACGCAGGTTGAGATGATAGTGCCGACTTATCAAACGTTTCACATACATCCATCGTAATAGATATTTTAGATGCTATAGATATTTTAGATACTATTTATTGCACAAAGTTTAAAAATCTTTAATTATGGTCATCTCATTATTCTACTCGTATTACAATGTAGGTAAGCCAGTTTACATTACATTTTGATTTAACTTTTCTTTGTAAAAATGGAAATATGTGGCTCATAATCTATTCAATGCAAATATGGGTAATCTTCTCGATTAATCTATTGTTCCTAGCCACTCATTCACTATGCGTCATGTCTGATGATACAGATATGTAGAGATACCTATAGAGCTATGTTCTGCAATTGCATGAAGAAGTGTTTATTTTTTTTGCCTCGAGCCAGATAGAAAAAAAAACAGGACTTTTTAAAATATCTCAACCCTGCCAGGATTATTAAGAAATATCAAGAAATAGTTTGAGCGTCCAAAATATATGATGGTAGATCTCATCTTAGACTTTTCGTTGTGATTTTTTTTGAATTCGCACTGATTTCTATAAATTATTTCTCGCGATGAACATTATTACGTCGATAAGATACTTATATCGAGCATTTGCAACTTCTAAATGACCTTTGCTACATAAATCTTTGGTGATTTTTCCTTCCATATTTTATGTACTTAACCTTTTGTTCTCTGTTGGGGGGCATATAAGTCATCGACGCAAGATTCCGGGAACATGACCCAGCAAGATATACCGACATGACTGGTAGAATCATAGACCCATTAGCACCCTGAAAGCATTATACCTAATATGTTTATGTCTGATAGGTGCGAGGTCCCACCCATATTTTGTCCACGTAGTACCTAACTATTCGACTAGATAACTTGACTCTGGCCAAAAATATTTAGTTTGTGGTGATGGAGGAGTTTTTAAAAAATTAAAAAACTCATCTAAGTACTAGGTCTAATGTTAATAAGTAATATAAAAAAAAAGATTTTAATCGTATGTATGTAGCTAACTTTGTCTTTTAACTTCTTCTTGTGTAATATATACTGAGGAAATGACTTTTATACTACTAGAATACTGTATTTTACTATAATGTTTTATGTTTATAATCAAAAGGCCTTTTCGAGAGTACCTACTTAGGGTGTTAAATCCTATCGTCAAACCTAATGATGCTACATTCAAGATATTGTTTTACTCGTATTATATTAGTTTTTGGATTTATCATCAACAATTAAATCCTTTATTTTTGGAACAGGCTAAATAATGGTCTCTTTTCCCCATACATATTATAGGTACATGGAGAAGCCAACCCATTTAATCAATATAGCAAAAAACCTTACCCATTTTTCTTAGAAATGTGCGCTAAGAAACATGATCCGATGTCAATATGGTTTCCTCACCCAGTCGCTGGAATATCGTTTAGATTCTAGGTTACTTTTTATTCCATCTGCTATAGGTTTCTATTTGATACAAAACGGGGGCTACGCGAAGCTCGGAAGCTTGCGAGATCGAGTAAACTGTTGTGTATTGAACAGTTTCCTGCATGACTTTTCGTATTTGCATTTAGCAATTTTACTTCTATAATAGGTACCTAAATAGATATGAGTCGACTATCATGGTGTTTTGTAAATGGTACATGCATTGGAATACACGATGGGTTTCTACCATCTGCCCAATATCCCATATAATTATACTAAATTGAGATAAACAAAGATAGACTCGGATACTTCAGTTTGTGGCTAGTTTATGAACTATGTCTACGGGCATACAAAAAATGGCATATCTAATCATAATAAAAGTGAAATGAGAGTAGGTATAAGAAAATTAAAAATTAAACATCTCAAATTTAGAAAAGATTGTGTATAATGCAACGCGAAAGTTTAAAAACATGTAATTTAGAAAATATCGCTTTCTTTGTATTTACTATCATCACACACTAGCCACATCATAAAATACTAGTAGCTGGAATTGCAGCCAAATGTCTGTCTATTCGATAAAAAACATTTTTTTTCTATCTTTTGTGAGATGGAAGAATTGTTCCACACTGGTGATCTTCTCTCATGCTTTCTTCTGTAATCACGATTTTTGAGCAAAGAGCGTCTAATTTCTCAATAATGATAAGATGAAGCTCTCCTTTAGTTTGATTAGAAAATTGTGTCTCTTCTCTACCTATTTTATGGGCATATTCTTTTCTTAAAAGTAGTCAGGTGATCCGTCTGCTCGTCTGCCCCCTATCCTATAAAAAAAGGTAATGGATTATGTGATGCCTTCGCTATTACAGATGTGTGAGGTGATCTCTTATCATCACATATTGCGATGCTTGTGTTAAAAAAATTAAAATAACGTAAGTAGTTACACAGATTATTTAAAAAAAGAGCGGGGTGGTTAATCTATGTGACATATTTATGATTGTGATTTCCCCCGCCTGCGATGCGCATATACATGGAAAATCATGAAAATAATACATTTACTTACTACCGCTACCACTACTGAATACTTTACTTGACTTTTGATTAGTTGTGATTCTCCGTGTGCAGTGCCGGGCACAGCCACCCTCGCCGGCTGAGATTGACACGCTAGATCAGGCTGATTGAGCAGTACGCTGACAGTACTCGTTAAGAGCAGCCGACTATCGGTTTTTACATCAGCCCGGGAACCCATCGTTGCGACCGACATTATTATGAAATATTGGACGACTGGTAATGACGATACTTTGTGAGCCCTTTGATGTATGTGGCTATTTTTAACATCCCGCTTTAGCTTCACTTGTAAAGTTTTGTTGTAGGTCAGTTTATCATTCTCATTCATAACTTGGCAAGTTTTTTTTAAACCTTTCTAAAGAAACCCCGTAATTATAAATATTTTGAGTTTTAGGGAAACTTCCTCTTATGTAATACAGATTAATAAGATCGATTGCGACGCCTCTATGACATCTTATTTAGATACTTATTCCTGGTCGGGTTTTACCTCCATTTAATTTACAACAATATACCTATCTATACTCGACTCGTATTATATTAAAGCCTGTCATCAATCATATCAGGGCAATAATATACATAGGTATTAATTGCATTATATACATACATTTATGTAGCTTAGATTTAAATACTTTATTATACACCTACCAAAATTAACATCTTTTTGGTTTTAGATCAAGGATAACCCCGTGCAAATTATATTTTATTTTTTAGCAAAATATGGCGTCTTTTAATTTTTTCGAGAAAAACAGCCAGGGCTTTATGCAATTATTTTATGCATTATCTTTCTTATGTAATAATAAAAAAAACTTTTTGCTTTAGCATAAGAAATAAACAAAATCATCAGTTTTAGGTACTTTTTTGAATGTTTTTAATCATTTGAATTGATACATTTACACCAATTTTGTCCCAGTTCCCAATGATATTTATTATCTAAAAGGCATGATGAATGGATGTTAAATTTTTACCATAGTTTAAAATATAAATCTATCAGTTTTAGTTTATGTTAACCATGAAAAGAATTCGCATTAATGCTTAAAAGCTTTACCTTGTATCTATTTCCTGTATTATGACAATGATGTGTCAGATTCAACCTGTGTTTTCTATTAATGGAAATAGAATTATTAAAGATATAAATAACCGATAAACGTAACAAAGTGTGACGATATGAGTGGTTTTTGGATTTTTTTAATGTAGATTTTAAATGTATTGTTTACTTTTTAATGGGGTGTGTATTTGTTCTTTTTTGTTTAGAAATTCATAATAATCGGAAGTGTTTTTAGCTTGATTAGATGCCTGTCAACTTAAGATGGCCGCCACCTAAAAAGAATCATATTTTCTCTTAATTTTCGTAAAATAATAGGTATTAAATAAAAAGGCTTGAGTAGTTAAGTTGTCTTATTGTATGTATTGACATACCATATGACAACTTGTCGGTGGTTTAATAAACTTTCAATTTTAACTTTTATAAATATTAAAAGTGTAGTAACGAATGTATAATACTGACCCAGTGGCTAAATTTGTTTATGATCTTGCATTTTAATTATTTTTGGGACCACATAACGGAATTTAAGGAGCGGCATACGGATCCTCCGCACTTAGTTAATATTTCAAACCGTATCCCTCGTAATAACATCGCTTAGGTACACATTGTTTATGTTTTCAAGAATTCTTTCTCCCTTAATTTAGTCGTAGGTTGACCTAAATTGAGTTTTCGAGTAACAAGCTTAAGGCTCATTATCCGAGATTCAATTTGTGGCCGATGGTATTCGAAGGCACACAGATGGTGCATTCATAAGAATGGCTATACGGAGATAACTATATAGATAAGTGTTCCGTCTTGGCTTTTATCCCGTTACTGGGGTTAAGTCCATCCCCTCTTTTGGTGCCAACATATAATTAAGTTTCATTTGAACTCAGATCCTTGCCAGCTTCTCGACACCTGGCCTGATATACTGGTTTTTATGTGATCGCTGGTCCTCTTTGACGGCGGTGATTACTTACCAACACATAGAAGTTTTCATTTAGATTTAGTTAAATGTTAGGCATAGGATCTCCAATAAAACTAATACTACTAAAACAGATTTAATTACAAAATTACTACCGTAGGATGTTTTGGGCAATAGCTTAATTAGATTCGAATACTGAACATTTACAAAGTAAATGTCTAAATTTTGCTCATAAATAGTTGCTTTTAGTTCTAACTTTTAAAAACACCAGCAAAAACCATTATAAATAGCTCATTGTGCTACCTGAAATGACGCAACAGTAAAAAAGGAAAAAAACACTAAAGGCTGGTTCACACGGCTCGTAAATGCAAACCGTGGCCCGTCACAAGGACAGGCCAATAACTTTAACCAGTTTTTACAAGTAAAATGTTTCTATTTTAAATTGGATTACATGTTTGTGATGAAACGAAAAATGTTCCGGAATTTATAAAACGGAGTGAAACGTGAATAGCCTTTGCCGCTGAGTTTATAATTTAACAAGAGCTACTTTCGTTTTAAAATGTTACTCAGAGTAAAAATGTGTTGAGAATCGACAGCCGTAGCCGGCGTCTTTTATGCTACCACAATATTATGTGTTCTTTTTACATTTGGGATAGCTATCATTCTTTCTATACCTAGGTCTTGTGACCTTGTTATTGACGGAGATACCGATACACGACTTACCAATGTCATAAAGGTAGATTTATTGGTACTAGCTTAAAGGATAAACTAGCTCAAAAACGTCCAGTAAGTAACATTTTAGGTAGATATTTTAGTTCGAGCGTGAGTTGAACGCAGCGCTAGTCTCCCATTAAAAAAAAACTTAGTTAATTACTTGAGTTTATATTACCTACTAAAATGTATATTAAGATACAAGTATTATTGTGATTTCAACTTTATTCTAACTTTTATTGTATTATCTACTTATGTTAAGATTATATTCATGTTACAATACATGTGTGCCTACTTTTTAGTTTGAAAAAAGTACCATATTGCAGTGGCAAGCGACGACACCGTCAAATAGTATATTCGTAACTCCAGAAATAATTATTCCAAAGATGCAAAAAACCTACAGCCGTTACTTGATCCTTTCGATGTTGTAAGTATCGGTTCTGTAACTTTAATTATTTAACTTAAAGTAACTCATATTTCACTTATTGCAATCATGAATCAGATTTAATTAATGATCTCGAAAATCTGTGCGTGCAGATATCCAAATCCATCGATCTAAATTCACTGGTAAAGCTATAAAGCTTTATCAAGAGTCTATTTGAAAGGATGTTTCTGCAACTGCGGCTATATGAACTTACCTATCTAAAATTGTATGTTCATATACTTCGGGGACGCGTGTATCGAAAGAATCACCCAAAGGAAACGGACTAATGCATACTGCTACGAATATTGCCCCATTCGTACTTAGGTATTCTTGTGTTGGTACTCGTTGCATGACTACCAAAATCAGCTAAGCTAAGAGCCTCAGTCCATTCGATACGCTCGTTTGCTGATTGTTATTGACTTTGGAAACAATACTTTTAAAGCCTAATGGAATTTTGATTCGGACCGTTTTACGATCTCTCTGGGCTATTTGTCATCGATAAATTTAAATAAGCAACCATTTTGTTGCTGTTACAGCGTTTTTGCGAGTTTTATGATGGTCATAGCTGTTAGGTAGTTAGAAGTCTATATCAACTATTAAAGTCAACTTACAATAGAGTTTTGTAAAATTTTGCTAACCTTTCGAAGAAACATGACTTTAAATGTTACAAAAGTGATCCGTATGCATGACCTGCGACTTTCTGCCTTATACTACGGAGGCACATACTTAGGTACAAGGAATACTTGGACTGCCCTAGTTTAGCACTACATGATTTATGTACCTACTTACCTTACGAGAATGTTGGGGTCTAGAACATTTTCCTAGAAGTATTTGTCTAATCATATTAATGAACCTTGTTCTCGGTAGAGCGAATCTTCATTCCTTGTAAATGGTTTTCTCCAGAGACTATTATCCAACCTATTTTCTTACTACATACATAATTATGTAGGTAATTACTAATTATGTATGGCAACTTATCAGTTAGGTCGGTTGTTGGCACCTTTTGGTTATAAAGTCTTCTTTAAGTTTTGGGTTTTCTCCAAATTTAGGTAAAACCGACAGTTATAGAATATGCATTTGAACAGTGCTACAATTTACGGACAAACTGGCAGGTTAGGGAAATAATGCAGAAATCGGTTTTAAGTAGTTCGTTTTTTGATCGCTCGACTCGATGACTCGTGCGCTAGTTTTCTGACATTTTTATGTTATAGCGTTACACCTTGGTGTTACACAATGAAGCGTACCAATGCTTTATCAATATTTTATCGATTTTTTAATCGAAAAAAAAAGACAAGCATAATGCACAATGGTGCAAATCTTGATTCGATTAACAGGCCGATCTAAATATTATATTGCAAACAAAACAAAATAAAATGTATACTAATAATAACTCAACTCAACAAATTTTGCTGCGAACTGTAGGTAACTCGATTGTGACTCGAAGACTCGATCGCTCAATGGCCCGCGCGATGTCACCAGTTGTCAGTGTTGAAGGTCACCGATGTCAGCCGACGCCTTAACAACTAATTTCAGACTAGTAGCTGCTAAAGATACTTATAGTAACTCATACATTTCAAGTTCACAAAATTATCGTTGACTATTACACAATTATGCAGCAACCGAACGAAGCCATAACTTGATACTCGATCGCTTATTGACTCGCGCGATATTTGCCGCAGTTTGTCAGCGTTATGCTGCAAATATCATTAGGTAGGTAACGTTCCTAAATCTGATACTAATGGTTTACTTACTTCTTTACGAGTTATACCTATATAAGGAAACATAGCGTCTGTAGTTCAATAATAGCTCCGCTCCACAAATGTCGTAATTAAACAAGTCGTGCAGAAACGAGCCATAACTCGATACTCGATCGCTCAATGGCCCGCGCGCGATATTTGCCACAGTTGTCAGCGCTGAATGCCGCCAATATCATTCGGCGCTTTGTCGGCAGCCTTTTGTACCAAAACGCTCTGAATACGCTCCACGACATGTTTAGACTCGAAATGATTTATTACATTACAGAGATGTCAAACGTTCAATAACTCTTGCGGTCTGACGGCCGCGTATCGCGACTATTTATCTACATCTAACAATCTGCTTTTTGTTGGGAAAGCTGGTTTACGATTTGGAATTTTCGATTAGTCTATCTTGTGACTTTCGAGTATGATGTATGTGACAACCTTGGCTTTGCAAAAGCAGATTGTTTTATGTTAGCACTATTATGTATTGGTTCACATTTATCATAACATCTTTTGAAGAAAAGTTTTCGTAGCAATTTATGCGACTTACTTATTCACACGCATCGCGTGATTTTTGGTACAATTTTAATAGAAAAAAATCCTAACCTAACTATCACTTACATGGTTTACTTACTTTTGCTTACTACCATTTCAAATATTCGTCTAATCCTTGGTTTTGTTTCTAGCACTTGTTGCAATATTTGATTTACCTACCTAATATTTAATAAGTTACCTAGCTAAATCTATTAGCAAATAGTGAAAATGTTATCTAAGTTTATGAAACTGCTTAGTAGAAACTACAAATAGTACGTCTTAATGTCTCAATTGATCGAATCATACTGTTAAATATTGACTCCAAAAACGAACTGATGGTAAATCAAGGGCAGGAATTTACAAAATGTTGTTTTAGTTCGCAAAATAAGATAATGGATGTGGCAAAAAAAAACAAAGTGCAAGTTTTTTTACTCTGATATCTGTAAAATTACCTTAATAACTACATTATATACTACACTACTTACCGGAAAGGTTCAATGAACGAAATCCATGGAAGCGAAGCCATATAATTTATATTCTTATATAATTTTGTATCCAAAAATCAAGTAAACAAAATATCCCTGGTAAAAATAAAAATATCATTTTTAAACAGGTAATGGCCACTTTGAAGAGGTTTTTTTCTGCATTTATTTACTTACACGCACAGAAGACGGGCGGATGCAGCAATAAGAATGCTGTGATATCACCTCAGGCCGGTTTTGGTCCTGTTATCTAAAAGGGACCGGTTGCATTCTTGTGAAATTTATTTTTGCTCGGCAATGCCGTTGTGTCCAGTTTAGTTATTTTTACAGTTAACACAGTATAATAATTCTCAGTAGCAGGATAGTGTATCAAAATCCAAACGGCAGGCTACTACTATAAGTCAAATTTTCTTAATCTAAGTAATTCTAATAGCCAAACCCCCGTCACGGGCAAACTCTCTTATTTAATAAACGCCGAAAGTTTATCTGTGCATGAAGAATCCGACACACATAAGAACCACCAACGACACAGCACCAGCAACACAAGCGTGTTGTAATTTCTAACATGATGTTGATCTGAATGTGACTGAAACAGCGCTTTACTTTCATCAATTTATAAAACCTAATTCTATTCTAACTAGCTAGTTAAATGATATCAGAAAACATAATACCGACTTACTCCGCTGGCTCAGCGACCCGAACCGAGTCTTAATCCTCCAAAACAAAAGAACGCCACTTCGGTCGATACTGCACTACTTCTTGCCAGTGTTCATCACACGAAAGTTTGTCCAAAGTGGGAATCGAACCCACGCATGACTTTTCCGTATAAGGCAGCTCAAATAAGCCGTCGGGCCAGTCAACTGGCTAAGGTAGATCTAGATCCAATCCTGTAGATCATGGATGGAAGAATATATTGGCCTAAAAAGAAAAAAAAATCTACTACTGGAAAATTTTGTACTGTGCCGTTACTGTAAAATAAAACCGAATTTTAGCCATCCAATGCGGAAGAAGTGAAATTGCATTAAACCCTGTATTCTGCAGTTTGGAATCCATTAGAGGAATGAAAAGATGTAACTACTATGCAGTGACCTCTGTGCACCTATACAAAAATCTGCTTTAAGTAGAATATATTTAATTACTATTTTATAATGGTAAATAAGGTAACAATCGTTACATGAAAATGGTAATTTAAAAATAAAAAAACCTGCGTGATAAACTCTAAGACTAAAAAATACGTCATAGCCTCCATTCCAGAAATCCATTGAGCCTCAATATTTTGAATATGTAATTCTCTACCCTCATTTTAGTATTTGTTTCTAAATCATTAATTTTGATAATTATAAGCAAAACAAATAACCCTCAATCAAGCAGATTTGTTTCTCATTCTACCTATGTTACATGTGACCTGTATTCGGATTTCGACCTTGAGTTTGAGCGGATATGAATGGGTTTCGGCTATTTCTTTCTTATCAGATCCTATTATCCCGCATACCTAAGGGAAAACGTGTAAACGTACATGATATTACGTTTACAAAACTCTTGAAAAGTTTGTTTAGCGTTTTGTTACGTAAATTTAATTTAGCATTTTCGGCAAAAGTCACGTCTGTTCTGGATTATAGGGTGCTTGCTTAAAAGGTTGTTCTTTGGTTAATGCTGAGATGGCAGAAAGAAAATTATCTTCTCTTTTGCGGTATGTACCTACTATTGTATAAGGAGTCTTTTTATACTAGACAGGGTATAAATATTTCAAATTTCCACATTGTAAAGAGCACTTAATATACTCGTACCTTAAGTTGCGGTTTGTTATTTTAATTTTGTATTGATTTAACACATCTTTTTCTTTAAGTATATTAAATAAGAAGTACTAAAATTGGAAAGTACTTTAGTGGTATGTACAGTCAGACTACAAAATCAGAACTCCACTGAGTGATATTGACAGGAGTGGCGTAAAATTACTGTCGTCCATAATCATGACATTGTAAGGGAAACAACATTGGTTCCGATTTCTGTCAAGTGCCAAAAAACTGTAGGTTCTTTGAATAAGAATCTGGGGGGAAATTCTCGTGCCCTAGACATTGAAGTTAAATCAGAGATTTGTTTGGACGAATGTATGAAATCTGTAAATTCAACTCCAATGTTGAGAGCTCGAGAATTGCCCCTTTGGTACGTTGCAGCTTGCAAATGCATTTCTTTGTGTTAGTTACTGTAATCTAATCTATTATTATTTGGTCGGGTTTGCCTATTATCTCTATTTTGGTTTACATTACCTAGTATTTTCTTTACCTTGGACCTACATTCCGATTATTCAGTAACTTTAAATGACTTTTTGTGCTACCGGCACCGAATTAGGTGAAGAATGCGGCACCTACAAGAGGAACAAAAAATCTACGCACAGTCACGTTTCGTCTAAAAATTTATTTGCTATTTAAGTGGTTTTTTCTTTAGGTTGTAGGTACTCGTATAGGGTTAAACATACGGAGTTTAAGCTACAATATATTTGGTGTCTTAATTCTTTCGCAAGGTTATAAAAAATATAGCGTGAAGTCGACTAGCTGTCAATCAAAACTGATTCACCCGTCCCGCCATCAAATAATAAACACATAATTAGCGAATTTTGTGAAATATACCTAATTTCTGTCCTTGCCCGAGGAAAAAGATACTTGGAAGTGGGGAATTAAGGCACTTAGTAGCCAGCAGGCCCGCCCCTGACAGGGATTGATTTTACCCACTTGTTCGTGTGTGTGCAGCGTTATGAATTCTGGATGTGGCTCGGTTGTACACAGTTATTGTAAAATCTTGTTTAATATGTATGACGGTACAATGTTGAAAATACCTACATTTAAATTGCGTAGGTAGTGGAAAGAATTGTCCACTACATAGGAAAGAATGGTCCACTACCTATAAATACCTTTAATTATTTTTAAATGATGAGCTTCTGAATTAAATTACCTAATGGTTGTGTCGGGCCACTCGTACTGTTATGGTTCCATAGGTAGCCAAAATGAATGTCACCCGTTTAATGAAAAGTGACAACCATTATGGGTAGATATTATAAGTCAATACTCATGTTAATCAAAGGAGAGTTGAGTTTGTTTTAGGTACTCAAAGTCGGTGGCTAACAAGCGCTTTATGAAAACCATAAAAACCTTTGGTTCATAAACATAAACCTTATGCATAAATATTGAATAAAAATACGTTGTACTCTTGTACCTACGATACGCGATTCGCATATCGTAGGTAAGATGTTCGTCTATTGTGCTGAAATTCAGCTGAACATACACTGTCGCCTAAAACTTCATTAGGGTACATTATGCGTATGATTGAAATAATGCTTAAATAATTTTATTGCTTAGATCATAATAGGATCAGATATTTCCGAAATAAGTCTACGAGGTAGATGTTTCTTATGTATATGGGTATTTTTTTAAAGTCATTATAAATAATAGTAATAAATACCTAGGTACTTACTTAAGGGTAACATGATGTACCGGAAAATTATTGTAACACCCTATTTCTACATTCATGAAAGCAATAAATACTTTGACTTTGACTTTATTGAAAAAATCATAAGAACCATCAAATACTACTAGTCTACTCATACTAAGGGAACAATTTCAAGTTTACTGCCTAAACTAGGAGTATTCTGTATCTCATGCAGAAACAAAAGAAGAAAGAAAGAATAAAACAAGAATTAATTGGCTGATGATTAAAAACTATAAGAATTGCCAATTTGTCGTAACACACCATTGCACTTATTTAATACTTTTGTCATTAATAAACGAGTATGTAAATAAAATAATTAAATGCCAGGATAATCGCTATAATCCTGTATTTAGTGATTTGATTCACGGTTTTGTCGCTCAGAGCCACATCATGATGGATTACGTATATAAATGAGTAAATTAATTAATCTTCATGTATAAAGCATAATAAAGTTATTAAAACCGTAATCTAATTTTAATTCAAATAGGTACCTACATTGTGAGACAGCTAAAAACCTGTAATTTTATAATGATTACTCGTCCATGATATGATTAATATATCCATAGTATGTTTATGTAGTTGTTAAAGTAATGTATGCGTTTGGCGTTGATTTAAATATGGGAAGGTCGCATCTGTTTTTCTATTCAATGGATGAATCTGTTATTCTACTCAATTCCTACAATGTGTGATTTTATAAATGTAGGTTTTATTTACTATGTCAGTGTGTTTGTAGCCGTATTATAATGTGTCACTAAAGCCATGAAATTAATTGATGGTGACTCTGTCGTTTAGTCATAGGGTATGATAACCCTGTTAGTTGTAAAACACCCCCCACAAATCCGTTTTCAAGACTTTCTTGACTATTTAATAAAGGCTATGCTAAAATATGGTCAGATCGGATTAAATGCAACATGAAAATGCAAAAATAACTACATAAGCAAACATACTTAATCCAACGTCTAGTCATTATAATTTGTCCACAGCTACTAGACTAAAGTATCTACTGTAAATAGTGAATTTCATCTGTATGTACTCGTAAAATACAAGTACAGGAACTTCGTATACTGGTTAGGCTTTCAGACCTACAAATATTGTTTACGAATGTGTCCTAGCTATACCTTGTGTAATTAATACCTTAAATAATAATAACCTTACTTATACGGTTGAGTTGGCGGAAGATTTTTGATCTGCATGAAAAATTTAAGTAATTCCGTAGCGTGTTATGATTATTTTTACGTAAATTATATTTTATGTGTTACTTATATAGGTACCTATTAAGGTTTCTTCAAACGGATAAAGTACAAAAGGGTCAAGATGTGCAAAGCCGTTGATGCAAAGCTACACACGTACATACAAGAGCTGCCTCCTTCAGATATATGAAAGAGATTCACTTTGAGACACTCAGATTTGAGGTGCTCGGCAAATTCAAATTGTTTCCCTCACATACGAGGAGAAGGACGTTCCAAATACCACTTTGATCCTACCACTCTTTCATGCTGCTTGCTTGGATGAACATTGTTTGGTACCCGGTTCGAAAGTTGACAATTTACGGAAGAAATTGTCCTCATGTTGAATACAATATTGTTACTGCACTCCTAGGTCCCTCGTGTGGATATCGGCTTATCGCAGGAAGCCACCCTCTTAGCATACAGATGGAAACTATGTAATCTATTTGATAAAGTAATGGAATATTGCAGACCCTACGTTACAAAGCAAATAACGTTCTTGTTTCGATATTTTGGTTATGGGGCTAGAATAGTGCATTTGTGTCTTCGCACGCATTTGTTCACAGTAGAGCTCTTGAGCGCAGTGGTTATGGTGTCGTGCCCAAGCGCGAAAGTTCCGGAGTTCAGTTCCCGGTTAAGTCAATTAAAGAAACGATCGTTTCTTGATCTGCTTATACTGAGAGACGACTTCGGTAATCATCAGCTAGAACTCATAGTAGCAATTATACAGGGAGTGTACTAGATGGGGTCTGCTGATCGGTGCGATTTATTGTGAATGCATATTGGTGCAAATTTATTTATTCAATACTGTGATTTAACTTATATGCAATTATAAGTACATTTTCATGATTTCATTGCGTTTCTCTTGATGACATAATTATGTTGTTCACCATTGTTGTTAGAAATTGGCTTGATGTTGACTCGCATGCTCATGAATAGCCTGTACATCTTCACGCACTGGTGCGCATGCGTGCTCGCTGCATATTATAAAGGTCACACAAATATAATAAATAAGCTATAAATAAATGCAGTACAGAACATTGCTTGCGCGTTGCTCTCAAATTAGATCACACAATACAATAAATTATTTACTAAATATTACTATGCGTCAAACCAGTCATAGGTTTGTTCTCTGCCATTAATATTTATTAAGCTTTCTTATTATAATACATACAACATCTATAGAGATTGACGTATTTTCGGCCTGCAACAGACTTGCCAATTAAGTTGGTAGGCACACCAACTGCCGCACTCAAACTGTTAGTAAAACTTAATTTTTCACTTAAGTAAAAATATTGAACCTTATTTTAATCTGCTATCACTGAAGTACTTAGTCAAGGGCAACCTCTTTTATAAATCTTTACCATCTACTTTATCCGCAAGCTATATTTACTTATACCCTACTAGCTGCGCCACACGGTTATAACCGCGGGGTATTTGAATGGTCGTTATATTTTGGACAATATTACAATATTTTTGTAAAATTTCGTTAAAATACATTCAGAAACACACATGTTTACATACATCTTATGTAATTCATAAACTTTCGCGTTTATATTATTAGGATGCTCTACATAATACCGTTACCTACGAGGTCGAAGGAAGTTAGACCTGCACATAAAGTAACATTAGCAACGTTTTGGTGTTATAATTGACCTCGTACTTCTATGTATAAATAAACAAAGACCTTTGTATTCGAGCTTAGTTGAACACTTCTGTAACTTATTAAAGTTTATTAGCCTTGTGTTGTGGTAGCATCCTCAGTTGTAGTTTTAACTGAGTTTAACTACTTATATGTTTTGTATGAATGCATTTGTATTATGAAATTAGGAAGGATAAATAAGCTGTTATATCACGATTTTTCACGCGAGTGGTGGTGGAGGCAGGATGGGCCCTAATGCACCTATGCTCTCATTATTTTATTATGGTTCTGTAAAGAGTTGCGGAAGTCAAGCTTCCTCGAGACACTATAAAAATATTTATTTCTAAATAACTTAATTTAACTAACCAAATTTCTGCTCCAACATGTGAAGGAAAAAAAGAGGATGAAATAGTAGGTATTCTGCCTTTGGTGGCTTATATTTACACTACGCCACTGGACACAACGCTGAATTCTCTATAGAAAAGTGTGTCCAAAGTATGTCAAAAGATTCCCACGCAACAAATTCAGTATTCTTGCACTGTATCTTTTTGTGACCGTACACCTCTGATGTACCCGTTGATGGGAATGTTGCCAGCTACAACCGATGTCCCTAGTATTATAACCAGTTTTCGTACTTTTAGTGTCGCTTCTAGCACTAAATATCTTGGGCATTGCCAAACACCTCGGATGCCAATTTGTGGGGCGGCTGGTAGGAACAAAGCGATGTTCCCTGTATTATTGCCAATTTTTTCTACTTTCCGAATGGTTTACAAGACTTTATGATTGGTGTTTCGAAAAATTGGGTCGTGGAATGGTGTTTATTTAGCGTTTTACAAGCGCCGCCAACTGATTTATATTAATTGTGAGGACTATGAGATATATTTAAACCATCTTTGTATGTAAACACTAGTGGCCCGCCCTCACTTCGCTTCGGGACCGTAATTCAAAAATGAACTAATAGATGGCGCTGTGCTAAATTACATCGCGCAAGCGTTTCGTGTTTCGGTTTACCTATAAGCCTTGTCGTTGTCTATAGAAGTTATCTCTTTATAAATAGTATAGATAAAGGAAAGAATTTACGATTGTTTGGGGCACACTTATTATCACAAAAATGATTAAAACTACATATAGTCACAAAAATTTCATAATTGCTAAAAGTGCCGTTATATTGTTTGTTACGCATATCAAACAATTGTTAATGCATTCCTTAATGTTTTCATAGAAGGTTTTTTTTAATAACTCATAATCGTCACAATCAATTTAAATTAATTGGTGACGTTAGTTTCGTCACGGTGTCACCTTAACCAACTGCCATCTACCGTTGCCACCTCCTGCAAATGTGAGATATAACGCCCTGTACCGATTAGGTGATTGCTCAATCTCACAAGGCGATTAATTCTTCGCTCCAAGGTAAAATTACCGAGTTGGAAACTGTGTTTTGTATGTGGTTCTAACTTGAAGTAATTTTAAGATCGGCGGGCGCTAGCACGAACTTTTCAAAGAAATCGTAGCGTAAACAATTTGTATGAAAAATTTAAGAGCTCCCTCTATAGTACGTAAGCATAACTAAAATTAACAGCATAAACGTCAGAAAGGATAGCTTACTCGTAACGTGAGTTCACGTCCGCAGATTAGACAGCTAACGTATCCAATACTTTTTTTATACTAGAGGCGGTACAAACAAGCAAGCAGGTTACCTGCTGGTAAGTAATCACCGCCACCCATGAACATTATAACGGAAATGGTACGATACGATATGACATCGAAGGTGCTTCATGCTGAATACTGGCGAACTCAGCATGAAGCACTATTAAGGGTTAAGGCCTAGCTAGTGGGCTAGGTTAAGACCCAGCTAGTGGGCTAGACGTGAAGTAAGGTTGACGTTAAATAAGGTTCTTTAACCCGTACTCATGTGTCCTCCCCACTCTGGCGATGAGGGAGCGTCGTTGGGGCTTAGTCGGTATGCCTCCTGGTCCCACCCGGAGGAGAGCCCGATATAACCCGTCTGCTCCCCGGCAGCAGGGTATGCATAAGGAGTCGCAAGACTACGTTGGCCCACTTCGGGTCAGCGGCATTCCTCAGCGTCAACATAAAATAGCTAGTGGGCTAGGCTAAGGCCTAGCGTGGGCATGATACGATTTCTTGTTAGGCCTACGGAGTAGTTAGTAGATAGTTGTAATCTTAAATGGAACGATACTTTGACGTTATGAAGTCTTTAAAACGTTCGCCCTAACTCTGAACAGAATTTCGTCTACTTTCTATTTCATTTGCGTCCTGCATGTCAGATACAATACCCTACACCGATGAAGTGCCGGTTCAGGCTTACAAGGCACGTTTACAAGCCAATTAGCAAGTTTTTGCTCGGGTTCCAAGGTTTTAAGGCAAACATTACGGAGTTGAGAACTGTGTTTTGTACATAGTTCTAATTAAACCAGTGCAGTAATTTGTGGTGGGGTGGATTTCCAGTAAATACACGAGTATTTACGAGATGTTATGCTAACAAAAAACAAAACAGTGAAACTTAAGATAATTTATTACTATTAACGATTACCCAAATTATGTCTACTCATCATAATATATAGTTAAGTTCAACTTTTTAAAATAACGTTGTAAGGCCCAAAAACCAGACACAATGGAAAATCAATTGTTTTAAGCCTTTTAACAGGCTTTTGGGTCTTGCGACGTTAAACGATTCTATTATATTTCACATGAAACCTTTTGTATCTTCTATTCCGATTGCGTAGAGTCCGCAATCGAAAGTCTGGTGTGTTGATTTCGCATCAAAAGGATCAAATTTGCCGGTTGTTACTCTATCCAGTCAATGAAAATTCTTCCGAGGATCCTATGTACAGCGGCTTAATGTTGCTGAATCCTAAGCTCGCCACCCCACGGCAATCCAACAGTAACAGTAAATGAGTGGCCGTTTCGACTTCCTCCATACATGCTTTTTGATATTGTATGGGTCCATATATGGCAAGCTCTCTAGCTTCTTCTTCTACCCCTTCTCACAAGTTGGTCATCACATTGCATCATTACCTTCGCTATCGATGTGTCCTTTGATCCATGGAAGGTCCAAGGACCCATTAAGGGTTATGGAGTCCAGCTTCAGCATTTATGTAGTCCTTTGTTTGCTGAGATGTTATTAAGTTACTTTTTGGTTGCCTATTTCTTGCCATATTAGCGTCAACGTTTTTGAAACACGTTTCACTCAAAATCTGCATAATTGATCATTGTTTTGCGTTCAGTGTTGAATATTTTGTTTCTTTTCTGTTTGTGATGCTAACTCGTATTTATTTTAAAAACATGATATTATAATATACACAGGGGAGTGACTGCTGGGGAGCTAGGCGGTGCGCAGTACGGCCTGTCAAGTTCAGGGGGATCCCCTTGGACCTTGACCACTGTACCTACATGTGGCTACATATACATACGTACTAGTAGGTTTACGTGTTAGATTGTAAAGGTCTATAATAATTTTACGTAAGAGTATACATACCTTCATGTATTACCTACAACGCATCACCCTTCAAAAACCTCTGCATAAAAAAATACATGATGCTAAAATCTCTTTGGATTTGTGTACCTGACGAATGTTGTCCAGTCGAAATCACGGCAACGATGCTCAATCAAAATAAGCGCTGTAGGCAGGACATAATATTTCATTCATCATTGCGTGGTGGTCTAAGCGTACCCCGGGTTCCAAAGCAACTGAGAGAGCAGGAGAAAGAGTGAGAGAGAGAGAAAGAGATACATTCAAGTACTTTCACTACTATTCCATTACACACTTTATAATAATAATTAATGACATGTCATGGGCCAAATAATGTATCCTATTCTATTCAATTTAGCAAAGTCACATCGAGACGGCGACGAGACTCACCCTCGCAATACAGCGAACAGATCAAGGGGCGTGGGACAGCCCTGCTCATTACGAACTTGGCTAAATAAACGATCTCTTAATTTTTATTTTGTGTGGACCGACCGTTTAACTCGATAACTGAGTGTTTTATGTACGCCCGTTTGTGATGTCATAATTGGCTTTGTGTGCTTTTCATTACATAGATGTGTTGTAAAGAGTTTTTGTATAGCTCATTGTTCCGGTCATTATAAATACAAATACTTCATATAAACGGGACTAAACGCGACGAGATTTGATAAGTATATTCTAGCACTTACTGCTTGACGTTTCGACTGCGTTACAACAGCCGTGGTCACAAGCGAACCCTCTCGTTTGAACCCTTTGTTTCGGAACACTTCCACTGTCTACCAATAGATGGCGCTGGACGTTGATTGTATTGCGCTCGTGTTTCGCCTTTTCGGTTTGAATATAAGGTTTGACGGTGTCTCTACAATTTATCTCTTTATAAATGCGAAAGTTTGAAAACAAATTATAAATACAGTTGATTTAGCATAAAAACATTATTCACACACATAATAGTTATTTTTAAAGTCATAACACAAGGTACAAGTAGGTGTCTAGGTATTGTGTGATGTTATTTTATCTATTCATGATTTATTTATTGATCGCTTTATTCACGGCCGTTTCTATAAGCTAATACCTTTTGAGTGTCTACCTACGTATTTCAAGGACCACTCAAGATAAGTAAAGCACACTTGAATAGTAGATATTTAAGACTCTAAAGTTGCGAAGAAGAACAAAGAAATAATGACAAAAAAAATGTTGGTAAAACATTGAACCATTCTGTGGGTGAAATGTTTATGAACAAATTTTTTTATGTGATGGTGGCAGACGAGCAGACGGATTGCGATTGCCGCCGCTCGTAGACAGCTGCAACACAAAGAGTCACAAGTGCGTTGCTAACTTTTAATCCCCTTTCCCACCAATAGAGCCTCCGGTACCTTCACACACTCGACAAAACACAGCTCATACGCTGCTTCAAGCCGATCTTCCGTGAGGCCGTGGTCACTTTGGTCTAGCCGGCCCATTCGTATAGCCTGGCTCTCCCGCGGTTAAAGTTCTTTTGGTCAAACTTTCATGGGTCAAATTAAATGACTGTTTGGCAAACTGTACCAGATTTTTATGTTATAGTTATATTTGTTAATACTGTATAATTGAAGTTATAATTTTGTTTGAAGGTATAGTCACATTGTGCTTAGCATTGTAGGTAGTAAGAAATATTTATCCTTAAATTCAGAAATGTCCGAAAGTCTATAAACTGATGGTGATTGATCAGAACAGCAAAAGCAGCGTTCTTTCCTAAGTGTTCTCCATCAAACTGGTAGCTCAATACATCGAGTAATGAGACATGCCCCTTCTCACGAAACCTCCGCTAACCTTTATAGACTTTTAGGCACTTCAAAGATTAGGTAGTAAAATCGAAATTGCTTTGAACATTTAAAATAAATTGCGACAAGACATCGTAATTGCTGTATAAGGTAGTCTAAGAGACCGATCACAGTCGGCAACAGTTACCATTAATGAGTCATTATAAAGGACATACATGTCCCATAACTGGCTAGGACTTTATAACAGTATTTAAAAAATAAGAAAAATCTTTCTGAGTGAGAAAAATACCTGAAATCTGTTAACTATATTTTCATTTGTCACATGATCAAGCATATTACACTAACTGAAGGAAAAACAATATGAACCATAGACTGCCAATGGCAACCGCAGTTATACTCTGGTTTTTAATCATGTGTAGTAAACTGACAGATGAAAATGACAAGTTTCTATGTATTTTGACATTTTGCATCTGTAAAATTGAGTGATAATGTATGGGGATGACACATGACATGTGTCAGTTTACTACACATGATTATGAACCAGAGTATAGATGTCACTTATTATCACTTTAACACAGCCAATGTTTATATTGTCAAAAATCTAATCAAGCCAAACCTACCTAATCTAGTTGACAGACCTCATGAAGAAAACTTCATTTCCGCCATGATGGTTTTTGCTGTTTGGTTTATCCAGAAAACGAAGCCATTTTAATGAAATGTATAACGACAAAGTATTGTATATTATATTGGCGTATTTTTGACTTGTACAGGTTCTAGCCGAGCCTCTATACAATTTGGGGCATCACCTTTTATCCTTCCGGCACTATGCGTGGGCGCCCACATTAAAAGGTCATCAACGTATCTCTGCGAAAAGGTGTCTGAATCGTTATTGCATTCTTTTAGTGTTCCGTGTTCAAATGGCACTTTGATAATATCTAAGCAGGTTTTGGGCAAGGTAGACCTATACACTTTAGGACCTTCCTAAAGTGTATACATATTTTTGGAGTTGACTGTACGTCATCTAACGAATTTTTCACACGCGGTAACCCCCATTGACCCCCAAATATCCATATACAGCTGCAGTGATCATTTACCATCAGGTGTGCCGTGTACCTACTCCTTTGTCCTTTAAACCGATAATAATTTTGGACAATCGAGAACAAAATCTTGCAAAAAAACTTTTTCTATATTATATTTATGAGTCCGTGAAGTAAATACTCGTACAAACGATTTGAATGTTATAGTTTTATACCTTTAGGTATATTAGGTACTGAAAAACTAGAGAAGTTTGTGATATTTAAATTGACACCCGACTTTAGCCGTTATTTGTCCAGTACCTTACCTTCTCTTAATTCAGTAACAACAACTAAATAACAATTTTTGTTTCATATTTGGCTTCAATTCATAGTGAGTCTTCTGTAAATAAATGCCTACCTACCTAATGCTTAAGTGGTTTCGTATCTGAACAAAAAATGTTGGTCAATTTAATACTTAGGACATCCAGTATATCTATGGATAAGATAGTTTAGCAGCATACAGTGCGGGCAACGGGTCCTACGAAAGATTAATGGCGTCCACTCCTTGGAGGGACCGAGAGCCTCTTTAGAGGAGTAACGATCTGACCGCGGGACATTTCTGGTGGAGCTTATTATTATAAGCAGCGCACATTAGGCTAGTGTATATTTCTTTGAGATAAAAATATTTATAAAGGCATTTAACTATTCACAAACTCACACAACATCCCTTACATGTGGTCTGATATCTGTAAAACAAGTGCTTATGCTAATTACTATAGAGTCAGGTCAATGTATGAGATGTTGTGAAAACTTATTATTTATCTATTGACCTGTCTACGTACTAAGTAGCTTAAGCATTTATGATGACAAATCTATTTCATTCCGCCCTCACTTCGTTTCAATATTAAATTAGTTAAACATTGCATTAAAAGATGGCACTGATTGCCAACTACATCGCGCAAGTGTTTCGCCTTTTCGGTTTACCTATAGCCTTGTTGTTGGCTTTTTAATTTAGCTCTTTGTAAATAGTATAGAAAATTGATTTTCTTAACTATTCAGTAAACCCTGACGTTGTAAAACAGATTACCTATATTGTACCTGTTACTAGCATTCAAGTCACCAAATTATAGAACAATTCCTCTTTGATACACACACATACATATACACATAGATAAAGCTAGTAGAGATACCTATATACACACATAGATTTGAAAAATCTAGAGGTTGAAAAAGCAGATTTAACGGTGAAATATGAATATGAAAAAGTAACATTGCATAATCTCATATAGGTACTCAGTCAGATTATTTTGACATGTTTCCATTCCGTTTCACAAAAAACCAGAATCAATGACACGGGTCCAGCAAAATTTTGTTGATAGCACTATAAATTGTCCTAAATCGCGGGACGCGCGTTTGGGTTCGTTTTTTCGCCGTACGATTACGGAAATCGTAGAGAAAATGCGTTCGATGTCGGTCACTGCTTTACTGTCATGTAACGATTACCGGGCATTACTATCTGATTAAATCTATGACAGTATGTGGTATTTTTTTATACGTTACGAGAGACAAACATTTGACTTCAATCTCACCTGATGTTAAGTGAAGATGAGGATTAAAATGGGCTATGATTGCCCGTGAAAAGTGTAGGTATTCAATCTTGCTTGGCTGTAATCTCAGTTTTTCCTACTGTGAACTTCCATTTTACCTTTTGATATTTCGATTGATCGTAACGTCCAGTTCGTTATCGGTTCGGTTCGGACTTATTAGGTATACCTATCGGTTGAGGACATTTATATATTGCCATGCAGCAGGTGATCAGTACAATCATACATACAGCAAGCAGTATAGGTTTTCTCACTGGCTACGCCATAGAGTTCTCTTTGAGCAAGAAAGAATGCTCGGATTTGAACCCACGACCTCTGATTCAGAAGGCGCACGATCTTATCCACTCAGCTACCGTTGCTCATCGGACCCTAACTAATCCTACCTATACCTAATCTGAGCTACATACGTATACCTAAAGCAGAAAGGTCGATAAGTGGTGCCACAGTATTGTTGTCGCCAGTGGCTTGACGTTAAGTGTATACGCTCAAGTTTACTCAAGGCCCCTGAAAGTGCCTTGAGGAAGAGTAGGGGCGGTGGTAAATAGGGAACAAATTCGTGCTGCCTTATCGGCCTTGCTTATTAATACTATTAGATGGCGCCACTGTGCTGACCAATTAGTGGCGCGTACTGTTTTATCTTACGTTCTCTTCTCTCTCCTGTTGCGTGCGTGCTGTAATGTACTGTTTTTACTGTAATATTTTTTTCCGTTTTATATGCGAGTTTCTATTTTCTATGGACCCTTTGAACGCCTTTTCCAGGCGGTGCACGCTATACCGATCTGCACGTTCATTTAAGACCATTTTCTATCTTGTTAACTAAGTTATCTCTTTGGTATTAGCCTAATAGCCCACGACGATGCCGCGACGGCCAGGCTTCTGTCATATTTTAAAAATTGAAAGTTCTATCTCTATAATTGGTGGTATGTACTTTTTATATTTGTTGGAGACAGACAATCACACCAATCAACCTGGTCTCAAACTAGGGGAACCCCTTTACTATGAGTACCAGATGACGATAATTAACTGGGGGCGGCAACCCAGAACACCCAAGACAACTTAGAAAATGTAGTTTTCTAAATTGACTTGTCCAGGAATTTCGCGCTTCGGGCGAACACCTTATCCATTGCGTCATCAAGGCCGTCATCCTTGCGTAGAGAAACTTTCAGATTCATAAGCTAACGGTCCATCTTGCTACTGGCATATCTGTTTATATACTGTGGCAGTACGGTAAACACCTTCTCGGACTGTGTGCAATAGCTGAGTTCTTTGTAGCAAGCAGGAAAGTGTAGCCTTTGCACTCGAGTCGGGGTTAAGAGGTCATACAATGCAACCAACTACGTTTGTACGTAGAACAGCCAACACCTTCTTATTAGATTTTTAGAGATTGAAATTTATTGTGGGAACTACTTTTTATTGTGTGATAGGTAGCAGATAAGCAGATGAATCACCTGATGGTAAGCGATTGTCGCCGCTCATAGACACTTGCAACACTAGTAGAGTCACAGGTGCGCTGCCAATCTTTTTTTATATTACATGTGTTTGCACTTGACCTCATCTCACCTGATGGAGAGTGACAATTAGGTCTAAGATGTAGCGTGCTTTCCCAGAAGAAGCCTATTCACTCTCGACATAACGTCTCTCGTAAGGCCCAGACAGCGAACACAATGGAAAATCAATTGCTTTATGCCTTTTAAAAGGCTTTTAGGTCTTATGACGGTAAAGACGCCCAAATCTCTCTTTATCTCCCTTCCCCCTAATCGGACCTCAGCCACACTCACTCACGAAGAAACACAGCGCAGGCGCTGTACTTTGTAATGTAGTAGGTAGATTGTAGGGGGTTGAAAATGGCCTGAACTACTTCGAGAGAGGGATGGGTAAGCCGTGCTGCTTTTTTTCCGACTTGGCGGGCCTGATTTAGTCTTAATTTTTTTTATTTCTTGTGATTTATGGACAAATAAACGTTTTACAAATCATAACATAAATTAAAAAATACATAAGAAGAAGATAATTATCATCCATCACAACTACGTAGGATTCCGTAGTTGTTGCGCGTGGCCCGACACGCACTTGACCGGTTTTTAAATTCCCTTTACATTAAGTCAAGTCACTGGATGTATTTTTTGTGCTCATACTAAAATTGTAATTCTGGTGAAGTTTACCGTACAACCGAGCTGCAAGCGTGGCTGGTATCTCGTATATTTTGCAAGGATTCTCGGGTGTATCGGATGTCCCCCAACCTCTCGTATAAGATTAATGACACCAGACAAACCTCGCGAGAAAAACCGGCCAAGTGCGAGTTAGATTGACTAATCGAGGGTTTTGGACACACTTTAATAAGTATAAGAGAATTACATATTTGGGACCATTGATGCGCAGCAGTGATATTCTGGGAAAGCATAGGTATACCTACTAGACCCGAATAAGGCTAGGGTCTAAATACCAAACGAATACACTTTCTAAAACGTGCAGTGTTTCGGGATATTTAGTGCAATGGCCATCTTCATCATCAATAAATCAAAAAGATAGGACCTAAAAAAATATGTACGCTTTTTCTAAGCTTAATAGCCTATCTCATTTAAGATAAAGAGATGTTATGTACTTCGTAATTTGACAAATTACTTACTTATTTATTTACGGTTTTCCCATTTTATCGAATAGGAAGCCAGATCGGCTTCTCGGTAGTACCTAGTAGGTAGATTGCACATACGGATATTTTGCATAGTTAGCTAGCAGTTAAGTCTTGCAGACTAGCGTGGCAAGGCGTGAACGCCTGATCATTGCGTGAAGTTAGGCCTGTACCCCAGCAATAAGGAAATAAATTCTTTGATGATAATATTATGTAACATGGTGTTTCTTGTTTATGTATTTTATGATCCCAGGTCCAAAGTAAGGTGATGATTTTAAAAACTATGTGACGAAACTGATCACATATCACTTGTATTTTCAATTTTCAGAGCAAAATAAGTTCCTCAGGAAAAGGGACTTGATACAAATAGACGAAGAATGAAATTATCGATGAGAATCCAGTTTTTTGTGGTGCGGAACCCAAAAGAACGGATCACACATTCCGGCAAACTAGTCCTGCCTCTCTGACCTTCGCTCAAGAGCTAATATTATTATTGTAAAGGATTTATTTTTAAACTGTATTTTTTATTTTTGTTTCTGTAATCGTATAGGTCAAAGCATGTAAACACAGCAAGGTCACGGCCAAGAGAGAGTCTGTTCTCGCCACTGGCTAGGTGACTCTATATAATACCCTTAAATAAATTTGATACCGCTAAGTTTCAAGGACATACTAACAAAAAGCTGCTGTAGACTCTGTGTTTCGCTAAGTAGTGAGGGTATCGGAGGCCTAATTTGGGGGGAAAGGGAAGAGGTTGAGCGCACTTATGACTACTGGAGTTGTGGGTGTCCATGGGCGCGGACAATTGATTTACATTAGGTGGTGCAGTCTGCTCGTCTGCCACCTCTCACTTAAGGGTCAATAATTAAACGACTTGGCGAGAGCACTACCGTGCCCTCTGATCATCAAAACTACTTGTCACGCAGATATAAATTCAGTAGTCTAGAAGACTAGATTCCAAATAAGTGCAAATGTAATAATGTTACATCCAGACCCTCAGTAACAACAAAAATAACACTCAGGCATAAAAGATGCTAATTTTAATATCTCCTTGTATTATAAGCTGCTATTGAAGAATAAAAGCATTAAATAACAAATGCTTTCTGACCTTTCAGATAGCAATACCTTTGAACCTTTCGTGTATATTCGTCTTCACAAAAAATATAAAAAGGCGATCTTGCATGAAAGGAACATTCCTATTAGGATAGGAGATAAGCGTTGTTGCGTTTGTAGCGAAATAATTTGCTTAAGTGTAGGGGCGTTACGCCCATTGATAACGTGTTTCGGAATCTACTACATATAAGCGTTAAGAGGAGATGATTTACTTCAGGGATTGTAAACCATTTCCGTAAAACCTATGCCCTTTAACTTTATTACTCGACTAATTGATAATGATTGACATCCTTATTAATGCGAACCAATTAATGGATTTCTTTACTAGCCGATGTATTTATCGATAGGGATAAAATGTTGGCAGCGCACTTGTGACTCCACTGGTGTTGCAGGTGTCCATGGGCGGTGGCAATTGCTTGCCATCAGGTGATCCGCCTGCTCGTCTGCTACCTTTCACATAAAAAAAAACTGAAGCATGATTACGCGTTTCAGGTACTACCCGAAATGTGCAGGTTTCAAGAGGTTTTTCCTCATCGCTGAGTTAATGGTAAAAATAGTCACATTGATTTGGAAAATAGAGGTGCATGCTTGCATTCGAACTACGATTCTCGTATGGAATGCGCATTCTTATGCTCTACAAATGTTTTTTATTTTGATTTTCATGCTACATATTGACGTATGATTTATGTGTAGATTAATCTAAATGAGAACATTAAGATTAACACTTGTTTGTAGTATAAAGTACTACAACCTCCAAATTATTAAAGGATTAGTCAAATTTTGTGCGAGTTATGTTAAAACTATTATGGTGTACTGTGCTGGATAGATTCCACTTTAGTTGCGCTGTCTTTCGGTATACCAATAATAACTGCGAGGATGCATGCTGCATAGATTTTTGAACAAATAGAAAATAAAGGTAAATTGATGTTGAAACGTTGAATACCCCTGGCTTATTTAATGTGATACTTGTGACGCGCCGCGGGCTGCAAATGGTCTCTTCATTTTACTACTTATGTATGATTTGAGTGTAATTGGCAAAATTACTAGGCACTTAGTAAGTACGTGTTCAGTTGGCAGACTACGTTTATCTACCCTGTTCTTACAACAGTTTACTCATTACAATGTTTTCAACATTTCATACATTTTTATGTAAAAATTAGTCTAGGTTGGTAGTTCGGCTGAACTAGGAAGTAAGCTCTCTTGCAGGACGGTATAGTTAGATACTACTGAAACGCTTAATTTTTCGTCAAATAAAAGGGGGCTATAGCTAGGCTATCCTGGATAAATTGGGCAAATAAAAAAATATACCTTACATACATTGTGGTGATCCCCAACTAAGGTTTTCCCTTCTGCTATGAACCAGAAACAACGAAGTAACCCAACAATAACTAAGGAAGGAAGAGTAACACGGGTAGTTAAAATGAAGCGACAGCCGTGCGGTCTTCGCAACCCATAAAATTGGGAACCAGACTAATTGGATCAATGGTTATGTACTCGGTCAAAATGATGATCTCAACATACCATTGTATGTTGAGATCATATATTCGGGAAACTAGTTTACTGAAACGGACAGGTTTTCTCACGATATTACTCACCGACAAGCTAATGGTAGAAATCCACAAATAGATTAGAAAAAACCCGTACTTTGTCTTCTTAAGCTTTATGCTTTGTGTGCATCAAAGTATTAAAGATCTATTTATTTGCTAAAATATTTGGATCTGAATCAAGAAAATGGTTGGCATCTTGAATTTCCACGATTACCTACGAGTATATAAGTACATGCGTTTGTCGTGTATAAAAGATTGCGAGTGGCAAAAAATCCCTCTTTACGAGCCTTAATTGCTAAATGATGGCCAAATTCGGTAAAACGGCAATTAAGCTAAGTACATTTATGCGAAATTAAATTTTAACAGTTCGTAAAAGGCATAAGTACCCATAAAATAGAATTTAAAATCTCTAATTGATGGTCTATTAACTTGATAACGATTCCCACACCCTGCCATGGAAGTTATAAAATACTGATCTTCTTTCTTTAGATAGTATTATTTCTTTATCCTATCTTTTATCTTCTTCTAGTACCTTTTAATGTTGTTGATTACGATTAGAGTTTGTTTAACGATTATTTGAAAATGGTATCAAAGTAGCGGCTAATAAAGATGATAATATGAATCTCGAAATAAGTGTTTTCGATATTTTAATAATTCGACGATGTTTTAATATAAACATGCCCCGTTTATCACTTTTTATTATGTATACATATTATTATCGAAAGGCATTCAAATTATTGTACGAAACCAAAGAATAACACGAGAATCAAGTTCTTAACTAAAGATTGAAAGTAAAAGTCTCTCTCATTGAGAAGTCTGTTACAAAAATCCGATTGCGCCGTTCAACTTATTTTTAAAGGCAATGAAAAATTCAGTTTCAGAGGCATTGGGAATTTGTAGTAATAAATCGGTTGGTTGACTCCATCGAGGAATTCCTATTCTAACCTTGGCTGGTTGCAATTTTTGTAACACCCGACCGGCGAAACGGCGCCCATTCATAACCACTGAAACGGTGAGAGACTAACTAGCGCCGTGTATTTTTTTTACAAGAAATGGAGATGAAAGTGCAACTGTATCAGATGATATAACCGGACAGTAGTGAATAGCACTTAGGTACCTACCATCAGATGATGGTAGGTACCTAAGTGATATTCACTACTGTCCGTGAACGTCAGGTTCATCAGCAGGAATGCAGACGCGATGCAGGCCTTTTAGCAACTTAAAAATTTCAATGTTCCTACCGTTTTTTAACAAATTAATAGAGACAAAACAAATCTTGTAAACTGTAATAATAAATTGAGCAATAAGTGATTTTTATTTGTTTGAAAGTGAAGTTTATTTTTTGTCGATCGGTTTGTTTTGTCAATCTACACACGAATGTAGTGGTTTTAGAGTCACTGGGCTTATAGGGATCGGAAGACTCACTCGGTAGAATCTTAAAACAACAGCATGAGATCGCCGAGCAGAGCTACAACGCAGGGCGTTTCTGGGTGAAGGAAAATGGAAAATACAACATGACTAGGTTTGAGGAAAATTAGTAATAGGTACTAAAATTTTAGTAAATCATTTTCAGTGGACACCTTCAATAAACAACCTAACTTTTATTATGTTTTCTAACCTACTTCTAAGTTTACCTATAGGTAGGTAAACTTAGAAGCTTAAGTTTGTCACATGTTAAAAGTAAATGAAGTTTACAATAATGGTGGTGCTAGTGACCCTATATCTAAACCTTACCACGATACTTTAAAAATAAACACGCCGTGAACTCTTTATTTTGGTATATAAACGTTTTCAGTATTTAGCTTCGAATCGAATTAACGAAGTATTTTTACATTCAATTTATTACTATCTGGTACAAAATAGTAGTGACGTAGGATAGAAAAATGCTTTGTGAAAATGTAGATCTATTTTTGTCGACTACGTGTAAATTCGGTACCTGGTTTCATTGTACCTACCTACGTTTAAAACGTAGTTGGATTTAGTGGATTCTGATTGTGTGACTCATTCGTTAACGCCAAACCGATATCGCTCTGTACTAATTAGGGCAATTCATTTTGGAAGTGAGTTAGTGATGTTAACGTTAGAACATGTTTTTTCTTTTTCCTGACAGATCATCAACCAAAACCTCTGGGGGGTCTGTGTTGTAAAAATCGGAGTTAGATATCCCACAGCTGGGACTTAACCATACCTATCGATAAGCGAAGAAAAATTATCTTTTTCTAAAGAAAACTTCAGCAAGCTGAAGCTATTGGTATATTTAAAGAAAAATATCTGATAGTACGATGGAAATAAAAATTAAACCATGCCACATTATTAGGACGTGTTGTCATGTATTTGTCCTTATGGACACCGTGTTTTTTGTTTTTTAATAATATTTCACTACATCATTATCTGACTCTCATGACTCTGAGCATCACATCAATATAGTCATTTTGTTTGCTGAAAAGCTTATTTTTAGGTTTCAAAAAAATATTCTCATAACAAAGAACATTTACAATTTCATGACAAATTTGCTCTGATGCTGACAAAAAACAAAAGATAACAATACTTGTATATTCCAATAAATTCGTAACAAAATATAAGTTTATATTTAAGACCCCCTCCCCCCATTCTAATGTCATATTTCGACCAATATAGTGTTGTCGCATACAATTTTATGTGTCAAGCGCAAACCGATAACCGCAACTGTAATCAACAGCGCCATAATTTCGAGAAGCTAACAAGTTTAACAATTCAGCGTTAGATTAACAAAATTTACTAAGCAATTAGGTATGCAGACTCGGTTAATGTGGAGCGTGTAAGTATGTGGGCGGTGTTGCCAGCAATGAATATAAAATGTGATCGTTTTAATGGAATCGTGGTGATTAAGCCTAATTCCATCATAGTGGCAATGACTTGATTTCTGCGATGGAGGCTTGTGCCCTGCAGTGTGGCAGTAAATATGTGTCTAAATAATTTTAAGTGGAATTGACGCCAATGCATAGTAGTACATTTGTCATTCGTTAATATCTATCTGAAAATCCTCTGAAGGGTAAATCCTAGTTCATCACTAACGTCATATCTGTAGCAACAACAATACTGCGGTACCTGTTACCAATAGGGTGGTATACCCGTACTTAGTTGAACCTAATCTACGAATTGTGGGAAGCATATTGATCCTTAATGTGAGTAGGCGAGAGTGAACGCTGTAGTAATTACGAGTATAAGGGTTGTCTTAAGATCGCTTAAGTATAAACACTTGATAACATGTAAACAAAATACCTACTATAAAATAAATTAAATGCGGTGAAAGATGTTCTCCGAAGGGGAAAGACACATGTGTTTTTACTCCTAAAATAAGTAAATACTTATATCAAAATAATCAAGTTTTATTGTATTGTATCTATGTGTACTTATAAAGGGTGTATCATTTGCATCCCTTTAACCACATGTTCTATCAACCATTCTGAACAACATTTTTTCAACAACTTTTCCAAATTCTTCGAAAAATTTTTTGACTCCCACTTTGACCAAGTCACGTGACCGACTTTGTGTGGAAAGTTGAAATTTTTTTATGCGAATTTTCAAAAGTCATAGAACAAATGTTGTTCAGAATGGTTGGTAGAACACGTGGTTAAAGGGATGTAAATGTTCACAGATACAACCTGTAGATATATTTTTTTGTATGAATAGAGCAAAAGCTACACATTTCATCAGCGTACAAACTTACGCTTGCGGCAACACCGTATTAGAGGCAAATTAACAGACGCCCCATCCGATACTAATTAGCTAATAGATTCTGACAGCGAGACATGCGTAACTAAACGCAGGGGTGCAGATTAGATAGTATTATTAGTCATCTCGTGGATACAAGGTATTTAGAAGTTGACAATGTATCGGGTTACCTTTGACGGATTGACGAACAGTAGGGATTTCTTTGATTTAAAAGATATAACGCATTTAAGGTTCTGGAGTCCATCCGTCCGTGTGTCCGCAGCCTAGCTCCGCGACTTTTTGTACTTGAAGTTGTAATTTGGGCAGTTTGGAAATCTCAAAATGCACGAATAATGACGGCAAGAAAGTCTGGCGACTCACTGTACCTAGTTTCACGATTTGCAAAACAAATTGTTGTTTGTCGCAACTAACTCCAAATAAATGAGCAGTTTATATTATATTTCTGTACCTTTTTTGCGTAGTTTTTGAATAAAATATGTCCTAGACCTAATCCGTTTCCGAGAAAGGAAAATATAGCGCTGATATTTCGTAAGCAAATAGGAACATACGTACCTACTTATTTTTTCACAAGCTATTTGAATAGATTGTAGACGAAATAAACTCGTATTATGTAGACTCAGTGATTCATGGGAATAAAAGGAATTGAAGCGAACAAATGAAACATAGCTACTTCTACAAATTGAGGCTTATCTGCGACACGGCAGGAAGAAACAACAAGTTTTTAGCGAAAGCGACGCGTTCTGAGCGGAGCGAGCGCTCTGAGCGAAACCATTGTCATGTAAATGTATGCAACGAATGTGCGTTTGGTGACGTCACTTGGAGACTGAAAGAGTGGCGTGAACTTGATTTTGTATTTTTGAGTAAGGAAAGTAATAATATTTTTTTGACGACGGGAAAGCCAAAAAGGGGAACTATGATTGTAGCTGGGTATGTATAATGTATCAATAAAGTTATGAGTTAATTGATGGCGCCAATGTCATAGGGTAGGTATGGTAACTTGAGCAAGTATAGACACGTATTGAAAAAAAAAATACTTTTGGCATTTTTTAATTATATCCCACGCAACTTTTGCAATTTTCCATGAAAGCACTGCGCTGCGCAGGCGCTACTAGCTAAAAAATTTTGAGGTTTGTGAATTTAAATACATATGGTCAAACGAAAAAAATAATAATTTAATTTTAATTACCTACTTACAGACTGACTATGAGGTAACCCGATATAATTATATGGAGGTTACCGAATAATTATCTTAGCGTCAGGTATTCCATCTCCTCGTCTGCCATCTATGACAAAAAGCCTACTTTTATTTATATTTTCAATAAGTTTTTGTAACATGACTGTGGAGTGACATAACAATAGTCCCTTTTTCCCTCATTCGTAACAGCTTTAATATTCACTGAAATACATATGTCTCGAGTGTTTTCTTAAAAATTATTGGAGCGTAGTCTCCATCAATGAGGATTACCGGCCGCGGGCACGAGCCTTCCGGAAGGTGGTTTCCATCCAACCATTTTTCCTTATCGGTTATCCGTTTTGCCAACTACGTTTTCATTTATGGGATTCCTCAATCTTAACGGAGGAATTTGTTTGAAGCGAGCTTTCTTGTGACAATGAGCTCACTATTTTAAGATGTAAAATATTAGTGTACCGTGGGAGAGCCACGTTTCGGCATGAATGGGCCGGCTGAACAAGAGTGATACCATGGCAGCACAGAAGACCGGCGTAAAGCAGCGTCTGCGCTGTGTTTCGTCGAGTGACTGAGGGTAGTGGAGGCCAAATTGGGGGGAAAGACATTTAAAGATTGGCAAGCGCACTTTGTGACTCTACTGGTGTTGCAAGTGTCTATGGGCGGCAGCAAAATAGATCAATAATGAATTTAAAATCAAAGCGATATGAAAAAAAAATCATTCATCCGAAATATTTAATCTTCTTTTATTTATTGATGCATGCAAGGGAGAGATGTTAAACGAAAAATAACCAATTTTTTAGTTGTTCAATAAATATTTGAATAAATAGTCCATTACAGCTTCCAGATAAAAGCTAACATATCATGATATACGTCAACTGACAGTTAAAATAAAATAAACATCAGTTTATCTAACTGGTAACACAATTCGCGGGTTAGGCCCACAGACTGCCACGAGCAGCCGCCGCAAAAACAAACGACATTTGATTTATCGGTTTAGACACAACCACATTGCTATTTTACGCCTCGTGCGGCGATTTGCAACTATTTATTGTTCGGGATTATTAGAAACATTTCCCAAACAGAGGTTGCGATAAATAACTCCAACGGGAATATACTACGGGACGGGGTTTGATCCGATTCGAGAAAAAACGTATACTATCCTAGAGGTTGTATCTGTGAACATGTAGATCCCTTTAACTATCCCTTCTACAAAAATTCAAGTCACGTGATTATGTAGAAGGGATGGTCATTTTGTATGGGGAGTTTTGATTAATTTAGAAAAGCTCATGGGCAGCGGTGTTTACTTACCAGCAGGTGACCCGCTTGCTCGTTTGTCACCTCTAGTATCTATATAAAAAATTGTTGAACAAATGTTGTTCAAATTAAGAATACATGGTCAAAGCGATTTAAATGTTCTCAGATACATCCTATAAAAAGATAAAGAGTATCAAATTCTATGGTTGAGATTTAACTAACACATTTTTTTCTACTTTATGTGGAAGCAATGGTAGTTTAGTGGATATGAGCATCTAAAAAAACAATTCAAATTAGTGTAAAATCGTACGAAAATAGCACAATCATACGAAGTAGTCAGCAAAAGAGTTATTTTTGTATACTTAATATTGAATTTCCTAAAACTTTTCTTACTCATGACGTGACCAAACACACTTCATATTCGGAATAATTTAATAAAAATGCTAAAATCTCCTTCACTGCCTAGCAATATTCTTACGGATGAATTCGCGAGAAAAGTTGCAGCATAAGTTTGCATTGTAAAGATTTAAAATGCGCGTTAAGGAACAATTCTTCCAGGCTTGTATCGCTCAAGGCTGCTGTGATTATTGTGTGGAATGAATCGTAGGTACATTGTTACGTAAACATACTAGTAGGTATGTTCTCCTTTTAGTTATCTTTTGTGCATAAAAATGTGACAAGTCATGATTAAAAGTTAGATGCGCACTAACGTGAGTTCTCAAGTTTAAAAAAATAATACAACGACATTTGAAACTCATACTGTGTTCTGTATTGCGTCGATGATATCGATCGAGGACATCGCTCGATGGTAAAAAAAATGAGTCAACGTCGAGCAAAATATTCTACCAGACCAACGATCCGTTGAATATCTACAGCTTCCAAACCACTCCATCAGCGTCGATAGATCGACTGATATAATCAATTGATTAGTAGTTGAACAGTATCCGTCGATTAATTAAAGCTACCAGACTACAGGTTTTGTAACAAGTTCGATCGACTTCGATCAATGTGTATGAGATAAAGCGCTAGCTTAAGCTTTCAGAAAGTGTTATATTATTATTACAACGACAACTACACGTAATACTTCGACTACTAATTGTTTAAAATGATGTATTTGTTTAAACCACCATTATTATAAACATGTATGATAGGTAACAGGAAAAGTTGGTGGCTTGGCTTCAATTGTGTGACGGTGTGACAGAGCCAAGCGCGATTCGGTGGCAATCTCCCAGCATGTTATCCGAATGTAAAGCAATTCTAAGGAGTGCAGGTACGGAAAGGTGAGCCCAGCATTGTGCCGGGAATGCCTACGATCCGCGTACAATACCACGTATTTAGGACGAGACCGCGGAAATAGACTTAGCGAAAAATCGATAGGGAGGTGCCGGGCTCTGTGAGACTCCTTAAAATTGTGTCAAGTTTTATTACTTTCTTCTTCGTATTGACACTCGTTGGGAATATATTTTCGTTGCTAGTTCCGATGTGGCTTTCTTTGTTACGGACGGAGTTGGAATATAATTCTGATTGTTTGTAAAGGAAAGCTTTTAAATTTTATGTCTCAATTTTTAATTTTTGAAATAATTTAGAAACGCGCACCAATAACTGGTTTTCTTTGACTTGTGAGAAGCGATTTGTTATTTAGAAAAAAAATAATATCAACAAAGACTACAAAGAGTCAAGTATCTGTGTTGATTACCTACTTAAAGTATTTAAGTTATTTTCCTACGACTTAATGTCGAGTTTTAAACCGCCCTATGGGCCCTATGTATGTACAGACTACTATAAAAGTGCCACGACTAATGGCTTATCGTGTTCACCGAAGCTCAAAATCATTTTCTTACGGACAGGTAACTCTTACCTACAAATGTCCTAACCAAACCTTAAAACTTTTTCCATTAAGTGATAGGTAGGTATGTCCCCGTGGAATTTGAACACGCGTTTAATGAATTGATTACACCTGAGGCAGTTACGAAAGCCTACACAAAAAATAAATTATTTTCGTGTTAAAACAAAAAATAAATGCATGCCGCATTCCGTCGAAGAAAAGCTTAATAAAACAAACTCAATTTTCTGTCACGACTGTTTAATTTCACACCGTTTTCGTAGTCACTTAGTATTCTTATACAAATAGCATCGTAAAAGACCGTCTGGTCTCTTTGCAGTAATAAAGAATCTACTGCAAGCCGTAAAGTTGACAATTGTGTGGCAAAACAACGAAACACAAAATGAAAGAGTTGCTCCTTGCTCCGTCACAGATCATTAGAGTTTTGCGAAATGCGTTATTTCTGTTAATGTACTTTAATGAAGATGGATGGATATTTCTTACTGCATATAACATTTTATAGAAAATGTAATGTGCATGTAGGGTGACCAGATTTCTTATATTCAGTCTCTCATTTGTCACACTTCAAAAATATTGAAAACGACGATTTTCAAAAATGTATATAAGTAGGAAGCAATTAATAAAGAAAGGAAGGCTTTTTATTATTAAAATTCTGTCAAAATCTACCTTTTATATTATTTATCTACTAATCTAAATAAATGAAGTGACACGTAAACTATAAAGGTTTCTATTTAATGAGTAATTACCTACATAACACATTTTTTGATTTTTTTTGTTGTCATCTTAAGATTTTAATTATTCCTATTCTCACATATCTCATACCTACATAGATCCAAAAAAATATTACGTGAAATTATAGATTAAAAAAATATTAAAATCTATGTGTGTATTAAGTGTATTAGCTGTGTGTGTGTAAAATATAATTACTTCCCCAAAAACACGTGACCGTGTTGTGTAGAAAGCTCCAAATTATACAACACACTAAATATGCTAACAAAAAGTGTTTGCAACTACTTATCCACCTTTAACCACAAGTCCACAACAACTTCTGAAACATGACAGATCAAGCACCCAATTAGCTTGTTAACCAACGGCTTTTTACTGATCTCCAACCGAATGTACTCGAAGTACGGCCAGTCAATTAGCAAAACTTGTAGAGCAAGAACACATAACTGGAGGTTTAGAAGCGAAGTTGCGGTCATTAATCAACCAGGGCGCGGATCAATCATCACCCTGGCGCTGGTTCACGCGTCGTCTTTATTCAAAGCGGTTTTGTATGCATACCTACTTGAGTGTGGGACGTGATTTTTGAACTGAAGCTTAGGGCGATTGCACACGGCCGGTAGATTAAATGCAAGCATCCTTATTACCGCCGTTGGAGCCGTAAAGTCCTTGAGTGGAGACCGCGACTCGGTAAGCGTAGTGTTGGACGCCCAGCGACAAGATGGGATGATGACATTCGAAGGCTGGCTGGATGGAAGAGGCCGAAAATCGGGAGAGGAGACCTATGCCCAGCAGTGTGGGTTGCTGATGATGATGATCTTTATTACAAAACATGGTCTTAGTAGTAAGTTAGTTTTGGTTTACTCTGAATTTTTAACTGATGTAACTTACTCACACTTTCATTTGTGTCTTTAATAAAAGAGACGGCATAATTTTGAAACTATGACAAACTTTTGGCTCCGTTTTCTAATACGGAGGAAATAGTCATGGAAGACTAAGTATATGATTACTAATTAATGATATAATAATATGTTTTAGGGCTGTCGCTGAAAGATGAATAATCAAAGTAAGTAAAGTTTATGGTTCATGTCTCATTCGCTCGCTATTAGCAGTTGAGTTTTGGACTTGGATCGGCGTACTCTCTGCCATTGTCGGCTACCCTGTTATCCTACGTGAACGAGTAACGCAACGTGATTCGCTAATTTTTAAATATTTATTTTACCTTCTTGCTTGTTTTCATGAAAAAAAGAGAGTAGGCGCAATGTTATCGTCCACTGTGACTTATAAAAAAGATACCCAAATCCATTTCCGCGGAACCACGATATTAAAAAAAGCGTTTCATCAAACACAGTGGTTAATGTTCTGATTCATCTGGGTTCTCGTTTAACGTTTAAGCCTTATAAATTTCAAGCCCCTCGGTTTCGGCCTCATAAAACACGATCAGCTTAATGCAATAACGTTGGACGGGAAAATTCGGCCGGCAGTTTAGAATATTCCTCGTGGCATTCCGTCAGACTCGTTACAAACTCAAGTGTACATAAATACGAGTATATGTCGTTGTTTCTCAACTTGGTAGCCCTAGCCAGGAAGGCACACATACTTGTCAGTTTAAGCGGAATTTCACTTTATTGCTGCATAATACAGTGCATAATCGCTAAAATTGTGCCATGCAAGTGCTACGTAAAAATATGCCCGAATAAGGGGCTAAGCTTTGATTTGTTATGTTTTTTTTATTAAGTGTTTATGAATCGTAAAATAAAAATGAAATATCGATATCTTATAGCTCTTTGTAGGAAATAAGCTTGAAATTTATCTTTTTCTAATTATGCAATTAGAATTCTATGAAAACTGGTTTGACTTAGAAGAGCCGTAGTGAGCCCAGTCAAATGAAAATCTTAAGTGTACTCCGATATTTTTTATACTTCTTTCACTAAAACACAGTGTTTGTGCCAAGATCTCGGTCGTGGACGAGTTCAGTTACGTTCTTCTGTTAAGATGTTGAGCAACTACCCAGATAGCAAGCGAGCTTGCTGCAAACTTGATTTTTAGATTGTCACGTCAAACATGAAAATCAAGTTTATGACAAAATTTGCTGTAAGCTTGTTGATTAAGGTATGATGTTTCAAGGCTTTGGTAATTTTGAAGCAAATTTCGACCGCAAATATAAAATTGTAATGCTATGTATTTGTACTAGATTACCAAGTTATTTGTGCGGTTCAGGGAACGAAACGAACTCGGTGCATTTTGTTTAGCAAAGCAACCGCAAATCATCATCAGCAACCCACGTTCGTCCACTGCTGGACATAGTGTCTCCCCTAATGCACGCCACCGCTCCCGATTTTCGGCCACTCTCATCCAGCTCACTCCAGCCAGCCTTCGAATGTCGTCATCCCATCTTGTAGCAGGGCGTCCAACACTACGTTTGCCGAGTCGCGGTCTCCACTCAAGGACCTTATGGCTCCAACGGTTGTCAGTTCTGCGGCTAATGTGACCAGCCCACTGCCACTTCAGTTTGCTAATTCGGTGGGCTATGTCGGTGACTCTGTGTTCTTTGTCGGATTACATCATTTCTGATGTGGTCCTTCAAAGATACTCGTGTTGTTCTTCAAGAAAGGCGACAACCGCAAATATAAAATTTTAATGCTATGTATTTGTACTGGATTACCAAGTTATTTGTGCGGTCGTCGTTATTTTCTACATCGCGATGACGAGATTTTTTTCCAAACAATGACTACCAGAAGTCCAATTGGAGAATAATACTTCTGTGAGTCATGGAGTCTCTATTGAAATCGGGACTCTATTGTGGAGCGTCCCTCGGGAACGTCTGCCACTGCGCCCTGCTTGGGAAAGTGTGTGGAACTGAGACTATGTTTTTTTTTTTTATGTGATAGGAGAAGACGAGCAGGCGGATCACCTGGTGGTAAGCAATTGCCGCCGCCCATGATGAACACATGTAAGAAGTGCGCTGCTAACCTTTTATCCCCTTCCCCCCCCCCCCCGATTGGCCTCCAACTTTGTTATGTCAAACTTGCATATACTTTATAAAAAAAAAATTCTAGCAAGTTTGTTGCTTCGGAACTAGAAAGTTTGATTTAACCTGCCTCAAGTTTATACACTTGCCACGGCAAATTTGAGACAAAGCTTCATGTTTGATACATCAAACCTATCGCAAGTCAGTTTCAAGTTTAAATTGTTATCTGGGTATGCATCAAAAGCATGACGCAAAATCTGAAGCTTCGGTTGATCTCTTTTCTTGATCATGTTGTAAAGAACCTGCTATGATCACATCATTTCCTGATGGTAAAAGTAAGAGGAAGTTTGGACTTACAAATTCATTTAGAAAAAGCTCTCGAAAGTTCGGTGACGTCAGTGTCTTTTCAATATACAGGGTTATTTTTTAAACATCCTTCAAACCACCCATTCTACTAAACATCCTGCCGGGCTAATAATGCGCGCCACGAGATAATTTGTCGACACTCGTATTTTGTCGGCGCTAGTTGCGTCTCGCTCACCTGACTCAGCGATGAGCGGGATAGAAGAATGCGCTCTCGCGAACGAGTGTCGACAAAATTTTGTGGCGGTGCTCATGTTAGGCCTACAGAACAACATTTCTTCTACGACTTTTCGAAATTCGTTGAAAAGTTTTGCCACTCACTATAATGACTAGTCACGTGACCAATTTTGTATGAAAACTTGAAAATTTTATTCGCGAATTTACAATAGTCATAGAACAAATGTTGTTCAGAATGGCCAGTAGACAATGTGGTTTGAACGATGCTGGTGTTTTAAAAATAACCCTGTACTTATATAAATGAGCTACTTGTAGTTTACAAACTGTATACTGGCAGGCAGCAGCACACTGCTGCCAGCCAGTACAACACATTTCGAGTTTGATCTGGCTGTACAAAAGCATTTTTTACCTGGAAGCAGATATTTCAACATAGAGCAGCACTAAAGATACTCTGCGAGTTCGCAAATGAAAAAAGTTTACTACACGTTTATGAAGCTTCAACAATTTAGTTGGAATAACTGCTCTTCAATATGAAACATTTTTTACAACAGAAATAAACAGAGATATCAAATTTATGGCCGTTTTCATGTTCCACTGGTCAAATACGCCATTTGGCTTTTTTATCTGCCATTTTAATTTTTTAGGGTATACAACTTTATGCTCGTGGTTTAATACAGTCAAGAGTGGTTTAGTGGCGCCTAGTAAACTGTTAATTTAAAAGTCAGTTAGCAACATAACAGCTTGCAGCCCCTGATTATATTTATTTAAATATTTAAGTCTATTAGGAGAAGATAGTCATTCCGATTATTTAAATTTTGACTTGTTAAACACACGTCATGTTGATAAATGATGAAGATAAAAATAAAAATATGTTGTCATTATGGCAACGCCCCGTTTGGTCTAATGGTTTAAGTACCGGGCCGTAATTTCAGGGTCGGAACCCTGAAACCAGAAAAAGTAGTCGACCATCATCATCATCAGTCTATTAAATCATATAGCAGTTCACTGCTGAGCGCGGGCCTCTCTGAATGTTCGCCTCTCCAATTGTTCTTCGGCTACTTGCACCCACCAGCTATCTTGCGCAGATCTTCACTCCAGGAAGGCGTCCTACACTAAGTTAACCGCGACGCGGTCTCCACTCTAGAACTTGTTTACCCCGAGGTTTTCACTTCTGCGGCAGATATGGCTAGCCTACTGATACTTCGGCGTGCTAATCCTGTAAGCTATGTCGATGACTTTGGTTCTCTAGCGGAACACCGTTTATGAATCGCGCAAAGAAAATGTAACATGTAACAGATGTCGTTTTAGAATAACACCCAATCCGTCAGTTTCCTTTCACATCTCAACGTCTTCGTCCAAAACCCCTGAATTATACATAGAGTAAATATTAACAAATAATTTTGAAATAACATCCGTCAGGGAGGCCGTGTTCATTTCATTCCATTCAACACGAGATGGGGAGGGAAGGGAAGTCTTTATAAGAATTCTGCCTCCACGTCACTTGTTCACAAGTTTGATTAAATGTCAGCTTTTGTGCGTTATGTTATAAGTGTGGTTGTCATCTTCATAATACTCGTAAATTTTGTGTGATATAATATTACGAACAGGTAGGTAGGTCCTAGATCAGTTTTACCAGTTTTTTTTAAGAAAGCGGAATAACAATGGTCACCAATCTCCGCAAAGACAGACAGAAAGATGGACAAAAAGGGTTCCATTTTTTTCTTTTCAGTTACAAAACCATAAAAGTAAACATATCTTACAAATAGGGGATATATTTTACAGGGGTGATCGTATGAAAGGGCTTTGTAAAGTATATTTTTTTTATTTACAATGAATTATTTCTTATAAGGTTCAATCTTGCAGTTTTTCCACGCAAATCTATGGTACTTATGGAACCCTCGGTGAGGGAATCTGACTCGCACTTGCCACGTTTTTATTGCATTTTTTCAGATGTGTTACTACCTTCTTACAGAATTTGGATGACATCACTGTCCATCAGTTTACTGTTACAGTTTCTGATGTAAACCGGAAGCCATATTTCATCATCGTATTTTTAGAGTAGATTTCAAAAGTAGCAACTAAACTTTTTGCTCGACAAAATTTCGAAACAGTAAATTTTTTTAAACTTTAGACTGACATGGTTAGACGGCGCAGCCATTCGAGCTAAGCCGCTAAGCGGCCACTGAGTCGGCTAACCCGTTCGCTTAGCTATAAAAAAACTCACCGAGCACAATCAGATTGTTATTTCACTCTGACAAGTGTCACAGACAGAAGATTAGCGATTAAGGCAGAGTTTTTCATTAAAACTTGGCCGGCGAGTTCCAGACATTCCTCGGTATTGACGGTCAAGACGGTCCTGACCTAGTACCGAGTGAATTGTGTTTTAGATTAATGCTAAATGTTAAATGTTTGGTCCAGTAGCCTTTTATTAACTGCGATGAATGTAATACATTTAAAGAAAAATATCTTTTTACTCGAATGTGGAAAGGCCAAAAAGGAAGGGATATAGGGAATGGTATGTTAGAAGTATTCCTAACCTTGTGAAGAAAATCGTGATATTTTTATGTGATAGGTGGCAGACGGAACACCTGGGGACCAACTATTGTGCTTCATAAATTCGTCCATACAAAATTGGAATTTGAGTTCAATTTCGACTGCATGAGAATTGGTCCCCTGATGGAAAGCGATTGCCGCCGCCCGTAGACACATGCATCACCAGTAAAGTCACAAGTGCGCCCGACCTTTAACCCCCTTTCCCCCAAATAGGGCCTCTGTAAATGGTAGATCAGTATAGAAAGCTATCTTAGTTTTATGCATTGTTACTTCCGATATCTACTTATGAATCACACATTGAATTTAATTCGATGATTTTTGTTAGTATGTAATTAGTGGTTTGCGAGAAGTTTTAATGAAACGGTCAGCAGTCCGCCCCAGTTAATCCTTTGAAAGCTCCTAATCCCCCACTTCGACGTAGGCGCGAATAAACGCGAGAACACTTTTAACATTGTACTGGCTACAGAAATAGGTCACGACGTGAGCAACTTTGACATTTTGTAGCTTTATTAGCTGCTCGGCTTGTTCGCGGAATTCAATTTTGATGGGATTTGTACGTTGTTCTTTCTTTGGTATTTTGTATGGCGGCGTCTCTGTGTACTTAGCACATTCTTGTTATGATTGCAAAATTAAAAACCATCCAGTTTGTTTCAATTGGACTGTAATAACGCTGGTGATGCCAACAAAACTATAGTAGCAGTAGTCAGCTCAAAATGATTTAATAATTATAAATGCTACTCAAAGATACTATTACATGCGGACGAAGTCGCGGGTAGCAGCTAGTATTTTATAATAATTGTGGGGCTCTATTGACCATTACCTATCTTGTATAGTGATGAAAAAGTCATGTATGTACACTCATAACTTTCTAGATATACGTACTCTACTTTTTGCCATGTTCCCTTAAAAACCAGCAATTATCTATTAAAGTACTTAAATAATCACATGTATAACAGTTGTTGTCCGAAAGGAGGAATAATAATTTCGCGTTTCAATAAATTTTTCAATTTGTACCGCACTCGTATTACACTATTAATTAATTAGTGTGACACATATTTTCAACTCCACGTATTATGCAAAATGCCTATGATCCAGACTTGTGTATTTTGTCATTATCATTCACTCTACTTGTCCTATTTAGTTCTTAGTTCATCAGTTCATCAATATTAACCTGATACCACCCAAAATACCTTTGACAATTGTGTAATGTGTTTTAATCTTCTATAGCTACTATTTATAAAGAGGTAACTTCTAGATCAAATCAAATCAAATCAAATCAAAATCACTTTATTCAATTTAAGTCCTTTACAGAACATTTATGAATGTCAAATTTTTATAATCTACTGCTGATTCGGAAGGTCAATTTCTACCGAGGAGAATCAGCAAGAAACTCAGTAGAACTTAATCTTTTCAAATTTGTTATCATAAAATTTTTAAAGAATTAAATAAAATTTAAATTTCATAATACATAACACTGTGTAGGTGAACAGTTTATCATTTCCACAAATTCTTGTCATTTAGGTATTCTTCAATTGTATAATAGGCATTTGCCATCAAATAAGATTTAACTTTAGATTTAAATTTATATATGGGTAAATCAACAAGGGTTTGTGGTAATTTGTTAAAAATTTTAATGCTCATTCCGACAAATGAATTACCAATTTTATGAAGTCTGAGATTTGGAACAGCAAGTTTGTGTTTATTTCTGGTGTTTAGGCTATGCTTATCAGATTTCTTCGGTAATAAATTGAGATTTTTATAAACATACATTATACAGTCAAAAATATACTGTGATGCTAATGTTAAGATGTTGATTTCTTTGAACAAATTTCTAAGCGAGTCTCGTGGTCTAAGTCCGTATATGGCTCCTGACGGCTCGCTTCTGTAGCACAAATATGGCTTGAATGTCAGCCGCAGTTCCCCACAAGAGTAGACCATAAGACATGACGCTATGGAAATAACTGAAATATACAAGTCTTGCTGCTTCAATATCGGTCAGTTGTCTTATTTTTCTGACTGCATATGCAGCTGAACTGAGTCTTCCAGCCAGAGCTGCAATATGAGGGCCCCATTGTAATTTTGAATCTAACCTAATGCCCAGAAATACGGTAGAATTAATAACTTCAACATCTTCATTGTTCATATTGATCCTAGTGCTGACCTGTCTTACGTTGGGGCAATGTAAATTTAACACATTTAGTTTTTTTAGCGTTTAGAAGCAAATTGTTTACAGTGAACCAATTTAGCACTTGGGTGAGAGCATTATTTACATCGTCAAAGTTATCTTTCTGTCTATTAGTTTTAAAAATTAAAGAAGTATCATCTGCAAATAATACTATGTCACACAAGTCTTTAGTAAGGTAAGGAAGGTCATTTACATATATAATAAACAGTAAGGGCCCTAATATCGAGCCCTGGGGCACTCCCATGTGTAAGAGGGCACCGGAAGAGTCAATTCCATTAACATTGACTTTTTGAATTCTATCACTTAGGTATGACCGTATTAAGCTCAAAGAGCTGTCTGTGAGACCGTAATGCTTTAGCTTCATTAATAATGTTTGGTGATTAACGCAGTCAAATGCTTTAGAAAGGTCGCAAAATATACCTACAGCATCTTGCTTATTTTGCCATGCATCAAAAATGTGCTTGATGAGTGCAACTCCTGCATCAGTAGTAGATCTGCCCTTAGTAAATCCAAATTGTTTATTATGTAATAATTTATTGAGATTAAAATGACCCAATAATTGATTGAATATAATTTTTTCAAATATTTTACTAAGGGCTGGTAGGATGGATATCGGTCTATAATTAGATGGGTCACTTCTATCACCTGATTTGAACAGTGGTAGAACCTTGCTATATTTCATCAAATTTGGAAATTGACCGATATCTACGCATTCATTAAATATAACAGCTAAATAAGGGGCAATAATGTTTATTATATTTCTTAATATTTCTACTGATATACCCCACAAATCTTCTGTTTTCTTTATATTTATATCTTTAAAAGTTTTAAGTATAGTTTCCGAGTTGATGTGGTGGAAACTAAAAGAAGTTAAACACTCATCTACACTCGATCGAAGATGACAATAAGCAAGCTGAGGGCTAGAATTTAAATGACTAGTAGTAATAAGGGGTACATTAGAGAAGAAGGATTCAAACGCCTTTGCCACTTCAACATCCTCATTAAGTTGTTTATTATCAATTTTTAGAGAGTACTTGTGATCTTGAGTAGTATTTTTACAAGTCTCTTTATTAATCATATTCCAAGTGGTCTTTATTTTATTACTAGAATTTCTAATTTTTTCTTTTAAGTAATTAGCCTTTGCCATTGCACATACTTTTTTTAAATAGTTTAGAGTAAGTTTCTAACATATTCAATTATTTGAGGATCATTCGTGTTTGCTTTAGTATCATATAATTTGAATAAAGTGCGTCTACTTTTAAAGATGCCTTTGGTAGCCCAATCACTAAATTTAGTTTTAGTGTTATCTACTTGGACTTTTTTCTTTGTAAAAATTATTTCAAATTCCTTTTGAATGACATCAAATAAAGTATTGTACAGCTCATCAATATTACTGTTCTTACCAGCTTGCATCAGGGAAACCTTGTGTTCAACATTTCCCTTAAATTTTTCCACACGACTGGTGGTGATTGGCCTATAGACAAAAACGGAGGGAGCAGTTGCATGACGGTGTTCAAAAACAGCTATCTGTCCCGTATGGTCAGAATTGACAAAATTAATTATTGATTTTTCAATTACCCTTACAGTTACAAAAGATATTATCAATGCAAGTAGCTGAAGTGGGGGTAACGCGTTGTAGGTTCAACAAAAAGGTGGCGCCAAATTAAAAGATTTAAATAGATTCAGAAGCATACCCGAGCTTTGACTGTTTTTCTAATAGGTTAATATTGAAATCCCCACATACAATTACTTGCTTGTTGCAATAGTTACTTTCCTCAATACATCTTCCATGGCAGATTCAAAATCATGATAGTTACCAGAAGGAGGTCTGTATACACAAATAATGATAAACCGTTCAATCTCTACACAGGATAGTTCAATAGTTCGTTCAGTTGAAAGTGCGACTATATCTTTACGTTCCTTTGCTTTTAATGTATTGTGCAACAAAATAAGTGACCCACCTCTAATAGCCGACTTTCTTGTGAACGCACTTATGACTGTATAATTATCAATATTAATAATAAGTTCATGTTGCCTCAACCAGTGTTCAGTTACACAGAGGACATGTATATTCATTGTATTTAAAAAAAGTTCCAATTCCAGTTCTTTACCGGAGAAGCCCTGTATATTTTGATGAATAATATTTAAATTATTAGACTTCCCCTTTGTCCCTAAATCTAATTTGCAAGAGGTATTCTCTATTGTCTCAAAATCACATTAAATTACTTGGAACTAATTCCAATGTCTGATTACACATGTCAGGTTTTTTCTGCTCAATAGGAGCAGGTATGGTAGCCAAATTTTTGGGCTGAACAATCTAAATAATAAGATAGCGAAATAGCTATTAGTCGTTTATAGTGTTTATTAAGATAGTAATTATCTTTCGTCAAATAAAAGTATTTTTTAATATAATTATTTATGTCAATAACATGAATTTTATTTACATTATATGTCAAAGTATGTAATGTCATATTTATATTATACCTATGATTATTTTTCCACTTGTGGCAAGCTGTTACTATAGGGAAGTGTAAATATTACAATTTGCTTAACATTTAACCTAGTAAGAGAATCAAGGTAGTTGGATAAAATATTTTTATTTACACTTCCTCTATTTCCCACCATAATTATTAATGTGGTTTCATTGTGAAAATTTGTTTTTATTATTTTATTCATGATATCGGAAAGTGTGGCACCCGGTATACAATGATTGATCAAAGATTGTCCATTGGTAGTAAGAAGGTGTCCCATATCTTTTCCCAACTCGTCACTATACATAACAATATTACCGTTTACAGGGGGTGTATTGGTCATGCTTTTGGGTGCGGAACTATTGAGATTACACTAGAGATAACGAAAACGCTCACTTATTATGTAAATCGAAAAATTTTTATTTTTGGTATAGCAATTCTTTGCAATTTATTCTTAAGTAAATATTGCACTTAAAAAATTCCTCGGAGGGTTCAGGTGGGACTTGAACCCACAACCTTCTGCAATCCGGGCAGATATGCTATCCATATTACACCATCCGAGCCCCTTACTAAGCCGACGAATTTCGTAAGTGCTTAACTCGCCATGAGCTGACGATAGTCTCATCAATATTGTAGGTATACTATACAATATCCAGTGGAAACATTATTACAAATATTTGACCACTAGTTAAGATGAAACTGCTAAACGAATAATTTTTATTTTTGGTATAGCAATTCTTTGCAATTTATTCTTAAGTAAATATTGCACTTAAAAAATTCCTCGGAGGGTTCAGGTGGGACTTGAACCCACAACCTTCTGCAATCCGGGCAGATATGCTATCCATATTACACCATCCGAGCCCCTTACTAAGCCGACGAATTTCGTAAGTGCTTAACTCGCCATGAGCTGACGATAGTCTCATCAATATTGTAGGTATACTATACAATATCCAGTGGAAACATTATTACAAATATTTGACCACTAGTTAAGATGAAACTGCTAAACGAATAATTTTATTTTTGGTATAGCAATTCTTTGCAATTTATTCTTAAGTAAATATTGCACTTAAAAAATTCCTCGGAGGGTTCAGGTGGGACTTGAACCCACAACCTTCTGCAATCCGGGCAGATATGCTATCCATATTACACCATCCGAGCCCCTTACTAAGCCGACGAATTTCGTAAGTGCTTAACTCGCCATGAGCTGACGATAGTCTCATCAATATTGTAGGTATACTATACAATATCCAGTGGAAACATTATTACAAATATTTGACCACTAGTTAAGATGAAACTGCTAAACGAATAATTTTTATTTTTGGTATAGCAATTCTTTGCAATTTATTCTTAAGTAAATATTGCACTTAAAAAATTCCTCGGAGGGTTCAGGTGGGACTTGAACCCACAACCTTCTGCAATCCGGGCAGATATGCTATCCATATTACACCATCCGAGCCCCTTACTAAGCCGACGAATTTCGTAAGTGCTTAACTCGCCATGAGCTGACGATAGTCTCATCAATATTGTAGGTATACTATACAATATCCAGTGGAAACATTATTACAAATATTTGACCACTAGTTAAGATGAAACTGCTAAACGAATAATTTTTATTTTACCTGAACCCTCCGAGGAATTTTTTAAGTGCAATATTTACTTAAGAATAAATTGCAAAGAATTGCTATACCAAAAATAAAAATTATTCGTTTAGCAGTTTCATCTTAACTAGTGGTCAATATTTGTAATAATGTTTCCACTGGATATTGTATAGTATACCTACAATATTGATGAGACTATCGTCAGCTCATGGCGAGTTAAGCACTTACGAAATTCGTCGGCTTAGTAAGGGGCTCGGATGGTGTAATATGGATAGCATATCTGCCCGGATTGCAGAAGGTTGTGGGTTCAAGTCCCACCTGAACCCTCCGAGGAATTTTTTTAAGTGCAATATTTACTTAAGAATAAATTGCAAAGAATTGCTATACCAAAAATAAAAATTATTCGTTTAGCAGTTTCATCTTAACTAGTGGTCAAATATTTGTAATAATGTTTCCACTGGATATTGTATAGTATACCTACAATATTGATGAGACTATCGTCAGCTCATGGCGAGTTAAGCACTTACGAAATTCGTCGGCTTAGTAAGGGGCTCGGATGGTGTAATATGGATAGCATATCTGCCCGGATTGCAGAAGGTTGTGGGTTCAAGTCCCACCTGAACCCTCCGAGGAATTTTTTAAGTGTAAATCGAAAAAACTGAACATTTGTGCGATGTAATCGACGTCTAGCGCCATCTATTGGTACTGTTTGTGAATTAATGTCCTGAAACAAAGTACGGCCGGGCCTAGAAATAAATAAAGGGATCTATACGAATATTGTCGACCAAAATATACTCGAATTTTACAACGTTAAGTCAATGAACAAAAATAAGCGTTGTGAGTAGATGATAGTAAATTTGTAGGGAAAAATAAAGTAAAATAGGATTGATGCCAAACCAGATAAAGCGAGACAATAGCCTGAACCACGTGACGCGTAAAGTGAACGGATAGTGACAATGATATAGTCGGTTATTTTAATATCACTCATGGTAGTTAGGTAGATTCAGTAGTTTATGGTAGTTTTAACCGTAGGAGAGCCACGCTTCTAATCGTAGGAGAGCCACGCTTCTAACCGTGGGAGAGCCACGCTACGGCATGAATGAGCCGGCACGACCGAAGTGATACCACAGCCTCACAGAAGACCGCGTAAAGCAGCGCCTGCGCTGTGTTTCATCGAGTGAGTGAGGTTACCGGCCGGAAGCCCGGTTGGAGAAAGGGGGAAAAGAAAGAGAAGAAAAGAAGAGAAAAGAAAATACCTTTATTGACCATCACAAAATTTAACACATACAGTGAGAATGATATATACTACAGAGGGGAAAGGGGGATAATTGGCATCACATTTGTGACTTTCAATCAAATCATTCGCTTATTGAATCAGCGGTGTCTTAACATTATCGACTCACTTAACCACACAGTTTTTAATTGTGAACTACTGATTCTACTGTGAAATAAACTATTGAACTATACTCTTTTCGGTTAGTGAACTGTTTGTCACACACTTAAAAAAATAATCCGGCTAAATAATGTTTCATGGATGCGAAAGTTTTAATGTTTGGGTGTTCATCACTTAATCACATGGTTACAGTAGTTAACAGTGGATTAATTAATTCATTATAGATTGTAATTAAATGATTGTGTACAGTTCTGGTTTATTTTTAAACTAGATACATCTACATACTCATAGTTCGTAGTGTTAATTTAATGCTATACTGTATTACGTAGGTACGGTACGGTGGAGTAAGCTCCTTACCAAATGGTGCCCTAGAATAGGTAAACGCAATCCTGGTCGTCCAGCGTCACGATAGGTCGATGATATTAGTAAAATCTAAATTTCCGACACTATTTTATGTTTTGTGATAAAAATAAGAATAAGTTAATTACATTTAAAAATGTCTAATTTCGTTTAGTATCCACGGATATTGAAAATTGTTTTCTCTAATTTAGGTCCAAGTCACTCAATATTCACAGCAACAAACTTTGCTTTGTAAGATCCCGGGGCCATAAAATAAAAATGTTTAAGGCCGACAGAACACGTTTAAAATAAATGGGTTCCGGAGGAATACCCCATTCCCCGAAATTGTGTGCCCACCACCGTAATTTACGGAGACGGAGCCGCCGTCAAAAGCTATCTACAGCCACCGGCTAATATCTCATATCGGATAGTCGCAAACGAGCCTTGTTATTTTTGGATGCTAGCTGTTTACAAAATTAATTTTGACGCACCGATTCGATTATGGCGGGGTCGATCAATTCCAATTTCCTTCCAATTCATTCGCATCGATGAAACGGGCCACGATCTAATTACAAACTGTAATTTGTTTCAGATACTACGACCGGAGGCGCGAAGCTAACCTCGAACACAATAATTAATGAATTAGCGAGTTAGATATAACGAAATCGAAACGACGAAGCGCCTTGAATCAATTAGTTAGGTTTTAAGTTAGGATAGTGTACACAAGTGCCAATAGTGCGTGCGCGAGAGACGAGCGAGCGACGACGGCAGACGAGCGGGCGAGCGGACGAGCGGGCGAGCGAACGAGCGGGCAAGCGTGCGGGCGTTCTATGCGTATGAGCGCTGCGTGCGACCAACGATTGGTAGGGTTGCCACCTCCCTGAAGGATATACAGGATTGTTAACGTTACAAAGTGCCTACCTCGAAGGAATTGGGAACATTAAAAATACAGGTTACTTACTTGAAATTAGTATTTCTTTCTTTTAATCAAGCAAATGAGACTTCTGATTTGAAATAATAACCACACAAGATTCATTTTAAGTAAAATAGCAACTGAAATTCCCTGATGCATCATTATACTCATGTAACACATTATATTTTAGAGAAAAGTCTTTTAATCTTATTAAAAGTATAAAATGTATTAGAATTTAGATAAATACCTATTATTTTTGTTTCGGTTAAAGCTAAATAAACTAAAGTCCCTTTTAGGAATAATTTGAACTAAAAAAAGTAAGTTTAGACTCTTTTAGAGTCACGCTAATCATCAGCGCTTACAGATCAGTAAGTATATTCATTACTAGACGTTACACCGCTACACTGTCCGATCATCAGTGGGTACCCTAAAAATAGCTGCGTTTTCCACGTTGACGGTGAGCGTGACTCTAAAAGGTTAGGCTAACTGAGGTGGCAACCCTACCAGGTGGAGTGAGGTGCGGATCGGCCGGCAAGATTGAGGTGGTGGCCGGGTGCGGGTGGGGCAGGCGAGCGCGCGTGCGGCCGCTGCACGCGCTGGGCCGCGCGGCCGGCATGTTGGCCTCGCAGCGCTCGCAGTCCTGCAACGAGGAGGGCGCGTTCTTCGGCGCGCGCGCGCTGCGCCGGCCGCGCGGCAAGGGCAGCGGATCCCCCCCCTGCTAGGGGTACGCCATGTCGCTGCGCAGCCTTCATCGGCGGCTGTCGTCCGCCAACAACACGTGAGTACACTTTTGTTTTTTTGTTTGGTTTTGCAGTGAAATAAAGTGATTGGACGTCGCTTGCTGTGCGGCACGATCAGCCGTATATTGGGCGGAAATAATTTTGGTACCAATTGTGTAATCTGGTTTTTGTTATGTTATTATTGGTTCCAATTAAACATTTCTTCTTTTAAAATAACATACCTAATAATATTTCAGATTTTTGATGTATCTAATATTCCAGTCACAAATAATATGAATACGTTATTTAAGTTTGCAATGCAAAAAGATGATTGACATTGATATATGACTTGGTATTGCAGGTGATTTAAAAGAATTCACACAATTTTACCATGTTGTAATTTACCAGTAGGTAACACTTACAGGCATCATAATATTATCTCTCGCAAATGTTACGTGTTAAATCAAAATGTATTAAGCTGCCGGTCCAACTCACAATATTTTCATTAACTAACAATTTTAGGCTCCAGCCTAAAATTGGTATTTTGATGCCAGATTTTAACAGAATAGTTTAAGTTAATTAACCTTATTAGAATAATTACCTATTACCTGGAAAATTTCAACAAAACAGTAGCAATAAACAATGTATAAATTAACAATATACTCGTAGGTTAAAACTAGTAGAAGTATATTCAATAGTACAAACTTGTCATACCATTTACTCACTATTTCTCACACACATTTTTGCCTTTATTTATCTAAATTATCTACGCATTTTTATATTTGACGGATTTGTAAATGAATATTGCTCGTGTACCTAAGTGTCCGAAAATATTTATCCTATACCTAAGTACTTCTAAAAAAATACCCAGACAAGTTTGCAAAGTCCCAATTCATACTCGAGCACGAATTTTCCTTATTACGGGCATTGCGCGCAATCGCTGCGTATTTCCCGCGGCAGATTCGCCTCCACCCAGACAACGAAAGCCTACCGCAATCGCTTTCATTCTCACTGGTCAGGTAATCGATTCCCTCAGTCACGCTGCCCCGATGGGCACCGATTCAAAGATTAATCCACGTTCGTAGACGGCAGAACTATCGAGTGTTACGTCATTTAAACGCCGAACGGTCAACCGTCGAAATCTGAATATTCAATTACTGTTCCTAAATCCAACACACCATTCGATAAAATCCTCCCACATCTTCAAATTTGGACTCTATCTCGTTTCAATGCCGAATCCATTTTCGAATGGTCACATCATGTAGTCTAACGAATTCGTATTAGAGGTTGTTAATTGTCATTTAATGTATGTAAATTGGCATTCGCATAGACTTAAATCGAAGCGATATGCGGTTGTTCCCTTTCGGAACATGCATTGTACAATACAATGTAAGCCGCATAATATCTATAGGATCAATGCGACACGTTGTTCTGCCGAGCTACGTATTAGGAACGATAAATAATTAATTAATATCTGTTGGTGAAATACTTAATCCACCATTAAAAGTACGATTTCCGTGTCAGGTGTAAATACGTTTAAAGTCTTGTTAAAAACCGTAATACCTGCATAACTAACCAAGATCTAGTCCTAATTTAAATGCACTCACTGAAGAGAGCATTAAGGGAGTATTATGGGAAGATTAACTCAAGACTCAACTGCCTTTTAAAGCAAAAGTGAATAGACAAACAACTGTCGCCTTTTTTCTCTTTTCACTTTTTAATTTCAACCTGCAAGTGGCTTTATCTTTGAAGTTTATTTATGACCAGTTCTGTTTTAAATTTTAATATTTTACGAAAAATACTGAAACGAGGTCGGTATTAAGAAAGTTTTTTAAGGTACATAAATCATGTCAGAGTAGGTTAGTTTATGTACTGTTGTCGGAAGCTTAAAACTTATCTTTTTATTAGGATGTGAGATTATATATGACAGAAAAGTTTGCGTGATTAAATAAGGTGTTTGTTGTGTCAAATTAGGAAGATGAAATTGACTATCGGGGCATTTTAGATTCAAAAATTTTAAGGTCTCTAATTTTAACCTAATAGTTTTGACAGCTGTGATTTTTCTCGGGACAATAGTTCCAAATTTAATCCATAGGTGTCGCTGGGCGTCGATTACATTGCGCAAGTGTTTCGTCATTTCGGTTTACCTATAAGCCTTATCGTTGTCTATAGAAGTTACCTCTTAGTAAACTAGTATAAAAGATTTTACTTCGCATTGTTTTAAAATACAAATAGTTTTTTATATTGCGCCAATTAAACGCGATATTGAAAAAGCACCGAAACGTTATTAATCTTTACATCAGTGGAACTTATCGGTTTGTTGGTTTGGTAATACGGAATGCAATACGAATCTGTTATTCAAAGGAAACTGCTATTGCAGTTATGACCGGAATGCGCTTGTATTAAACGCCCAATCAAGGTTGCGTCTGATGAATCGGAAATGGTCATGAATGGACACTATAATTCATTCCACCGCTTGCTCGGTGGTCAGGAAGAACCTCGTGGGAATCCTAAACGTTTCAGGTATCTAAAATTTGAGAAAAGTTTCTCAGTCGTTGAGATAATGATTTTGAATGTGTAATCAGATTTCAGTTGTTTAAAGTAGGTATTCTATTATTATTAAAGACGGGAATTAACGCGACGTTATTTTTTAATCACATAATTATGACTACATAATTATGTGATCAAACGAAACTTCAAGCAGTATACTGCTATATGCTTGACGTTTAGGCTGCGTTACAGCAGCCGTGGTCATGAGTGGTGCACGGCGATGTCTGCTGGGAATCTTCGAACACCCTCACAGATTTACATATGAATTCATTACCTACTTTAATAAGTAATAAATGTAAGTAACTTATGTGTATAAAAATTAACGTCGCTTTAATTCCCGTCTGATAATAATAATTTAATAGTTAGGTACGAGTAATAATTCAGTTGGGCTGATTTTGATGAAATTTATTACCTTTAACTTTTCAATTAATTTACCACAATTGGTGGCAACATAATGACAATAATAATCCTGTTTTACCTACGCTTCCAAAAGTAACTTTGTGAAAGTCGTTTTTCCCAATGAGATTTTCCAGCAAAATGTTTAAAACATCCCGTTTATAAGGAAATTCGTTCCTTAAAAAATGCGGGCCTAAAATTCTTGAATTGACAAGAAAACCTTCACTTTGGTAATTCTTTAGCGAATCTGTGAGGGTACGGCAGGAATTGGGGGGACTCTTTTTGAAATGAGTTGTTTATAGACCTACGTCAAGTCCCTTTTGCATACACTGTAGAAATTCTTGGAAGCTAATTAACCTTCTCTTACTCTTATTTATCGAGCTATTACCAACTAGGCGAATTAAACCGGGATTACCACAGTATAATTGGAGAATGTTCAATATTTTTTATTTTGTCGCTTTCTGATAACCTGCGCATTGCAATCGACACCCAGCGCCATCTAATAGCAGCGTATTCAATCCCGCTTATCGTGGAAGGGCCGCATTTCAAAATGGCCCTGTTTTTGAAAACTGCTAGCTGTAATGTAATACGGCGAATTATACGATCCGGCTGCGACATAAATAAATAATAATTAAATAAATTGAGACAACATCACATACATTGTCCTGGTCCCAAACTAAGGTTTTCCCTTGTGCTATGGAAACCAGAAACAACGAAGGTACTACAAACACCCAGACCCAACACAAATATCTGTTTCATCAACAAACATTGGTGTCGGTGCGGGAATCGAACCCGAGACCCTTACGTCTCAACCGGCGCTCAAACCATTGCGCTAAACGGGTCGTCAAACACATAAGAATTCTACATGTGTACATAAGAATTCTACAGGGACAATAGTTTTTAAGCGATTTTGCATTCAATTAAATTAAGGAACTGGACATTTAAGGAAATCAAACTGTTAATCCCATTTTAAAGTCTACTTGAGCCACCCGGCGATCGCTAATGTACTAACTAATAATTAAATAATAGCCTCTAAAGTACCGTTTCGTTAAGGCTCAGAAATAGGTCACCGATACTCAAAGTTGTACCGTTAAAAAGGCCACCTTTAGAAACTTAGTCTGCTGTAGAATTGTAATATTAAATTTATTATGGGCAACCTTTGTTGGTAACTTTCAACTTGTCCATTTTGTACGGGGAGAGTTAGCATCGGGCTCGGACTGAATAATTATCCGCTTAGGGCGGTAATTTATTTATAAATAGTAGGTAATTTGTTATTATATTTATTTTATTTTATTTGGAAAACCAACAGCTGTCTTATTACAAAAGTTTATACAACGGGTATCTTAAAGCTAATAACAGGTCTTTACTGATAGAAATATTAGTTAATAGCAAATAATAGTTAAGTAATAATAATTACGTGTGAATCACGGAAAACACCACAAAAATAATTAGCACGAGTACTATTTATAAATGTGTAATATACTCATAATTCATAAGATTTAGGTATTTAAACATTATAAACATCAAATAATTTACTTAAAATTTAAATCGTTTTCTTTAAAACCTACCATTAAATTAGTTGTGACACATGTGTGATGCGTGGTTTCGATGTTCGCCTTGGAATAACATTCATGTTATGGGCACTGGTGATATTTTTTTGTGTGTGGGTGTTAAATTGGATATATACCTAGGTAGATACTTTATTGAATAACAGGGCCTAAAGAATAGACACAGTGTACAGTGTACAGTTTGGTAGTGATATCGCTGAACGTAATTTTTACTAGACAACTTTAAGGTCAAGGCTATTTCATAGTTATAATATCTATTTAAGTACAGACGGCCACACATCATGTTACTACAATCTGTCAAATTTCCTTAGTTGATACTGAACCAAAAGCGTTTGACGTAAAGGTGAGGTTCGATTGAAGAAATTTGGCAGATTGTAATTTTGATAATTACGACTCAAGTGCTGGAGCTACTTTAATACTGCATCAGGTCAATGTATGAGATGTTTATATTTTCCATATAAAAGCACTAAAGATAAAACTTATGTGTCCACACTAGTGACGAGCGGCCCTGTCTCGGCCACTAGACAAATTAAACTATTCAAACCAAAATAAAACCTTCTTTCAAAAGCTTTATAGAAACAGAGTAAATGGTGCGCGTTAAATTTACTTTCCATTATACATTTCAACTGCAATAGATCTTTGAACTCGAGACACAACGTTACATTCTATTGCATACTAATCGTAGTTATCGTAGTCAGCCGTAGCAGTCTGTGACATCTACGAGTGTGCTACGACGTAGCGGTTACTTGCTATTCCTATGTTTGGAGTACATTAAACTCTCGTAGCAATGCATTGCTGCTACGGAGGAGACATTGCGATGTCTTCATTATGCTCATGTGTTTTGTGTTGTCTGTCATATCTGCATACGTTACTGTAGGTAAGGAATTTATAATTTCTTGCATATGAAGGGTGGCCGCTTACAATGGGCCGCTTAAGAAGGCTCAAAGTCACTCAGAGGGCAATGGAGAGGGCTATGCTCGGAATCTTCTTGCGTGATCGTGTCAGAAATGATGAGATCCGAAGGAGATCTAAGGTCACAGACATAGCCCAAAGAATTGCGTGGCTGAAGTGGCAATGGGCAGGGCACATTGCGAGGAGAACAGTCCCTTGGATGCGGGTGGCACAGGAACGATCTGTGTGGAGAACTTTGGGGGAGGCCTATGTCCAGCAGTGGACGTCTATTGGCTGAAATGATGATGATGATATGAAGGGTGTTTTCGTGAAGTTATTCTTGTTGTAATCAGGGTATAGGCTCTCACTAAAGAGACTGCACAAATTAAGATTCATTCACGCAAAAGGTCAATGAGAGAAACATGCTCGGCATCAAACTGCGAGATCGAGTTCGGTACTCTGAAATCCGTCGCAGGACTAAACTCCAGGAGGCCTAATTCTCTGTTTTCGCCTTCGAGTTCGAGTCGACTTCATGGAACGCATAGACCAATAGGAGAACAAGATACGGAATGTTGACTGTAATCTGTGTTCTCCTATTGGTTGTGCGTTCCATGAAATCGACTCGACTTAGAAGGCGAAAACCGAGAATTGGCCTCCTGGACGTTGAATCGACAGTGATGGCAGGCTGGAGCAAAGTCATGTTTCCTTTACTAATTACCTACATAAGTCTTGCTGGGATCTAGCATTTTTTTATACTGTGTCTCGTCCCAATACGCAGCCCAGGGGTCAGGCCGCAAAGTGGATTTGAAACCGCGTAGAATGTATTTCCGGACGGTCTTTGAATACGTACGAACAATGTTATGACGGCATTATTGTGTTTAGCCTACTTAGCGGTTGTTAAGGCTTCGAATCCCCGCTTTAGGGATGTGACATTACGTATGAAAAATCGATGTTTTATAATCAACTTTTCGCTTAGCAACAATAGCCGATTTTTGTCATATCGTCTTAAAGCCAAGACATCAGACACAAAGGAAATCAACTGTTATTGCCTTTAGAAATGCTTTTGAGTCTTAGTCATTCACGTCCCTTCTTACTACTACTGGTAATGCAGGTGTCTATGGGTGGCGGCAATCACTTACCATCAGGTGATTCGTCTGCTCGTCTCCCACCTATCACAAAATAATAATAAATTCCTTATGCCTTTTTGTACTAAGGCCCGATTCCACCAATCTTTGTCCGAGTATAACGCCACAAGTTGTAAGACAGCGTTATACTTACCATACGTTTACTCTCGCTCGGATAAACTTATTGATCGAATCGGTTCTTAATCGACTTATTTACTCGGAAATTCGTCAAATCGGTTCTTAATCGTTACTTAATTCGGATTCCAACTCTATTCTGCTTGTGGAATAAAACCGTGGCGTAACGTGCAGTGAGGGCACTTAAGCGGCTCCACTGTGGCACTTTAGAGTAATGTGATCGTTATTTGAAGCTTTTGTTTCATGCCTATTTGTGGACTAATAAGAATGTAAATGACAATAATCTCTGGCGCCATACTCTCTGGCGAACTCCTTCACATACAAATGTAGGACTGCTGATTTCAATACTAGCAAGCTTTGATCTCTTTTATTGTAACTACAATAAAAGTGATCAAAGCTTGCTTGCTAGCTAGTAGTAGTAGTCATGTTCCTATGTAACTACACAGGAACATGTAAATTGTGCTCTTAAATTTAAGCTACATATGTTAAGGAAGGTAGAAATCCTATATAAACAAATAAATATATTATGTTGCTAAAGGAAAGAGTCGATATTTCAATTAGCATGGTGCACATACTAGAGCGAGATAAAAGACAAATGACGTATTGATAAAGTGCGTATTTGGGGATGTGATTTTTTTGGGAAATAGTAAAGGCTTTATACTGTCCTACTGCAGGGCAAAGGCCTCCATCAAAGGAATTCAGTCATCGCTACTATGATGGGATTAGGCTTGAATCACCATGCTAGCCTAATGCGGATGGACAATCACAAACCAGAGCTATATTCAAAAAATTCTCAATACAGTGGTATTGGAAAACCTTACTTATCATTTCGGCTCAAGGTTCCTGTAGGACTACAAATCTAACACTCCTTACAAAGGTCAGGCCTGAATAAAACTCGATAGGGCTAAGGAAGGTAAGGTTTAGATGAATCTTAATATTGTATAGTGATGCAAATCTTGTCCACCTTTTGTCGTGTCTATTGTTAGAGAATTGCGTCCCAACACGGTGGTTTCGAAAATCTCGAAACTGTCTCTCGAACTACCCGACGTACCCACATTACTTGTCTATGTTTATAGCTTCGTTTCCCGCGACTCACCATGAGAATTCTGTTTGTATCAAAGCCGACCCTCACATTCTGCTTAATATTTCTCGTGTACACTCGCGCCAAATTAAACGGTGTCAGCTGAGCGGTCGAGAGTCTGCTCACGCGCCGAAATTACGTAATTACACCCTTCGTCCTGCCTTTGAGAAGTGGAGCGGAGTGGAGCAATTTTTGTAAAGACGGGCGGCTAGTATGTTCGCACTTCAGATGTGCCTCACCCCTTGGCCCTTATTCCATAAAATGTCCTATTTTTGGACTTTACTGTAAATAAGTAAAAAATCTATTAAGTAGCGGTTATTCCAGTATTAATAAACTGGTATTCTATTAACTTACGCGACTCCTGTTCCTTATTTACAAATTCGTTACTGGCTCAATAAACAGTTATTAATACAAGCCGTATTACATATATAATATATAGGCAATTCATTTAAAAATGGAAAAAATAGTTTGGTCTTCAAATATTTTCAAATATCATTTGCCAACTCGGACCAATCGTTGCTCACTATATTATTTAACAGTACCCTATCACTTACCTACCTAAACTACCGGCCTCCAAAAATATTTTTAACATAGTAAAACCAACTAAGATATCGCTGGGACATCGATTTTATATGAATCAAGTTTTATGAATCACTAGGTTTCGTTGGCGTGAAATTCGGTTTGTCATAGAACTTTATATGCGTCTCCCGGGAACTATTCGTTTTGCGAAGGGAAAAAATATGTTATCTGTTAACTTGTCTTCAACTTAAATAGGGACAGTTTTAGTATTTATACATCACTTTTATGTTTAGTAGGACTACCTACTAAACATAAAAGTGATGTATTTACTATGGAAATTATAAGAAAATAATGATTAGGTATCTATTTTTATTAATAATAGCAAACCCTAAAGTTTACTATGAAATTTGTACAAAAATAACTGGGAATAAGATGTCCTATTTGTTATACATATCTAGTTTTTGTGTTCATTGTAAATTAAAGTTTTCAATATAATCATTGCATTAATACAGATCCTCTCTTTTCACTCCACTGTACTTTCTGTATGAACCAAAGATAGATTGATATAGCCATCATGGCATTAAGTTTGTTTACTGTACCTTTCTGCAATAATGTTTAAATTTTCAATTACATGATCTTACTTATAAAAGGTCTCATTGAAAATAAGTAAGTTAACAGATGGAATTTTCAACTTTGTTATTGTTTTGTTACTTTTAATTACCAAAGCTTTTACTAAGGCCATTCTAGAATTCATAAAATTCAGTTATCTTAGAGGCAATGATTCCTCGTAGTGCTTTTAACGAGAACTGTAAAACTGAAAGAAGCGATAAGAAGTTTAAACCTACTTCGAGAGCGTCGTTCTTCTTAGTGTTTTGCCTAGAACTATGTACATAGTACTGTCACTTGTACTAATGAGTATACAACCTCATTTCTAATATGAACCTTATATTCCTGGCATAAGAGTCGAGGTGTTTACATTTTATTGAAGGTGACTGTACCTTTCCTAAAGAGTCCATATTAATTGATAGGATGTCTGAGTCTATAAGGTTGAATACCAATAGTTACTACTGAATACAGTAATAGTAATTATTATAGTTGCCGGCCTCTCACGAAATTGAAAAATCGAGATTTAGCCTATTAAATCAGATTTTCCTATAGGCTATTGGTTTAACCGGTATTGTCCTCAGGACAAAGGAGAGTTATATCTGGGTTGCTGGGTATAAACCTCTTTCTTATACGCCACTGCAACACTGTTTCCAGTTGATGCCTGCATAGATCTATATCTAGTAGATCTATACTAGTGTTACAGGTGTATACAGATACACCCTATTGATTTTAGCGATGTCATTGCCCCATCATTAATCGGTTAAAAAGAACCACCGATATATCAATCCATTATTCACCTAAATTTCAAAGACAGTATGCTAATATAATTTTATTACACTATTCATCTCCTTTGTAAATAAAAATAATAAATTCTCACATTCATACATCCATCTGACTATAACTAAGTAGCTTCTGCACTTGTGTTACATATATCAGACAGAGGAACCACAAATATTATAAATTACTATTAGCATTAAGGTCGTAATACGCGTATATCTATCTATTACACCCAGACATTAAACAAACACAAGTGTTCATCACACAAATGTTTGTCCACGGTGCGGAGATAAACACCAGTAGTGTTAGGTCACTCCAAAAAAGTCTTTGAGTCTAAAGATAAACTCATACGGTAATAGAGCTCTACTTCTAGATAATCTAACTATCTATTTACCGTCGTATCTGATGCAGTTCACAAATATAAACTTAGACTACTACGTGCAGACTGGAACAATGCGGCGTCACAGAACTGTCTCCTTCAAAATAGCGCAAGTTCACGAATAGCTTGAAGGGGGGCGAGGGGAGTTGAGACCACCTTAAAGTTTTGCTTCGTGTACAAAAAAAAACTAAACATACCAAACATAATAATGTTTTTTTAATTCTTACATATTGGGGAAACGGGGTAATAGGTTGGCAGCGCATTTTGGCAATGTTAGTACTCTATTTGGTGTCTTTGGGCGGCGGCAATTGCTTACCTGATCAGGTGATCCAGTTTGCTTGTCTACCACCTAACACATAAAATGCATGTACGTAAAGAAAATAGTATAAAAGTGAATCAAGCTACTTGTCAGGCTGACTCGTACTAGAGCAGAACCTGTGTTGCTTCAAATCACCTCTGTTTCAAAACTCCTCGGTCTCCCCACTCTGACGTCAGCATCTACAGCCTGGTGACGTCACCCAACCTTGGCTACAGCCCAGACTTCAGAATTTCAGTGTCAGTCGAACAAAATAGATTATGACGGCGGGTATAAAAACAACGGCCGACTAACATGGTTTATTGATTGCATCCTATTGTTTGGGGGTTGTTGTTTTTATTTGTGTGATGTAGGCGCCATGTTTGATTCTCAGTAAAAGCAGTTTAGTAAGACTTGGTTTCGGGCTTAGGTAAATGTAATATAATGCGTCATTTAATTATACGAATTAAATATCTTGACATAAGCAAATTAGTGTCAAGTTTCAACACGTTTTGACTATCAGTCTAATAAGGGCCTCGTTTACCACCTACGAGTAAAGTGTCAACTAGTTTACTTGTCAATTAAAGTGGGTTCGGAGAAAATTGGCCCTAAAGGAGCGAAAATGTGGGTATGGGTAATTTATTTTGAACTGACAGTTTAATTCGCAAAGTAAAAAATCAGAGGTTCTAGGCTTGGCTCACTTGCAAGAGAACTTACTGGGTTCGTAACGTATAAATCAATTAAGACACACACACCGACTTACATAAATTATTGTAAATAAAAAGGGTGCTAATCTAAATAACAATATTCAAGCGGTTCCTTATAAAATAACCGTATCTTATAATTATCTCTCGTCTAATTGGTCCCTGTTTAATAAACGTCGCTCTCTCGGGCGAAATGTTTCACCTCCGAAGTAAAATGAATTATGTTTGAAATCGCACGTAAAAACATGCTCTTTTGTGTGTAATTTAGCAACCAAATTAAATAGAGTAGCGGGACAATCCACCCACGAGAGAAGTAAATAAGGTAAGGGATGGGGATACACAAGAGGCTGAGAGAGTGAAAAGGAGGGTAGATATTATTCGGTCGGGAGGTTGAGGACATCTTGAGGTGAGTACGGAGTTTTCGGGCTTGCCCCGAGATTTTAATATTTCGTACGCATGGATTACGTAAACGGCAAATGCGCATATTGATGCGGCGATTTTGTTGCTTACACCCTTGGCAGAAGGTTCTAATCTGTTGTAGCACCTGTATTATATAACTTTTACGTTGAAAACAATTTCCATGGGGTGTTCGGAATTTTTATTTCAGTATTTGCCTGTTTCCAATTCTTTCGGAAATGTTCCAAATATTTCTGTTAAGCAATTTATATTATCACTCAACGTGTAAAAGTAAAACTCAACAGTAAATAGTGTAAGGTTTTCAAGGTAAACTTTTTGTGGGGTTGTAAAAATTGCTTAACTTGTAAAACAGAAGGTCAGATAGCGAGTTTTTCTGTTGAATCAAAAAGTGAATTGTATATTGTTAAGACTTGGTAGATTAACTCCCGGGTGTCAAATCGTCAAAGTCGTCGAAATCTTTTATTTCCCTAGAGACTCGTCACACGTATCTTGGTAGGTAAGTTTCTACGCACAGATTGGTAAAGTCTTAACTTTAATAGAATTAAAACATACAATCTCTACAATCTCTTACAACACACATAAAATGTACACTTACGTACAATCTCTTATGAGAAAAAGCTTGCTTTTATGATGAAAAATGAAAAAGGTTAACGCATTACAGAATTAACATTCATCATCAGATCAGTCTTAAAGTACAAATTTTCTGTTGAGTCCGGAAGGACAATCAACCCTATTTTAAAAAGTTAATTTTGAAAAGAATGCCTAGGAATATTATTCAGAATGTTCGACGATTGACACACCTTAGCCAATAAACCATTTAGGTGATCAAATGAAAGATGCCGTCCATATAACTAAAAATCTTGTTGCTCATCTGATGGCATATGGCGAATATACTGAGCGTGAAAACTTACTACCTAACATCCTTGCCTTGACATACTACTTACATGAAAACCATTTCCTGCGCCAACCTGGAATTTCTTCCACGCTACACGGAAGAATGAACCTAAAATATTAGTAACACCGTATGAACTCAAATCAATTTTTAATGACACGCCGGCGGATCAATAGAGAGTCGCGATAGGCCGCCCGACAGATTAATAAACATAACCCTTTGTCCACGCTATATAAACTCATTTCGGCACATTTGGTCAATTTTTTCGTGAATTGAACGAGGGCGGGCACCGCATACAGCCTCTAAATATTCATGGGGTCTGGGGCAGGATGAAAGCGATAAATTTGCGAAAGTGCACCGTCCCGCGCCCCTGTTAGCGCTCAGAATGTGCCCCTGTTGGTTTTATGAAAATTAGCTAGAGTATCGCACTTGGACGGTCACTAATCCTTACGCAGATGTAGTAATGGTAACTTCAACAATAGAAAAATAGTCATTGGTTAAAGCGACATCACTGTGGTATAAATTTTCTGTTGAACATAGAGCTTATAATCGTTTTCTGCAACCCATAAGCACCATAAGTGAGAGGTTACCAGGTATTTTCCCCTTCGGTCACCCGCATCCGGAGAGTCTAATTTGGCTCCAGACAATGTTGATCATGATTTTTATCTATAGGTATTGATAGCCCGATCCAGAAAGTACCCAGAGTGATATAGTGCAATTTATTGTAAAGGTGGAATTATATTTCTCTGACGAATCGTGTTGTGACTCATAACAATTGTTTAACGTATCAAACATTTAGTATGCGAAATGTTATATTGGATCCTATGACGACAATGTAGGTATAATACCGATATCATTCTGATCAGTCACGATATGAGTCAATACAAATATAAATCCATTAGATCAATGGTAACACTATTGTGAAAAAACAAGGAAACAGGAAGAGGAAACATTGAATATAAGCAAGTGTTAAATCTTATATTTTTTTATGTTAAAACCTTATTTTAGTTCAGAACTTACTAAAACAGTTCCGTTATTTGTGTAAAATTTGGACAAAATCCAAAAATCATAGAGCAAAGGCGCAGTAGCAAAGAGAATTGAAAAGAAAGCAAAAATTGGCTTAAAATAGCGTATTCATAAATTCACTTATCACTCTAGGTTAATTTTTACGCCCGCAGCGGTCAGGTGCGGGCGAGAGAAATATTATTTCATTTCAAGTAGATGTTTTGTTACAGCATTTAAATTTGAACGCATCAGTTTTATAAATCTGTGCTTTAAAAAGTCAAACGTTCATTATTTTTCAAGGGAACTAACTACAAAAATTATGCGGGTTCTGTAGACTGTTCCTTCTGGACACTTTTGTGTAGTGGTTTCACTTTAAAATAATGTAAATCAAAGAGCCAATTTTTCAAGTTAGCTTTTAATCCTCTCATAACAGAGTAGATGATTATTATTCAACTATTTCTATATTGAATTCATAAGAAAATAATACACCTTATTATTTTTGAGGAGTGTTCTAGAGTCTGATCTGGTCACTTAATAATTATATTGTGTTTTGCATGAGTGTTTTGTGATTGGCGAGGTTTCCTTTTTAAACTTTAATCATTTAATATTATTTTTTATTTTTATGATATGCATATTCTATTTTTTAAATTATATTTTTATAAAACTTTTACTTATTGTATAAAATTCTGTCATCAACTTAAAAAATAATATGTACTATATTAAAAAAGAATTGCCACGAAAATAACCAAAAAGCGCCACAGATAATCACCCACAGTATGTTACGTTTGTATTTATGTCCTTTAAATGGGACAAAATCGTTAGCAAGCAGGAATTACTGGAACAATATGACTCGCTCCGTAACGAAGCGCGATGCTCCATCCACCATTCATATTTTAATTTAATTTATCTTTGTCATTATCATTTCGTGTATTTACCATCTGTCTTCTGTTTCAACCGTTTTGTTTTCATTAAGATCACTGTAGAGACAACAAACAGCTTTTATGTCCGTGATGTGATGGATTACCTATATCTGAACTAATATAACAATAGAATAAGTATATTATTTACCTATAATACGAGTTTGATTTGCACACACTACATAGCAGTATGCTTAATCGTCACATTGGCCCTGTTATATCCGTGTTTAAACTAAGTTGATGGTTAAAAAATTACATTACCAGTAGTCAAAAAGTGTATGCTCAATCAATAATCATATTTGAATCAATATAAGTACCGTCTATTTGACAATGTATTATCAATTGGTTAAACTATAGTTAATTTAACCAAAAGGCAGGCATGTGTTTATAAATTATGGTTTTAATTTATGTCACAATCTAAAAAAGTATTCGATGTAAACGAACAATGTATTGTTTGCCACAGTATGTTTGTGTGCGAGCAGCACTATGGTGTGAATGACGTAAGCAAACAAATTCTATTAGCTTAAGCATAACAAGTAAGACAACTCGGAATGTAAACTTTGAAACAATCCCAGGTGTATTACGTGCACAATAGCTAACCTTCTGTTTATCTTTGTGCCCTATTTTGGTGCGCAAATTGCATACCATGTCCAGCGTATTTATAGTGGGTGCATACCGGATGAAGGAGTGGGCGAATGTCGACATCAAATATTCTTTGTTACGCTTTTGGCGGAAGATGATCACGAAAGAGATACCTAAGGTGTGATAAACATGCGAAGCGATTATAGCCGAATAGCCGGATCACTTGATGGTAAGCGATTGCCGCCGCCCATAGCCTGCAACACCAGTAGAATCACAAGTGCGCTGCCAACCTTTACCCCCTTTCCCCCCAATTTTGCGAACAGGGTCTTCCTTTGGAACTAACATGTAGTGGTTTGCTATAATTGCTATTTACCGTCGTCGTCGTCGTTGCTTTACCGTCGGGAAGCATAACATACCCAATGCCAAAATTATATTGACCGGCTAAACATTCAATTTCAACTGCATAACAATAAAATAATACCTAACCTTTTGTGATTGTTTGGAATTCATTTGCATTTTCAATGCTACTTCGTCCAATATTTTAACAGGCGCATATCAGATGAAGGCGTGGGTTAAATGTCACAGTCATACAACACTCTACATACACCCTAGCGAGGTATGAATTTACGAACAAAGAAAATTAGTCACCCCTAAATTTAGTCACCTAGACCGGAGCATACGTCTTAATGCTAAAAGTATTTTTAAAGCTACCCAGCCTTTGGGTATTTCGCGTCACCATAAACTTATTCTTAATTCCAGAGTGCACTGTAAAGCTAAAGCCTCTGAAACTGTGTCTCTATTATCTAAAGTTAACGGTTTTATTATAAACAAACATTTTAATGTTATAGGTACACTAAAAATATCAAATTTTAACTGACTTATTGCAGATATTGGACGTGCCCCAGAAATGTATAATATTTCTGTTAACAATGAAATCGTTTAGCTTAAAAAATTACCCTTTCTTGTTTTTAGGTTTTGTGTAGTTACCAAGCTCTTTCATTTGATACCCATATTTATTAAGTACTTCGTGTACCTATGACTCCGCCGACGATAGTTTGACATGTTCTCGAATTTGACCTATCCGTCGTATGGCCTCATATCCTGGAATCTTCTCAATGACACATTTTTTTTTATTATTTTAAGCGGGCTGCTATGCAGGTCCTATTCAGACCAGTATCACTGCGACCAGTTTGATCTTACTATTGTGATCGCCGCTATGCTACATTTCAGTCTCAAATCCTGCACTTTTAAGAAAGTGAACATAACTTTTTAAGGTTGTCTCCTCTCTTCCTGGCAATGTGCCCAAGACACAAAATTAAAAACTCTTCTCAAGATAAGGTAGCAGTAGTAAGAGTAGTGACAAATTACACAACCGATTCACAAGCTACATGATCATTTACCGGTCCAGGCTTTTCACTCTCTGTTATATCATGTAATGTACTCGGTTTACATTTGCCTAATAGCCTGCCGAGTGGCTGGAGTAGCGCCAAAACTTCATAATTTAATCAATACGACAACCGACATCATGAAATATTTATACGCCTCCCAAATTATTTTAGAGGAATATAACGGGGAAATTAAAGTTGACGAGTTAAATTGATTAATTAGGTTTGATAAGTAAGATCTAATAGCTTCAACGTCGCCAAATCGGTTTAGGTTGGGGCTTTTGGCAGCGTTTTTCATAGGCGGCAGGGAAGACACTGTAATGGAATCGCCTTGCTATAATTAAATGAGGCTTTCTTGAGACGATGGTATTACAAGTGATTTTTGACGGTCCACTAATATAAAAAGGTAAATAGTAAAGTTTAAACGTTTTATTATGTCACGTTCCTTTATTATCCCATAAGAAATTACGGTCATAATAACTTGACAAAAATTAATACTTTGAGAGGATATTGTCCTTAAATTTTTCTAACTTTGGTTAGGCTTTTTATGTGATAGGTGGCTGATCAAAACTTCGCTCAGGTTAGCGAAAAGGGTGACTTAGATAATTTGATCGGAGCCCGGAAATCATTTGTTGGGAATTCAACGTGAGTCATTTTCCAAAAGGTCCGGGGGCTCCCAACCATACCTACGGCACCCCTAAAAAAAAGTAGTGGACAGCTCCAATCAAAATATCAAAGATCAATAACGAGCATTGATACATTGTACGTACATGTGACTAGACTATAACATCCATTCAACGGTAGTTTTGCAAAAACATAAGCAGCCGCTTAAAATCTGCCTCAAGGTGACTGATGAGATGGACGTAAGACTGCAGCAGGGAATTAGGACAAAGCATCTATTTCCTGCCTAATCCAGGCTTAGGGAGTGTTTGCAGCTAATCCTTTATTGCTGGGGCAGCCCGTGTTGTTTGTAAGATGTCTGCTGAAGTAAGTTTGTCGTCGCGATGTGGTCGTGATTAGACGCCAATAAAATTGATAAACGTTAAGTATGAAATGAAAGGTGGACTCTATTTTCTCATCTCTTGAGAATCGATAAGATAACGAATGAGTATATTAGGTGAGGTGATGGCAGGTGGAGTAAGCTCCTTACCGAATGACGCCCTAGAATAGGCAAACGAAATCCTGGTCGTCTAGCGTCACGATGGGTCGATGATATTACCAAAATAGGAGGACCTACATGGATCCGAGCAGCTCAGGACCGGGTATTTTGGCGAAAAAGAAAGGAGGCCTATACACAGCAGTGGGTACTTCCGGGCTGATGAAGATGATAGTAAAAAAAAATGATGATGATGATATTAGAGGTAGTAAGAAAACGGCACCAAATTGAAGGGAAATCACATCTGGTATAGCCATGTAATCGGAACAGAGGAGAATCGTCTTTTGGGTGGAAGAACAGATGCGGTACACTTCTAATTCCTCGGGTGTTGCGGGTGTCCATAGGCAGCGATAATCGTTTACCATCAGGTGACCCGTCTAAAAAAGTGGTCACCATCATCATCCCGTTCTCAGGTTATCTGGGATCGACGCAGTATGTTTTCTTCTTCCACTCGCCCTTGACATTTGTCGTCGAATTATTTACCTACTTTTCAATCATGTCATTCTTCACACAATCCATCCATCTCTTTTTCGGCCCTTCTCTGTTTCTCCACCGACATTAAATTCATTTCATTACTCTTTTGGTTACATGGTCCTATTCTCTTCTCATTGCTATACCAGGAAAGAGGAAAGTTTCAAGTTTCATGTCTATTATTTTATTTCATATCTATTTATAGCACAAAAGGATACTCGTATTACGTTCTGTTGACCAAACATTTATATTATCCTCTCCCACAAATTAAGCAGCTCTATTGAGTCAATCATATCTCTATTAATGGCAATTATGCCGTAATTGTTTGGCGACATCTTTGTGATAATAAAAGACCCCTTTCTAGGAAATGTCTCAGCTAAACGATAAGGAAAATGAAACCATATACTCCATCAAGGTTAAGAAACAATACATTTATGTACTTTCCAACAGGTTTTAATTTGGTTTTATGGTAAATTGTTTTAAATGTTATTTGAGAATATACTATATTTAGGGATGCTAGTAGGTACCTATACTTTTACTGCGCCTTACCTTCTCGCCTTAAAGTTGCCAATCCGGTCCCTAAATACTGACTTAGGTATAACAAGGGTATATTTTAAAATGTAAAAATAAAGCGTCTCTTAGCTATGTAACACTTTTGAGGATAAAAGTTGCGATTTCTATCTGTCAAACTCATGGGCGTTAAGTGACATTAAATTAACGCTAATCTAAAGTCGGTGCTAAAGAACTGAGTAAGTCCTTTCAAGCATATGCGCAGGAGTAGATAGGTACTATACAGATCTAAACTTTTTCATTGTATTTTTTAGCATAAATTCCGAAAAAACTTAGAATAATATATTTTTTTAACAAATATGTTGACCTTATGTATCTTTCACAAAGTAATTTCATTGACATCAGCAATACTTATACACTGGCTAAACATAAGCTACACTTTTAACTTTGAACCTATATCAAGTTACACTTCAAGCATTTAAAATAAATTAAAGGATTCTTCTTTAAGCCTTTATGTAATTAATTCATTTAAAAAGTACTCGTTAATCTCATCCGACCTATAAATCTCTTAGCTTTCTTCCCCAACTAAAAGAATAGGGTACACGAAAGGTCAAATTACGGGCCATCACCACTCGGTCGGAAGATCCATCGCAGCGGCAACTTTCGCCTTCAACTTTTAATTACTCACCAATTAAGTGTGTCCGTGATTGTGCAACACACCAGTGGCTTTTGTCAAACGACAAGGAGCCTCCACCGCTGGCTTAAATAGTTGAACAAAAAGAAACAACTTACTTGAGGCCTTTAAAAAATACAACGACCTATCGAATGACCCAGTTGCCGCTGGCGCTTCGCCAAAATAGGTTATCTACCAACTGCACAGTGAAATGGGGACGTTTCGAATTTTCACTTTTTAATTATCAACCTCTTGACTTTGATGGTTACAGACGGCATTGTTGGCTGCAAGAAGTATTTTAATTGGCCAGAACTGATAGTTGCATTAATTGGTTTTGGTTTAAGTTCTTGCAATTACAGTGTCTAGATACAGCTACACAAATTAGGACCTAAACCAAGCAAATCTTCATGCTTCACAATGCCGGAGTTTGGAGGTATATTTCTCCAAGCGCAACCATTTTGAGTCGCAACAAACGAGCCGTAACTAATCATTCCTCAATACTCAACTCTTAATTACTACATACATTATTTTATCTATTAAACTTATTACCTATTATTTATTTAATACTAGAGGAGGCAAACGAGCAAGTGGTTCACCTGCTGGTAAGTAATCACTGCCGCCCATGAACATCTTCGAGATCAGAGAAGTCGCTAATGCGTTAGCCGATCTTTTAAGAAGGAGTACGCTCTTCTATCGACTTCTATTTAGTTTCTAAGTTAGGTAAACTTGCACAAAATTACCGCAAGGTTTATTTTTGATTAAAGTTTTGGTAATAAGTACATTGATTACATGGCCCCTTATAAAACCTTATCTGCCTGGAGATTGGCGACCCGAAATAAAGTTTAATAGTCGGAGTTACACCCGCTCTCACGGGTCGGGTTGATGCCAAAACACCTGAATTGCGTTCGAGTCACGATAACGAAGCTAACTAAACTAACTATCGATAGTACAGTCAACTCCAAAAATATGTATACACTTTAGGACCTTGTCACAATGCTTAATGTATAAGAAAGTAGAAGTCGTTCTTATACATATGTATTGTGACAAGGTCCTAAAGTGTATACATATTTTTGGAGTTGACTGTACCTACCGCCACTGAATTTAGGCAACTTTCTATTATAAAATGTTGCAAATAATTAGAGTTTTATTTTAAACGATATGCTTGACAAATAATGAAAAATGATATAATTTGAAAATATTTCGCGTATCTTTCCGCGTGATTGATCAGCAAAAGATGGACGGAAAAATCAATCTTAAAAGTTCAACTATCAATGAATGTGGTCATTATTGCAATACCTATCAAAGAAGTCTCACAAATCGAGTAAGTGAGGGTACCGGAGGCCCAATTGGTTTGTGATTCTATTGGTGTTGCATGCTCGCAATCGAACAATCATGATGCCTCGGGAAGTTTTTAAAATATCAACGTATTTTTACCAATCTTCATATCAAATTATCTATCTATACTATTTATAAAGAGATAAATTCTATAGACACCGGCAAACTTTAATACAAATCGAAAAGCCGACACACAAGCGTGATGCATTCAACACCCAACGCCATCTATTGGTAGACAGTGGAACTACTGCTCTGAAACGAAGTGAGGGCGGGCCACTAGTACTTAAATAATATTTGTCATGCCTTCTGAAATCTACACTCCAAGTTAGGCGAAATTTGTCTCTAGTTCCAATCAGATCCACGAATGCATTAAGTTAATTGTCCCTGCGCTTTGGTTCAAGATAATCGAAATGTGATGAATTGTAATCTGTAGCTCTGGTTAAGTAACATCGACATGCAATGGGCTCTTAACTGATAGACATCAGGATTAATAGATTGGTAAGATCCTTGTTGAAGGGTAGGCTTCTTTTATCTTATGCAATACTGTTGTGCAGTAAATACCGATGTGTTTAATAGATAGATGTTAGCAATAGTAGTAAAGTCTCAATAAAAACGTAGCTTTATACAAGATAAGGTTTTAGAATCGATTCTGTACAAATGGACTCATATCTATACTATTTATAAAGAGATTATTTCTATAGACATCGTTAAACCTTATATATACAAACCGAAAACGCGAAACACTAGTGCGATACAATCTATGCCCAGCGCCATCTATTGGTAGACAGTGGAATCTACAGTTCCGAAACGAAGTGAGGGCGGACCTACTAGTAAACTTATAAAATAAACAAGAGAATAGCGTACTCCTTTCTAAAAGGCCGGTAACGCATCAGCAACCTATGATATAGTAGATGTTCACGGGCAGCGGTGATTAATAACCAACAGCTTGCTCCTTTTTCGCCTCTATAATAAATCTTATAAAACGCACTATTTCCTAAAACGTCCTGTTTATTGTACGAACATTCATGATCTCTTAACCTACAAAGTCAAGTTACTAAGATATCAGTTGCACTTCCTAACAAAATCAATTCCCACAACAACCGATACTTACATCGTACATTCCGATACCACTTCCTACCCTACGCTACAGCGCAGGCAAAAGAGCATCTAGGCCGCCCACGCGAGACTTAACCTTAGGTCTACAGACACAAAGACGATGTTCTCTTCTAAGGAGGCTCTATGAAACTGAATAGGGATTAGACCTTGTTTGGAACCCGGTCGCACTTGAACCGCCATTGTTCTGCCGCTGTTGAAATTAAGCGTGTTGATACAAGCGATTTTATGTCACGTTACTAGAGATTTTTGGGAAACCTTTGGCGTTTATGTCGTTTTTGATGAAAATTGTAATATAATTAATAACATCGAAATGAAGCTATGATTAATTATTTTTAAATACAAACCTATCTATCTTACTCTGACGTTATGATGGTTGCGTGGCGGCTAAAGCAGGCGTGATCACAAGTTATGAAACAACACGAAAATCTAAAGAACCATTTCGATGGATAAGAGCACGCTTCCACTAACTGCAGATTGTAGATAGTTAGTACAATTGTGAACCATATATTTATATAATAATATAGATGTTCACAATTATTATTGTACAAACTACAATTTGTAGTTAGTGCAATTGTGTTCTAAGCCATCGATTTGATCCGTCACTCGCTACTATCTGCATATGGTTTAGACAGCGCCTTCAGGAGTTTCTTGGAAATCCTCGTTTGTTTAGATCCTACTAGAATTTGTGTACAGGATGTATCTAAGTAGGTATAAGGAAATATTGATTTAGTGAAAAAAATCTAAGATTTAAAAAAAATAATAACCTATTTGGTGCTGAGTACAAACTAACCGAATAGCAGATCGAGTGATGTACCTATATATAAATATGTTTTTTATTTTCCGGAGATAATAAAGTTAGGTTTATACTTTTAGTGGTCAAATATCAAAGGGACACATACACTTGAACCACAATACCAATTTCGATTTACTTAACATTTTTGATTTCGTCAATAGCAAAGTAACTATAAATTCAACAATTAATGTGGGCGCTTGAGATCCTGTATTAAAAAAAAATGCTTAAGGTCTTTTGCATTTCATTTAAAATTACTTGTACATGCACAGCCCAAACATATGTACATACAATATGACATCACAGAGGGTCTTTTAGCAACCTTAAGATGCAAACGTCTAAATTTACAAGATGAAGGGTTCGTCTGAAGGTTTGTTACACGTGTACACTAATAAATTAAAGCAGTTTACAGCTTGGATGAGTTAATCCTGTTATTTATAGCTGTGAGAAATTCTAGGTTATTTACTTTGATGCTCTTACTTTTAGTATGTACTCCAAATCTTACACAAACGTTTATGTGTTAGAGTGACAGCAATTTGACAGATATCAGGGCTTAATAAATAATTATTTATAATCCTTAACCAAGTCTTCAAAATAAAATGTTATAAAATTAGACAACATTACATTGTCCTGGTCTTAAACTAATTTTTACCTCGTATTATAGAAACTAGGAACAACGAAGGTACCACAAGCACCCTTTTTTTTTGTTTACCCAGGGGAAATGCGTTACGCATACCCGTCCACCGGGGGGTGGACGGGTTATGTTGGACTCCCCCCGCTGAAGACGGGGGTTTACCGACTAAAACCCCTGGGACTCTCCCTCATCGTCCATATTTGGAAGATGTCATGGGTCCGCGACACGGAGCCTAGCACCACGACATCTTCCGGAGACCACAAGCACCCTGACCCAACACAAATATCTGTTTCATCAACAAACTATGACTTTGCGGAATGAAAGCTCAATCCGCCATTTTAAATTGAAAGTGCCACACTTACTTGTAATTCGCTTTTTAACTTGACGATCGTGAGAAAGTCAACCAAATGAAGGATACAAATCATTGATAATATCTGGTCATACCCAAGTGACATTTTCTGTTGAGCCCACCCGGGGTATTTTTAGATGAATGATCTTGGATTTGGGAAGTTTGGTGATTACAATAATGCGACTGCTCTCTGACCCCTAATACAGGCAAACTGTATCAAGGATACAAAATGAGAATTATTTCCAAAACGTATATGTGTCCCTCCAACGTTTTCCCTCACACACACAAATCTACGACGAATTTCGGTTTAAAATCCGCACGCGCTAAAGTGTTTGCACTATTGCAAGCACCAAGTTGTCTTAAAATATCAAACAGCTACTTATTGTTTGGCTAGTTATTTCGATTCTTTTAATCCCAAGATACTAAATTTACATTTGCACCCTGAATAGTCGCGACAAGGCGCTGAAAAGTTCGTTCAATGAATAAAATTTGTGTATCAAAATAGCTTTCGCTTTGATCGGGACAGTTCGTTGCACGAACTTGTTTGTTCTGGTCTGTGAAACTATCTGATATTCTGAATAAGAAGTAATAGAATGCTTTGAAAAAATACTTCAATTTTATCCAACGAGAGATTTTTTCGATAACAGATTTTCACTGAAATAAAATAGTGTGTGTCTGACTGTGAGAGATAGTTTATATACTCGTATGTATGTACCTACATGACTAAAGCCTGTGCTCTAGGATAAACTTTTATATATTTTTGAAAGAGGTAAAAGAATGTTTGGCCAAAACGCGAATAGTAATCTAGCTGTGTAGTAATCGCACTGAATGTCTTAACTAGTTCGATTCGAGGCTTATTTGCGTCCAGTGAGTGCCGCCCATGACTGCCGTTTGCCTTTCGCGCTGTATTTGGACACAGTCATGTTAATACACATAATAAACATAGCACATCATGTGATGTTGATTGTATCCTTTTTAATTTTATTTATGAAACTAGTGGCCCGCCCTCGCTTCGCTTCGGTATTTTAATTTTGAAGAACGAAGTAGAATTCACAACAATCAAAGTGATGAGTAAAAAGCAATTTTACTGATACTCACCTACTTATATTGATGATTTGGTGATCACAAACCTAAATGAAGGAATCTCAAAAAGATTTGATTAAAAATGTAGATACTTTTTTAAATTTAATCATCCATACGACGCTTCTACCTTTGTTCACTCACCCCTATAAGGGGTTGAATTTTCTTTTACTTCGATTTTTATTCAAAATATAGACTCTATGTCTATAATAATACAAATTTAATTGGTAGGTATTACTTACGCGACGGACACATTAATACTAAAGTGATTTTCATTACACATAAGTTAATGATTTCATTTTTAATTTCCTCAAATATTTTCCAGTTCCTTTAGGCACTTACATAAAAATTGTAGACGTTTGATTGAAATGGGTTCACAAATGAGAATTTTATTACCATTTAGTAGCAATATTTTTGCGTTTATTGTCCTGAACTTTCCTTCTAAAAATTAAATGTAATGACTTTTGTTATGTCTATATTTATTTGAAATAAATAATACTGTAAGGTAATTTGGCTTAACTCCCAAAACTACCGTTAGTTTGGTTGCCATAGTCTCCATTTAATAAGTCCGTTCTTTACAATATTTGATTTTCCTTTCTTCTTGAGATGCCGCTTTATTATTACTGAAGAATGGACATTTTATCCATGACCAGCCTAAAAAGTAATTCGGCGGATTTGATGCCAGTCCAAAATCGCGTTATCTAGCAATATTTCCCATTCAGTCCTCGCTCGTATACATTTAAACATGGGGTAGTATTTTCTTAGACCAACGTAAACAAAAATAATGATCGAATACAAAAAAAAAACTCAAAGATCGTTTTTGTATAAATAACTAGTAGCCCGCCCTCATTTCGTTTCGGGACAGTAAGTAACGTAAAATATTTATTGACCACAAACAAAATAAATACGCCACAACAATAGATACATAGGACACAGAATACATTATAAAGCTAAGAAGATACCTACGTACACAGAAAAAAAGGAAATCCAGAACATAATATACCTAAGTAAGTACAGAACATAAACACAAGTCACAGTAGTGTGGTCAACCAGGTCCAGACTCAGCATATGCTACAGCTGCTTCATTGAAGCCACTGCAGCGCTGATTTTCGGTTTGGACCTTGAGTGACGTAGGAGGAACAATTTATTTATTTGACACTTAAAAATTACATGAAAGAAGAAAACATAACATAACGTCGAGAAAAAAAACGAATACAAAGGGAACAAAATTAAATACCTATATAGAAAACACATAAAACAAAAACAGTAGTCACACTGTCTACCAATAGATGGCGCTAGGTGTTGATTGCATCGCGCTATGTAGTGGTTCATCTTTTCGGTCTGTGGATGTCTATAGAATTTATCTCTAAATACACATAATACAATAATAATCGGGCCCCACGTTGGGCGCCAATGTTTCGGAGAGAAATCAATAAATTGTGTTGTAAATGGGAATAAATATAATCACGACGAACTAAGGTGAAGTGACACCTGGTGCACAGAGGTTCACTATATAGTTTAGATTTTTATTTACACCACCCACATGAACTAAAGTTATGCGACGATTTCTTGATTTCAAACACCCGCATAGATTCTAATGGCACACTGGGTAGAGGCCTAGCCAACCTGTAGTTAAAAGGAGCAGTGTGACCGCGGGTTGAGGAAACTATCCATTTGGAGCAAAGCCAGTCAGGCCAGGGAGAACTTATGTACCTATGAATTAAACTGTGTGGTAATTCGAGTTTTCTGCTGACTATTACTTTGTTCTTGTCCGGTAACAAAGATAGACAAGAAAAGATTAACTTAAGTAAAGATAGGTAACTTTATCTCTCGATAAAACAGTGAATTAAACTGACTGCTGACTTTGTTCTTGCCCGGTAACAAACATATAGGTACTCTAGATATTACTTAGATACTTTGATATGATTGCCATATGATCGTCATTTTTCTCTATTGTTAAAAAAATACAATATTTTCATGTAGAGAACTTCTAAGCATCAAATTGAATGTGTTTGAGCTTAGATTAGCTTAAATAGTAGATAATATTTTACACGAGGAATTGTTTATGAGAAAGGTTTGCCCCAAATTTTTAATCTTTGCTCCAAATAGGTACCGCGTTTGCTCATCGTTTGACCAAAAGCAGACCAAAATGGAATGGAAAAATCCAATTATGAAAAAAGCATAATTTATATGTTAGTGCTGTGCTATACTGGTGGTATCATTTTATAATGAGTAACATGGGTACATGGGTGACTTTTTTTAAATAAAAGATAATTATGTTTTTCTTACGTAGGCTCTGGGCTTATTGACCGACGCGGCGTAATACTTGTGTTTATTCTGTTGTCTGTAGCAAAAGTAAAGCTTACTTCAGCACTTGTGTTACAGATGTAATGTTTTTAATGTTGTGAAATCAATAAATAAAAAAAAATCCGTCGGTACCTCAGTATCTACTGAATCAGATAGGATCAAAATAGATGTATACTAATTATAAAGAGGTTAATGTTAATATAGTCAACGTCAAGATTTGTATATAAACCGAAAAGGCGAAACGTTTGTGCGATGTAATAGACTCCTAGCGCCATCTATTGGTATTCTTCTAAGTCACGAAACGCAGCAAGAGCGAGCCACTAGTTTTGTGTTAAAATTGATTCAACACATATAATCTGGTCTATTAGAGTGGTTATGCTTAAAGAAACTAAACTTCACGTGGATGTAGGTACAGACAACTAGGTATCAGTTGAAATTGAATTAATGTCAATTTACGAAATGGATATACCTATTTGTATTCTCTGACGTATGGCTGTCTTTTCCCGTATAAAATGAAGTCACGAACGACACTCGTATATAAATTGTCAATAATGTTGTCTTGTACTATCGGTGGTGTGATCGCGGTGGCTCACGGCCCGGCTGGAGCTCAGCCAGCGTCAGGGATGCAGCTAAACTGAGATATTAAGGTATCCAATTTGCATATTTTGAATTTCCTGACCTGATACCCGTAGCACTTCAATTTCGCTTGTTGGAATAAAACGTTGTGATTAGCATAATACCTGAAGTTTGCGGAAGACAATGTTTCTAGTACTCGATTTACTAGGCATCCATTTTTCACCCTGTCATTGTACTATTAATTTTAGTGTTCAGCACTATTTTGCTGTTTATTATTTAGGAAATAATGTAATCTAACATTTACATTTATCTTCCAATGGGATTGGAACCCACGACTGTCAATGTATGACAAATGTTGCAGGTGAATTATTTCTTGCGGTATTGTTTGATTCTATCGATTGATAGTACTATGAAACAGTCGACATTCGTTGTTTATTTTTTACTAGACCTATCGATTAATCGATCCATGGCAAAATGAAACTAATCGAATCAACGGTATGCGTGGATTTATTGAAGCTGCCAGAATAACTTTGATCAACACTGATCGATACCCTCAAACAATCGATTGATCTGGTAACATCCTAATGCGACCAACGACTGACTGCAAATGTAACCTATTGACATTTCGCTGTCCTATTCCGTGGCCTGGAAAAGGTAACAGTATTTTCCATACGCAAATCGAGATTTGCCGACTAGCGACTGGCGCATCCATTATTTACAATTTAATACATACAAAATGTCAATCGATTTAGTGAATAGTTCCCGATGCGTTCAGCCTAAATCTAATTCCAAACCTGTTATGAATAAACACTACCTATATACAGTAAGTAGGTAACTAACTTCAATTTTTATATGATATATATGGGCTGACAAACAGACGGATCACCTTATGGAAAGAAATTACCCCTGCCCATGGATTCCCATAACACCAGAGAAGTCACTAGTGCGCAGCCGAGTTTTTAAATGGGAGTAGATACGCTCTTTTTTGAAGGTTTGCAAGTTATATCTGTCCAGCAATACCGCAGACGATAGATCATTCCACAGTATCGTAGTACGAGGCAAAAAGTGTGATATGTTATTATTCTGTAGAATAATTTAGTAGGTTTGTAGAGTACTTTAACGTTCACTCAAACCTTAATAGGTACTTAGTACCTATACTTACTATCATAATATCTCTGTTACAATTAGGTAGAATCTCGTATTTTATGATTGTGATAGGTTTGCAATAGTGTGGCTCTTTTATGGTTATAATAAATTTTATGATGTGTATTTGCATTGCCGGCCTATTAACAAAATAAGGCTCGTTTCTTGAATGAAGCACCAGTTCGGAATTATAATTACAGAGAGATGATTCAACAATTAAGAGGTGCGTGGCGAAAAATGCCATTTGAAGTGCATGGTACGGAAGGAATTCCAGTTTACGGCGAGTGATATACCTACTCGAAAGCAGGTATTACTCGAAAGAACTCATTCGAATCACTTTGAGATTTCGTTGTATTATCTCCTATCCGTATTAACTAATTCAAAGCTCAAAGACTCGAATCAATTGTTTTATATTACCACCCCTCAACAAAGCCTTTTGAGAACTAAATGGAACATTACACCGTAAAACCCTTTATAAGCGATAAATAGGTACTAAAACCCTTCGTAGCTACTAAACTATTAAGTATCGTAACAACGAGTATTTTTCACTAAACAAGTATCTTATACTTATGTGATCGTATATCGGGAAAAACGTGGGAGGGAAACGTGATGCGTGTCGACAAATAGAAATCCGGTTTTTGTCGGGGAATAGCTTGGACAAATCCGCACATGCGGAGCTTGGGGGACGTCAAGTGTTTTATTGCGTCTGGTTAAAGGGTTAAAGATTGTTATTTTTTTTTATATTGAGGATAATTAAGATGACCTAACTCCGCCTGATGGTGCGAAGGTGAAGCGGCCGTGAGAACCAAATATAAGATTGACAGGCACAAAAAACAGACAAAGTTGAATCTGTCACTCTCACCCTGAAGGCCTGTTGAAATGCCGTTTCACGCCCCGCCTAAAAAACCCAATAATTACCCATTACATCTCATATCGGAGGCCAAGACTCATTTTGAATCGTTGAGCCATTGGAGTAAGTAAGTATTACCCTTTACCTATGTCGCTACATCATCATCTCTCATCTTAACTACCTCGGTGGCGCATTGGTTAGTGAGTCACACTTAAAAGCGACGGGGCAGTGCTGGGGTTCCGGGTGTGACCCGCCTGAAAATGTGTACCTTTCGAATTACCAAATCGAATTAAGAGGGTAAGGGAATAGACAATGCATGTGTGTTTGCCCACCTACTTAAGCACCATAATATATATTGCGAACGTGACTGATCGTTAAGATTGGTCGCCGTAGCCGTAGCGAGTCGTCCTATAACCCAATATCGATTGGAGGATTTATACATCATCATCTCAGCGTGACAGATTGTCTTGAGAAACGAACATAAGTCATGAGACTGTATTGTAACATCTTCGCTTTAATCTATTCTAACCTAGTGTTTTATGTAAGAAAAAACATCGATAAATAGACGATTCAAATAACTCGATTTCTTAAGCACGTTAGACCGTTGGTCCTGTAACTTGGATAAAGGTCATTAATCACCAATCATGTCAGATGTCTTAAACTCTAAGACCATAGCTTAAAGACTCAAGACGCAATCACTCGATCACTAAGTTAGAAATTCTCCTGAGATCCGCTCGAGTGACACTCTAAAATGAATCGAATGCCTTGAGTGAATAAGTTTAACTCGAGTTGCAACACTATGCTCAGGTGAAGTTTTGTGGCGTAGGTAAACATCAAACCAGGCGGTTTGACCCACTTAGAGGTTCCTTTCATCCTAAGCTATAACACACATAGTTGTGAAGCCCTGCAAATGATGTTTCGCCAACAATTAATGTGTGGGATAATGTTGGATGGACATAAAACTACGTCAAAACTACGCTGACGGGTAGTTGTGAAACTTATAATCGCGTGGAACGTTTTAAACCAAGTTTTGTGTCTCGTATTTGATAAAAAGGGCCCTGATAAAGCAAAAAAAGCCGCTGTTCCAAGTTACAGTGCAGCGGGCCAATATCCTTATGCATTTACCTGCTTCTGGGGTGGGTAGATTGTATGGGACTCTCCACTAAGATTAATGTTCTAGAGCGAACCACCCCATGATTCCACCTCTACACTATGGGTAACCACACTCAGAGGAGAGATATCACCCATATGGTAGAGGAGGAATCATTACTAATCCACACTAAAAATTAAAACTAAGAATTTTACTATGCAGTTCCGTTCGTTGTGATTGCAACGTGGGCTCTCCTTTTACTAACTACTGTGCTAAGTTGAGTAACTGTAACAAAAAATAACAATATAGCCATTACTGGCCACACCGAAGCGAACATGTGGGGATTGCTGACACGCCCCAATATCAGGTTTTTGCATGCACAAAAAGTTTCCATTCGAACTGACCCGAAGCTGGACTCCATTTGGTAAAATATTCATTTGAAATTTATATGCGTTACGATTTAGAAACTTGATGCGTACCAGTTTTTCTCGAGAACACTAGACCCAGTTGTGAAGTGAACTATTTTTCTCATATAAGATACCGTAAAAGTTTTATGCCTTATATCTGAAATTTGTAGAAACGAAAAAATAATGAACAATAACAAAAGAAAAATTTAACCAAAAAGTTACACTTTGGTGAAAAATAAAAGCGAAATTATTTTACGACAACATACATTACGGACGTGCCCAAGAGAATAAACAGCCCTAGGGTTTACACGTCAAAATAAACTTGCTCAAAAACAACAATTTTACTACGAGCAAATTATGTTTATGCTCGGTTCTATTGTGTAACCCGATTCGTGTCACGCAATGAAATAAACTGCTGACGAATTCATCGCCGTAAACGCGAGTCCAGCAGAAACCGTCCAATTTGAAACTTTATTAGTAGGTACATGTTAAACAATGGACAGTTTTGCTTTATTTTTCACCTTGAACAGCGAACATGTTTAAAATATTCAGCGGAGCGCGGCGCGACTCCCGCCCAGAAAATTGGTATTCTGTATTCTATAAGCATTTGGCAGTTTCGCTGGGACATTATTACGTGAGAAATGGAGAGCGGAATGGTTCCGTTTATTGTGTGTAAATTAAAAATAACTGTCACCGACTTTTTTGATGGGCGATGCAACCCTTTTCGTAGTAATTTGATTTTAGGACACGTTCCCGAATGTTGATGTTGACGTAAATTTATAAACGTTGTCGTAATTTTGACTCTTTGAGGAAAAATAATGATTTTGTTCATATGTTTATTAAATTGCTGAAGAATCCTAACTGACCATGATCCATGGTCATATTGGTCACTCTTGCAAAAGCGCCGAAAAATGGAAGACTCAAAAATAATAAAAAAAGCTAAAATAGGGCCACATTTTACTAAAACTATCATTTAGATCTATCTTTGAGAGCCAGATCATCAGAATGCAAGCCCGTGAAAGACCGCAATACGCACAAAATTATGTTAAAACCGAGTTCTACAGTCTTCCGGCACCCTCCGAATGAATCGTTATCGACCTCGGCTAAGTCTGACTCGTTAAATGAAGTGAAATAATTGATTAATCGCTTGTCAGCCATCGCGGTTATGACTAATAATGACTCGGGTGCGAATGCGAGTGCTGTGTGGTGAAGGTTTCATTATTCATAAGGCGTGGTACAGACCTAGTCTCATTCAAACTGGCACCTTTGACGGTGGGTTTTTGCAGGACTGAAAAAGCCTAGTCGGAGAAATTCTGTAGCTTACTTGACTGGCAACTGTCACTTTGCGTAACTTGCGCTAGATTTGTGATGCCTACTTTTGAATAGAAATGTTTTTGAATTGAAATTTGCATGAAGGCTTCGAAGTTGATCAGTGATAATTGGATAAGAACGTGCCTTCCATACAGAGAATTATGATTTCAAATCCCGACCATCCACTTATGGATTTTCCAAATATATCTAAATTTAGCTCGGTGGTGAGGGAAAACATTGTGAGGAAACCAGACCGGTTCTGAAATGTGTACCGAATCATGATTTAGTGGGTCTGCACTCTTGTTAAAGGTTTGTGGAGGTCAGACGGCAGTCGCTTGAGTGTAATTACCAGCTTGACCGAAATCGGAATCATGGTCATACCCCAGGTTCCGAAGTGACAGCTATCACTTAGGACTAGTCAAAATGTACTATTGTTTAACATTAGGTACATTTTGGCAATGATTGTTGCCAAAAGCAACCTACCGGGTAAAATATTACCTATTCATTTGTCAACCGATTTTTTCTGAATCTAACGTATAATCTACAACTATAACTTATAATCTGCTGATATACATGGTGTTTGTAAGTCCTGTAACTGATATCTTGGTCAATTGGTCCAACATAACATAACTAAAATAACACATAAATGTATGTATGCAACATGGCCCCGAACGACAAAACATTAAGTCACTGAATCGAGTCATTGGTTCGTTCGTGCGTTCACTCTCGTGGCCATGCATAACAACTCCGTTCGTTCACTCGTTCAGTACTCCAAGACAGGCGAGTTTCCTCGAAATGCCTCCGCATAAACTCGATTTCTGCTTTTCAAATGCTGTATGCAGACCCATCGGTTCACTGAGCATTAACATTATGTTATTTTGAATTTTATTAGCTGGAGTGTTATGAAGTAGGTACATATTTGTTTTTAGTTGATACTTTATTATATTTTGACCATAATGTTAACAAAAGTTGTTAATTTAATATTTGAACAAGTCTTTAATCAGAAATTGTTTATACATACTTTTTAATTTAATAGGTGGTAGACAAGCAGACAGGATCATTTGATGGTAACCGACTCCTAGGTCCTCTGTGAAGCCGCAGTATCACTTCATATCATAATCGAGTCGACCCATTCAACTGTCATACATCATCATCATCATTTTCAGCCAATAGACATCCACTGCTGGACATAGGCCTCCCCCAATGTTCTCCACACTGACCGGCTCTGTGCCGCCGTGTGGCCGGCTCTCTCAATCTCACAATGTGGACCGTCTCGACGATCTGGTTAGGGTTGCGGGAGTTCCTTTGATGCGGGTGGCCACAGGAACGAATGAATATACGTTAAGTTACGTTAAGTTATTACAGGAATAATGTACAACAAAGGCGGCCTTATCACTTTGATCGATCTCCTCCAGGCAACCAATGATGTAATACAATACTTATATACATAATAATAAATATGGACCGATCTGGAGAAGCCTCCACACAGATCGGTTACAGTGAGACTTAAATAGATGATCGAAATATCCGGTAAGGAAAAGTTTTTTTCTCAACAATTCGAAAGCGGCCTCCCACATTAAAGGTCCCACTTGGCTAATGAAGTGAAATAATAATTCATTAATCGCTTGTCAGCCGAACCGAAGTTTATGACTAATAACGACTACAGCCGCTTAGCGCTGGGAGTGGCGGCAGATCCATTAAACAGGTCAACAAAATCGAACACTTTTTGGTTGCTTCAATCAGTGCTAATTTATTAGTTAAATGAAATAATTTAGTGTTACAAAATTTAAAATTATAACAAAAAATATAGGTAGGTTGTTTCTCAAGACATTGACATCCCTTCGTCTTCTACTTCTTCTAGCTTTCTGAACAACATTATTTTGTTCTACGACTTTTGAAAATACATCGATTTTTTTTTAGAATCGCCATACGAAGTGGCCAATGTTTTTATGCGAATTTCCAAAAGTCATTGCACTTATGTTATACAGAATAAGTAATAAGTGGTTAAAGGGATGAACATGCACATAAATGTCTACAAATACATCCTGTATATTTGTGATCGAATAGGCCATATAATATTAATTTATATGTGACTATTAACCTAGCCAAGTTCCACACTCGCAGGACGCAAAAGTCTAACAAACCATGGTCAACCGCAGTAAAATTACTTCGACTTTTTAAATTTAAAACAACAGAAAATCTGCATATAAAACTAAGAATTTATATTTTGGCGTAGTTTACTCGTATAAAAAATCTTTGGAACTTTTGTGCCATTTTTTCAAAACTGTTGTAGGGCGATGACGTAACTCCTTGCTTGCCCTGCCGCTGAACTGCAGTGATTTGTTGTCCTGTGTCAGAAGCAGGCGTCGTAGCTTAGACTCTTGACTGGCTGCTGACGCTGATCTGGGACATCAAGGTTGTTTAGGCTGATTTACGCGTATGAATATCTGGCATTTAGTTTTGGACAGCAATAGTAGTTTGATTTTGGGTGGTGGCAGATTGTAACTGTCAGTACTACATTATGCGATTAAGCTGACTTGACAGTTGTCATCAGTTGTAAATTCTGCTGGTCTTGCAACTTTTTTTTATGTGATAGGTGGCAGACGAGCGAACGGATCACCTGATTGTAAGCAGTGGCCGTCGCCCATAGACACCTGTAACACCAGTAGAGTCACAAGTGCGCTTGCCAACCTTTAACCTCCTTTCCCCCCAATTGGGCCTCCGGTGCTCTCACTCACTCGAAGAAACACAGCAAAGCCCTGCCTCATGCCGTTCTTCTGTGAGGCCGTGGTATCACTTCGGTCGAGCCGGCCCATTCATGCCGAACTTCTCCTAAAAATCTGACTAAAACTATTACACATAGCCGAAAAATGGGAGTCGTAATGATAAACACCTCATGTTAGCAGGCCGCTCGAGTTCGTCCTAAACAAACTCCTGAAATTTGGTATCTAATTTGTGGTATTTGAAGCCATGACCTCCGATTTTCGAGAACGTTCTTAACCTTCACTTTATACCTTATCTTTGTTTATATTGCAATTTGTTCAATATATAAAAAAAAATTGTTACAATAAGTTCTTTGTTTAAATTTTAACAAGATATAGAGATTTTAATGTTCCGATATACATAGAACAACTTGTTATATGAATGACGTTACGTAATCTCATATCATTTCATTTTTAGGGATCTTCAATTCAACGCATCATTATCGTTGAAAACTATCATCTCTTAATTTTGCTTCAGATTTCTATAATTTTATTACTCAGATAGGACCTCAACCCGGTAAAGTTTTTTTTTAAGCCATCGTCTAATTTATCAAAGTGCTCCTTCAGACGATAAGAAACTAAAGAAAGAAAAATGCCCACTAAACCTCGATGTGAACGCATGATAGCTTCCCATCATACCTATCAGTTTAATGAAGGGACTTGATTTGAACGGCTGAATGGTTTGGTGGTGACTTGTACTCCAAGGATCGGGAGTTTGATTGCGCTTGGGACCAAGGTCGACAGTGTCTGGGTATTTACTCTTAAGTATGCAATTGCACCTGATGGTAATGCAATTGCTTACCATCAGGTGATCCGCCTGCTCGCCTGCTACCTATCACATAAAAAAAAAAAAAAAAAGTAACGGTTTTTCCTTCTGACATTGTAGTTTTTTTAACAGACGCAGCTTAAATGCCAATAATTCCTGATTTTGGCGCCTTTTATTCGCTGTAACATCGACAAAATCTTCTTATTTTACTTTAAAATACTGTAACATATCAGCCTATATACTGTGCCAAAGCAGGGCAAGCTTCTATCATAGAGAACAAGTCATCGCTACTATGATAGGATTAGGCTTAATCAGCACCAAAAAAAGACTCAAAAGCCACATACGAGGAAAAAACAATTGGTTTTATATTGTATCTGCTGTCTGGGTCTTACGACTTTTATGCGGATCAATAATCACAAACCCGAGTATGTAAAATCCATACTTCCATACTAATATTATAAATACGAAAGTAACTCTGTCTGTCTGTCTGTCTGTTACTCTTTCACGCCAAAAATACTCAACGAATTTAAATAAAATTTGGTATACAGATAATCTAGACCCTGAGAAAGAACATAGGCTACTTTTTATTGCGAAAAGGGGGTTGTAAGGGGTTGAAAGGGGGGTAAAAAATACTTTTTCACGCGGACGAAGTCGCGGGCGGCCGCTAGTATGATATATATTTTACACATGTGTACCAAACAAAAATTAACATGACAACTATTATGTACCCTTGAACCCAGTGCAAGCGGATTTGTGCCATATTTTGTACGGAATCATTATTAATTACCTGTATGCATATAACCATATCGTAGGCAACTACAGAACCCTTCATCGACCTGCTCTAGCTTCATATTGGTAAGAGTAGTTAAAAAGTTTTTCATGCAGCTATCTTACTTCCAGCTTCTCGAAAATAATACTTTCGCTTCTGAATTAGAAAATAAAACAAGAAAACTGAGAAGAACTAAGTTTATTAACTGTCGGACCGAGTTTGAGCCTCTGCAGACACCAGTGCGCTCTTCGTTGGTTTGTGAGTTAAAAATACGGGACGCCAACTCTTTATTGAGTTGATAGTTTAGCCATACAATGGACGGAGATGGTATATTCAGATGATTGGATTGTATTCTACAACTAACTATACCCCACGGTTTATTAGGGAAACTAATTAGTGTCATAATGGTACAAATAATTACGATTACTTTTTCAGAAGAAAAATAATTTACTTTCATCCATTTTTTCTATGGGAATAAGATTATTTTCCGCAGGGAAAATATAAATCCTACATGTTATTCAGAGTGTCCAATACCTAAATACCAAATTTTATTAAAATCGCTCTAGCCATTTAGTTGTGCAGAAGTAACAAACGTCATACACATATTCACGTGTCACTAACTTTGGCCTTCATATTGTGATTAGGTAGTATGTAATCGTACATAGTAAAATCATTAGACTGACTGAAAATATAAGAAGGCAAGGGGCCACCCTTGCCTACTAATATTTATCAGTAACCTGATGTTCGTGTGTAGGGGAGATTGCGGTTAAATGCTCATTTGAAAGAAAGCAAATTTTAAAGTGGGTGCTAAATAAAATTCTCTCCTGTCTTTTCCATAGATAAAAAAAGTAATTATACCTAATTAGCATATAACATTATTGTTTTGTAAATAAAAATTGATGTTCTATTGTCTTATCTGTATTTCATTGACATCAATAGATTCACCTACTGAGTTACTATCATTCAAGGCCTTGGTAAGCAACGAGAAAATTAAATCAAACGTAAACCAAAATTACCGTAAAATAATAAACTAAAAAATTTATAATCAGGAGATCCGTCTGTTCGTCTGTCGACTATATCATAAATCTAACAAATTACACAAGTCACTGCGCGGTTGTCGCGGCCACGCCATTCATTCCATAAAATTCCAGTACAAGAAATGAAATAATTTCTTATCGCAAGTGTTTTATACTTTTTCCATAAAAAAGTGTTTTATTATGCAGGCAACCGTTGATAGCTGAACGGCAAGTGAGTATTTATGATGATTTTACGATTGCACTTAGGTTTGCGTGTGGATTTGCCCTTAAAAAAGAAATGCATAGTAATGTTATAAAGTCCTTTGAGAAATATGAAAAGGACAGGAAATATTTTCAGGTTCAGTTTTTAATGAGCTAGGGCAAGTGAGTTATCTGGTGGTAAGCTACACCAAAAGTAAAGAAGGTGTAGGTCCGTTTCTTACAGATGACGTACTGCTTCGAAGATATCGCTGCGGGAAATTGATTCCACAGTGATGAGGTGCGTGGCAGAAAGTATCCAGCTAAGCGCACGGTGGTGATTCCCATCCATACATATGATATGGATAGAATCCTAGTTTATGGTGCATAGTTCGGTGGAGAAACTCGGCAGCGGTTATTAATTCAAACAATTCTTCGGAACACTTACCACGATAAAGGTGGTTAAAGACAAACAAAGATGCAACTTCCTTCTCTTCTCAGTGCCAGTAAATCTACGCTATCAATGAGATTCTCGTCGCCGACTATTTGAGATGTATAAACTATTTCTATGTATCTTCAAAGTAGTTAGTACATAGTAGGTATGGTAAAATTTTATCATGAAATTAACATCATTTATTATAAAGTATTATTTTAACTATCAAACCAATTAAGCAAGATCGATAAATATGTCTAAATAACGTTAATATTAATACATGCCCCCATTTCCCTCTTCTCCTCCCATGTAATCAAGTCTAATCCCATATCATATGTAAAGAAAGATAAGTACGTATTTTAGGTTCAGTCCATTTATCAACAGTTAATTGAAATAATTACCCAGTTCACAAATACGAAAAAAGGTAGACATTTCCAGAGAAATTACCACAGAAAGTAATGTATCTCCATTGCGCTTTATTATTTTTTTCCTCTGGGGCTTGTAAGTTCATTTCGCTATAATAATAACTGGTGACTCATTGTAACAAAGGCGCTGTGTTTTAACTCCTTTGAAAAGAAATTACCTGAGAGCAAAAGGATCTTCCCGTGTACGAGTATATTACATAAAAACTTATATGTGGCGCGATACAAAGTCCGATTCTAAATGGAGTCATAATATGACGAAGTTGGCGGGTAGTGAATCTGCGAGCTATGTGCGTACATTTTATGGGCGTGCGCCGCTTCTGCGCTGCCCGTGCGCAGTTTCCGCGCGTCACCACTTGCGCGTGAACGCAATTGTAAAGGCGAGAAATTTTTAGTCACTCTCTCTATTCAGAGAGTTTTTTAACCGTTTTGGAAACTTTTCCCGGTTATATACCTACTATAAAATATTAAAACGGGAATGAACGCGACGTTTATTGTTAACTACTTTGTATTGTATGTACTTACTGCTTGAAGTTTTCATATTTTAAAATTCTAATGCAAAGCGAAAAACTAAAAAAACTATTTAATAAACCGCTATGGGTCGGATATTGTGTCAGTATGCACTGGATAACAGGCATTTTTTTGTAAGAAATATTGGGCGAAATATGAAATTAAAAAATTCACGATTCCACACAAATTACATCAATTAGCTGATCAGTTTTGTATCATCATCATCATCAGCAACCTACGTTCGTCCACTGCTGGACATAGGTCCCCTAATGCACGCCACCGCTCCCGATTTTCGGCCACTCTCATCCAGCCCACTCCAGCCAGCCTTCGAATGTCGTCATCCCATCTTGTAGCAGGGCGTCCAACACTACGTTTGCCGAGTCGCGGTCTCCACTCAAGGACCTTATGGCTCCAACGGTTGTCAGTTTCTGCGACTATGTGACCAGCCCACTGCCACTTCAGTTTGCTAATTCGGGGGGCTATGTCGGTGACTCTGGTTCTCTGTCGGATTACATCATTTCTGATGCGGTCCTTCAGAGATACTCCGAGCATAGCCCTTTCCATAGCTCTTTGAGCGACTTTGAACCGCTGGATTAGTCCAGCCGTGAGTGTCCCACTGTCTCGGCAACCGTAAGTCATGACCGGAAGGACGCACTGGTCGAAGACTTTCGACTTAAGACTTTGAGGGATGGGGTGACGAGAAGACTTGACGAAGCCTACCAAATGCTGCCCAGCCTATCTGAATTCTTCTATTGGCTTCTCTCTCGAAGTTGTTTTGCCTAGTTGGAGCGTTTGTCCTAGATAGAATATATTCCCGGACAACTTCGAGAGGTACTTCCATTAACAGCGACCGGTCCCGGATCAACGAGCTCGTTGAACATGACCTTGGTTTTATCCAAGTTCATCCGAAGACCGATGTGTTTAGAAGATTAAGCCAGGCTGCTCACCATCTCCTGTAGGTCCTGTAAGGTTTCCGCCAAGATGACGATGTCGTCTGCAGAGATGTGAATTATTTGAAATACAAATATTTCAAATGCAAATACAAAATGCAAAATACCCCATTTTTATTTTGTATTTGAAATACTTTTTTTTCTAAATGTATTTTGTATTTTATTTGAAATACTCTATGTGAATATTTAGTATTTATAAAATACAAAATAGTTTCGTTGCATTTTTAATTCATTTTAACAATTTTTCATTCTTAAATCCTCCAATCATTTCAAAATATAATACCTGCTTACCGAGTTCTGCCCCTGTAGAACGACTATTTTCATTTGGTGGAATGATTATGAGGCCCATAGGCGAAACATGAAAGATGAACTCTTTGAACAAATACTAGTTTTAAAATCAGTTCAATAAATAAAAGGTTATGCTTAACAATGTATTTTATTTTCAAAACCTATTTTAAAAATATGTATTTTGCATTTTGTATTTAAATACTTTTATTCAAAAACTATTTTGTATTTCTATTTGAAATAGTACTAGCAACTATGCATTTGCATTTTGTATTTAAATACTTTTATTATATTATTTTTCACATCTCTGGTCGTCTGCGAATCGTAGGTGTGACATGTACTCGCCATTAATATTAATTCCGCGCTCTTTCCAGTTTAGCGTTTCGAACATGTCCTGCAGCGCAGCGGAGAAGAGTTTCGGAGATATAACATCTCCCTTGTCTCACACCACGTCGCAGCAGGACAGGCTCGGTTTGGCCATTCTGGATTACTACGGACATATTAGCGGCGTCATATAGACACTTCAACACCTCGATATATCGCCAATCGACTTGGCACCTCTGCAAGGCCTCGGAAACAGCCCAGGTCTCGACGGAGTCAAAAGCTTTTTCATAGTCTACAAACGCCATGCACAGGGGCTGGTTATACTCTTTGGTCTTCTGTATAACCTGTCTCACTGTGTGAATATGGTCTATGGTTGCTATAACTCCGTCGGAACCCGGCCTGCTCTGCAGGTTGAGCTTCGTCAAGTCTTCGTGTAAGGCGATTCGAAATGACTCTTGAGAACAATTTATAGACGTGACTTAAGAGTGAAATCGGTCGATTAGTTCTTCAGTAAGGTTTCGTCGCCTTTCCTTGAAGAACAACACGACCAAGCTCCGCTGCCACGCCCTAGGAGTTCTCCCGGAGAAAAGAACCGCGTTAAATATTCGCCGAAGTTCCCTCAGCACCGGCTTGCCGGCAGCTTTTAGAAGCTCGGTTTGTGACTCCGTCTTCTCCCGGGGCTTTTTCATTTTAAGTTGCCCAAGAGCTGCCTCGATCTCCTCCAAGCTGATGTCGGGTAGATCCTCCGTCGCATGGCGGGGTAATGTGGCCTCTTGAATCCTTCTCATCCGGCGTAGGGTGGGTGAGTGCGACGCGTATAACTGGCTATAGAACGTGTAAACTTCCGAAAGAATCTCTGGCTTTGACGTGACGACTTCTTCTCATTTGCCTTGGTCAACTTCGACAGGTGGCTCCTTCCAAGCTGTTGTAAGAAGACTTTGGAACCCCCGGTTTCCGCTCAATTGTTCTCTGTATTAAGAGTGTATTGGAGCTTCGGAGGTCACGTCTTAACAGCTTGGAGATGGACCTTATTCAGAGCCCGTTGCTCTGCCGAAGTGACTGATGGATCGTTCCGCCTCTTGTCCATTAGGTCCAGAGTCTCTTTCGAAAGCTTAGACCGTTTGCCCGAACGTCGCAACTCACAGAACTTTGCACCCTCGTCCCGAAAGAATTTCCACAACTTTGGTCGAGTTCTTCGTCGACATCTACGTCAATTGTGGATCCCAAGGCAGCGAATCGATTTTCCAATTTAAGTTGGAAGACGTCGGAACCAGCGAGCGATTGGAGTAGATTTTGGCCGGAGCGGGACTTCATCAATCGAGAGCGTTCAAGCTTGAAATCGATATTCAGAGTGCCTCTGAGAAGTCGGTGATCACTTCCCGGTTTTAAACCTATTGATCACTGAGACATCTCTGAATATTCGCTTTTTGTCCGCTATGATGAAGTCCGATCCTCATTTTTAGTCATAGTATCGGGGCTCTGCCACGTCCATTTCCTCTGGGGCTCTTTCTTAAAGAACGAGTTCATTAAGAAAAGCCCCTCCGCGCTCTAAGAAATTGACGAGCATTTGTATAGGATGGTGTTTTTTTTAGTATTTCATCCTATGTTTCTTCTGGATTTTTTTACATCAGCATAATGTCCTCACAGGTAAGATAGTTAAAACCGCAAGGAGTAGAACCCCACATGAGTTGCGCTAAAAAGGCCCACCCCGTGCTCGCGCGCTCCATATTCTCGAGATATAGACGCACTCATATTCGTAGTTTACTTAAAGAAGACCAGTACATACTATGTTATTAAAATTTGCAATCTTTGAAATTTTATTCTACGGTAGAGAAATTCAGTTATACAGAGCATTCATAATACAAAAATATTATGAACCGTAAACTCAGTCAGCTGCAAAACTAGCCAAACCGCATTGAACTGAACATAGCCAAACCGCATTTTAATTTATGATTCATACTTTTTCGTGTTCATTTTACATAAACTACGCTGACAACTAGAACTCGTAGATTTGATTTACGCGCAACTACAATACACTAAAACTACAGTAAACTGGGTAGTTTTCACTCGATCTTGACTTGGCTGTATTTAGTATAAAATACCATGATATTGAAACCGAATGGCTAAAGAACACCGAAAAGCACAAGAAATGATGCATAATCGTAAACAAGATTTGCTTTTAAATAAGCATGTACTTAAATATATAAATCTAGTCATATGTCCACTACTAACACAGGTGATGTGAAAATGAAATGTAAGATTTTCTACCATTGGAGAGTCCTGCTTCTGCATGAGTGTGTGCTTCATGTGCTCACCTGTCACCCATCACATTTAGAGGTATGAATTATACAAACGCTGTAAACTTGCAGAAGGTCGGTTCTTTCATTAGAAATAACGTACAAACAGCGTCACGATCACGCGTCAGCGTACACGTCTGTGCTATACCCCAATAATAGACAAAGCCCACAAACTCAATGATATAATGACTCTCAAGAACTTTAGGCGCTCCACTGACTTTTACCAATAACATCTAGCGGATCCTCAAGGATTCCTTGACAATTTATTTGTCTCTGGATAGCTGAAGTTTATTGATCGAAGACCTTTTAATTTCTTAACTGTTTTTTTTTTTCAGGAAGTTTTCGTGATGTTAATTCTACAGTCTTTTGTTATTATTTTTTAAACACGATGTTTCAAAATCATCAGCAGCGGTGTTAGCTCAGTGGTTAAGATAATTCGCATCGTAAATAGGAGAGGTAGGAGACGAGCAGTTGGATCACATGGTAAGCGACTGCCGCCGCCCATAGACTCCTGCAGTCCTGCAATATCGACGGAGTCACAAGTGCAATTGTCAATCTTTTAACCCCCTCACCATCCTATTTGGCCACTACAACATTGAAAGAATAACAACAACATTTCACTTACGATCCAGCTTACTTTATAGGTAGTTTGCAATTTTGACAATGACACATGGTTGATACTGCAACGCGACATCCTCTTATTTGAATAAATTAACTGCGAACATTGCACATTTATCAAACTTCCAGCTAGGACGTTCGGAAGCATCGTGAAAACATCTAGGCTAAAGTAGAAACAATGTAGAAAAGTTCATCTTAGTCTTGGTAACATACAGTGTTGTGCACGTTGTTAATAGGAAGCATAATACAACTTTAATAGTCAATAGGCGGCTTCTAGGTAAGCTCGCTCCATCGTAGGCTTATTCTCAACTCTAGAGTTCAGTGTCTTGTCTTGACAAGAGCAAGGCCATCTATACTAATTATAAAGACGTAAATTCTATAGACAACGACAAATCTTATAATATATACAAATCGAAAATGCAAAACATTAGTGCGATAGAGCCATCCATGTCAATGCCATCATTAAAAATCTAAGCATTCTTATTTAGAAAATGCTCATACCTACGATAGTCTCTCAGGACAATCATCATCATCATTTCAGCAAATAGACGTCCACTGCTGGACATAGGCCTCCCCCAAAGTTCTCCACACAGATCGGGCCTGTGCCCCCCGCATCCAAGGAACTCCCGCGATCTTCACTAGATCGTCGGTCCACCTGGTGGGAGGCCTGCCATGGCTGCAGCCTCCTGCACGCGGCCTCCACTCAAGGAACTTTCCACTGAATGAGGAAAATCTCGAATAGGAATTTATTCCAAGCCAAGACATTAACGGGAAGTGATTCCTCGACCGTGATTGTTGTTGTATCGTTTAGTTTTTAAGTATCCTATCCGAAAATTCCGTATCGTAAAAATCATCGCTATGCGTATTTTTTTTTATTTTCATAAAGTAGTAAATCCCAAATTATAATAATTATGAATGATCAGGTAATAGCTTACCCCGTCAGAATCAAATTGAATATTCTGGTTTCCATATCATTCGCCTAATGATACCTTGTACATAAAGTCATGAGTATTGTGATGTTTCGAAATCTTTCTTACCACAGAAAACCGATACCTTGCAAGCAAATAAGAACAGCCTGTTAATTCTGTCTTGTAATTGGGGGGTTAAGCTGAGCGCGTTTCCGTGTGCTTAGCTCTAGATAACTCCCACGGCCCCCTGGTTAGCTGCAATTGCTCAGCACGTTTTGTCCGTGGTGAGAGCCACGCTTCGGCACGAATGGGCTGGCTCGACCGGAGAGATACCACGGCCTCAAAGAAGACCGGCGTTAAGCAGCGCTTGTGCTGTGTTTCGCCGAGTGAGTGAGATCACCGGAAGCCCAAACCCCCCTCCCCCCTATGGCACAGTTGAAAACCAAGAAGTTACCCCAGGAGGGTACCAACTGCGCCAGCGTTGGAGAATCCCTCTCTGGACGTCCACGCTCAGTACAATCTGCGCCTGAGCTTGGACGCCCAGGCTGCCCTTCGTATTCTGGGGGGGGGCAAAACTGTGTCCACTAATGTTGGGGCTAAGAGCAAGAACACCAAGGCACCCCCTGCCACACTAGATGTGGACTTTTGTAACATAAGGGGCCTACATTCCAACCTGAATGCTGTACACCACCATTTAGAGACAGCAAAGCCGGCTATGCTCTTTCTGACTGAGACGCAGATATCGTCTCCAGCGGACACGTCCTACCTTACCTACCCTGGGTATGGATTAGAACATTCCTTTTTACCTAGGGCTGGAGTGTGTGTGTACGTCAGAGACGATATCAGCTCTCGTCGCCTCAGCAATCTTGAAGGTCGGGACCTATCTATTTTATGGCTCCGTGTAGACAGCGACGACCACCCTCGCGTTTATGCGTGCCTTTACAGGTCCCATAGCGGTGACACCGAAACTGACCGACTCTTTGAGCGCATCCAGATGGCTTCGGACATTGTGCAGCAGCAGATCCCTTCTGCGGAAATCATTCTCCTTGGCGATTTTAATGCCCACCACGCCGACTGGCTCATGTCCAGTAAAACTGATTACGCAGGTCGATCTGTTCACGACTTCGCTCTTGCAAATGGACTGACACAACTGGTTACCACGCCCACACGAATCCCAGATGTGGACGGCCATGCTCCTTCACTGTTGGACCTTCTGCTGACCTCTCACTCGGACGGCTACAACGTTTCCGTTGTTGCTCCTACTGGGCTCCTCGGACCATTGCCTTGTCCGTAGTAAAGTGCCACTCACAGACTTGGCTCGACCGCGGAAAGCACGCGGGCGCCGTGTATGGCACTATAGGTCAGCAGATTGGGATGGAATGCGGTCTTTTTTTTGCATCCTACCCTTGGAGGCAGGTGTGCTTCTTGCCGGATGATCCCAGCGTCGTTGCTGACTCTGTTACCGATGTGGTGTTGCAGGGAATGGAACTTTTCATTCCGTCTTCTGTGGTTCCTATCGGTGGCAGATTTCGGCCCTGGTTTGGTTCATCTTCCAGAAAAGCTTCTCGTAAGAAGCAGGAAGCTTACCAAGCCTGGGCTGATGCGGTGGCGACGGGGGATGAAAATACCAGCGCCCTCAAAAAGAAGTACAACTTCGCCTCCAGGTCCCTCAAAAGAGACATTGCAAGAGCGAAGTCGGTGCACATCGGTAGAATCGGCGAGAGACTTGAACGTCTTCCTTCGGGAACACGTGCGTTCTGGTCTCTCGCCAAAGCTATCGAAGGTAATTTCTGCATGCCGTCTTTTCCTCCTTTGCGCACGGGAAATGATTCGTTAGCCCATGGCGCAAAAGAGAAAGCCGACTTTCTGGGCAAACTCTTTGCGTCCAACTCGACTTTAGATGATGGGGGCCAGGTACCACCGAGCATACCGCAGTGCGATGGGTGTATGCCCGACATCCGCTTCCACCAACGCTCGGTGCGTTTAGCCCTCATGTCTCTAGACGTTCACAAGTCGAGTGGGCCCGATAGAATCCCACCCATTGTGCTAAAGATGTGCGCTCCGGAGTTGGCACCGGTACTCACGCGACTCTTTCGGCTTTCCTACTCTTCTGGCGTTGTCCCGACGTCCTGGAAGACGGCCTTAGTCCACCCGATCCCCAAGAAAGGCGACCGCTCAGATCCGTCCAATTATAGACCGATAGCCATAACCTCCCTTTTCTCAAAAGTTATGGAATCCATAATTAACAGCCAGCTCCTTCGGTATCTCGAGGGTCAGGAGTTGCTTAGCGACCGACAGTACGGCTTCCGCCAGGGTCGGTCAGCTGGTGATTTGCTGACTTTCCTGACTCACCGTTGGGCACAGGCGATTGAGAGTAAGGGAGAGGCATTGGCGGTTAGTCTGGACATTGCGAAGGCCTTTGATCGGGTCTGGCACAAGGCGCTTCTCGCGAAGCTTCCTTCCTATGGGCTTCCCGAGAAATTATGCGAATGGGTCTCTAGCTTTTTGGAACATAGAAGCATCAAGGTCTTAGTTGACGGTGAATGCTCCGACACTATGTCCATAAATGCTGGAGTCCCGCAAGGCTGTGTGCTATCGCCCACACTGTTCCTTCTTCATATCAATGATATTTTGCATAAACGCGATATTCATTGCTATGCGGATGACAGTACGGGCGATGCGTTTTACAACGGCTGCGCTAACATTTCTCGGGAAAACGTCATCGAGAGCCGAAACAAACTTGTGTCTGAGATGGAAGCATGTTTGAACGAAATCTCAGATTGGGGTAGACTTAACTTGGTCCGATTCAACCCCAGCAAAACACAAGTTTGTGCGTTCACCGCAAAAAAGATTCCTTGGGTCGCATTTCCTAATTTTGAGAGCACCCCCTTAAATGCCTCAGCCACTATTGGTATACTTGGTATCGACATATCGAGCGAAGTCCAATTCCGGGACCATCTAGAGGGCAAGGCTAAATTAGCCTCAAAGAAGCTTGGCGTGCTAAATAGATCGAGACGGTACTTCACTCCGGCTCATCGCCTTCAGCTATATAAGGCGCAAGTCCGGCCGCATATGGAGTACTGCTCTCATCTTTGGGCAGGAGCACCTGCGTACCAGCTTCTTCCTCTAGACCGGATCCAGCGGAGAGCGTCTCGAATCGTCGATTGCCGGGATATCACTAGTCGGCTTGACCCCTTGGCGCTGCGGAGAGATGTTGCGTCTTTGTGCATTCTCTATCGCTTATACCATGGGGAGTGCTCCGAGGAATTGTTCGGTTTGATTCCCTGCCGCCTCGTTTCGACATCGTTCCACGCGGCAGCAGTTCCATCCATTTCATCTGGATGGCTGGCAGTCCACTACTGTGCGCTTTGCCAGGAACTTTCTGCCGCGTACGACAAAAATATGGAACGAACTGCCACCTGCGGTATTTCCGGACCACTACGACCTACAAACCTTCAAGAAAAGGGCATATCTCGCTCTAAAAGGCCGGCAGCGCACCTGTGAAGCCCCTGGAGTTGCAGGTGTTCATGGGCGACGGTAATCGCTTAACATCAGGTGATCCGTCTGCTCGTCTGCCCCCTATCCTATAAAAAAAAAAAAAAAAAAATAATCGACCTCCCGAACGGGATAAGCGGCCTTAATTATGGAGGGGGGAGGGAAGGGGTACTGAAGAAATGGATGGCCTCCGGTTCCGTGGACCCTTAAGTTCGGTAATTTCAGTTAGCAGTAAATGGGGGGAAGTTGGACGTGCTCAATCTTTGGAGGCGTCATTCTGGGTCAAGAAGTGGGTCAGGAATTGTCAAATGCTTACAATATGAGAATCATCCTGTGTTGTTCTTGTCATCATCATCATTTCAGCTAATAGACGTCCACTGCTGGACATAGGCCTCCCCCAACGTTCTCGACACAGATAGGTCCTGTGCCACCCGCATCCAAAAGACTCACGCGACCTTCACTAGATCACTACTTCTACGACGACTATTTGTATTTGTAGGTCGACGACGTCGGCTGTCGGTGGTCGAACCCGACTCGCACTAAACCGTTTATTTTATTTCAAATTAAGTGTCATCACAAGATAATTTATTTTATTTTAAATAAAGTGTCATCACAAGATAATTACCCCACGCCATCACCAAAATGCAGATTCTTGACTTCCAAATTTTAATGTTTGGCTGTTTGGGGCTCGAAAGCAATATATTTTCGCAGCCATTACATATTTCGAGTCTGAATTTTTAGCGCCGTTTTTAACGCTTGCCTGCATCACTATGGGGATTCCAATTAACTTTTAATGAGTTCTCTTCTATAAAAGACCATTCTTATTACTTGTTCCATGGAGGAAATATTGCCTGTAACAATAACCCTGGCCGATTTTATGAGAGACTAAAAAACTTTTCAGTTTAAATTGATTAATCTACGATTATTAACTGCTTTGGGTTTGTACGAGAATAAAGTTATTTCTAAGGCGATGCTGATTTCGATTCTTGGGGCGATTGTAGCTCAGTGGATCGGACCTCCCACCTTCTAAACGGGAGATTGTAGGTTCAAATCCAAGCATGCACTATAAATTAGGTATGGTGTACCCTATAATTCTTTAATTATGCGTATTCTCTTCGTAATTAATCCTACTGGAAACCTAGGGTACAGCGTCAACTAAAAGTGAAGGCTCCATTTGCAAAAGAGAGCTATTTAGCATTTTTCGGAATTAAAAACCAATTGCTATAAATTACGGTCGAAAATAAAGTACTAGTTACATTTTGTTTCCGACCTCGACGGCATTGGAAATTCAATATAACCAAATACAAAAATAAAATATAAAATACTAGCGGCCGCCCGCGACTTCGTCCGCGTGAAAAGTAACTTTTACCCCCCTTTCAACCCCTTACAACCCCCTTTTCGCAATAAAAAGTAGCCTATGTTCTTTCTCAGGGTCTAGATAATCTGTATACCAAATTTCATTTAAATCCGTTGAGTAGTTTTGGCGTGAAAAAGTAACCGTACAGACAGACAGACAGACAGACAGACAGACAGACAGGACAGAGTTACTTCGCATTTATAATATTAGTATGGATATAACCATAAATGGTAAAACTACTAATGACAGCGCTGTAATGACAGAAGAGACAGACAGCCAGAGTTACTCTCGGATTTATATAAAATACATAATTTTTAGTATCTACGATACAAATTGTTTTGTTGTATCCTTATAGACGTTTGCTTTTTGTGTTGGGAACTGTGAAGGGAGTATTGTAGGGTTTAAAAGCATTTGCTTAGCACGTTAACGCAGTCTATTGTGAATCAAATTAAAATGCCCCAAACAAGTCTCAAACTAGGGCACCACAGGAGAACTTGAAAGTCAGGAGTCTGGCAATAATAAGAAGCGATTTTTGCGGATGCTGTTTCTCTGACAAGTGTTAGTGTTAATTGACATTTTCCCAAAAAAAAAGTTGTACAACGCCTCCCTGACCGTAGTCCTAACAGATAAAGTCTTTGGTCCTACCATACAAACGGCCATTAAGAATAAAATACATTGTATGTCAAAAAGACACCCTGTCATCAAATCCGTCATTCCGGGGCCTCAGTTTCCTATGGCATTACCGACACAATACGTATTGTCGATGACGGGATTGACACCACACAATAACGGGAAATGGAGTGGCCACGCCTGATGGCAATATAAGGGACAATCTTATGATTTATTTATTTTTTAGGATTCTGTAGAGAACTTGTGAATGATTGTGTTCCTGTCTGTCCATCCTAACTAATATTATAAATGCGAAAGTAACTCTGTCTGTCTATCAGTTACTCTTTCACGCCAAAACTACTGAACGGATTTAAATGTTTGGCATAGTCTACTTTTTATTGCAAAAAGGGGGTTTTAAGGGGTTAAAAGGGGGTAAAAAGTTACTTTTCCACGCGTACGAAGTCGCGGGCGGCCGCTAGTGACGTATAAATAAAGGTACCCGATATTGTATTTGTAAGGTACGATATTGCATTAAGTTCAGTAATATTTTGTGCAATAAAGAGAACCTATCTATCTAAGATAATAATCCCTGAAATTTAATTGAAGGAATATTACCTGCATAAAAAAACAACGGGCTCACTTACTCCCATTTATCACTTTGTTATAATCATGTCAGTAAGTTTACAATCAAATCAACTATAAAGTTTATATTTTAAGTTACAAACTTTTTTGCTGAATCTTAAGACTAGATTGTGCACATAGCACAGTGTGTGTAACTAGTATCTTCTACTAAATATACCTAGTCTGTGCGAGTAACGGTTCACTAGGTAGGCAGCAGCTCGCACTGTGCATTTCTTTTTATTTAGTGCCAGTCTTATTCAGACCAGTAAATTCAAGTTACATTGATTATAAATCGAGAAAAAATAAAGAGAGACGAGAGAAAATCGAGTGTTTATTTCGTATTGGCACATCTCTACTTCGGTAACAGTTAATTTTTAGTATCTACGATACAAATTGTTTTGTTGTATCCTTATAGACGTTTGCTTTTTGTGTCGGTAACTGTGAAGGGAGTATTGTAGGGTTTAAAAGCATTTGCTTAGCAAGTTAACGCAGTCTATTGTGAATCAAATTAAAATGCCCCAAACAAGTCTCAAACTAGGCCACCGCAGGAGTACTTGATAGTCAGGAGTCTGGCAATAATAAGAAGCGATGTTTGCGGATGCTGTTTCTCTGACAAGTGTTAGTGTTAATTGACATTTTCCCACAAAAAAAGTTGTACAACGCCTCCCTGTCAATGTCACTGAGAGGCCTTCTAAATACTTGTCCTAATATAAAGTATTTGGTCCTAACATACAAACGGCCATTAAGAATCATAAAACACATTGTATGTCAAAAAGCCACTTACTTACTACTACTACTACTACGCTGGCTCAGCGATCCTAGGTGGATCATGGCCTCTGACGTCACAGTTTGCCATTTTGTTCGGTATTGTGCCAATTCAGACCAAATGCACGTTTAGTGCTTTAAGGTCCTTGGCGACTTCGTCCCTCCAGCGATATCTCGGAAGGCCTCCACAGGACGGCGTCTCGTTGGTCGTCCCAGGTAAGCTCTTTTGGCCGCTCGATCCTCTCCCATTCTCTCCACGTGCCCAAGCCAGCGTAGTCGGGATGATTTTGTCTCCCCCATTAAGTATTATTGTGTCAAAAAGACACCCTGTCATCAAATCCGTCATTCCGGGGCCTCAGTTTCCTATGGCATTACCGACACAATACGTATTGTCGATGACGGGATTGACACCACACAATAACGGGAAATGGAGTGGCCACGCCTGATGGCAATATAAGGGACAATCTTATGATTTATTTATTTTTTAGGATTCTGTACTTAAAGCGGAAAAGGAAACTTATGAATGATTGTGTTCCTGTCCTGTTCATCCTAACTAATATTATAAATGCGAAAGTAACTCTGTCTGTCTGTCAGTTACTCTTTCACGCCAAAACTACTGAACGGATTTAAATTAAATTTGGTACTCAGATGATCTAGACCCTGAGAAAGAACATAGGCTACTTTTTATTGCGAAAAGGGGGTTGTAAGGGGTTAAAAGGGGGTAAAAAGTTACTTTTCCACGCGGACGAAGTCGCGGGCGGCCGCTAGTCATATATAAATTTTTGTTAGTAAAGAATCTCACTGCTGGGCAAAGGCCTCATGTAAAAAAATATAGACTGCTATATTTTAGCTTTACTTTTTGCTCGGCCGATAAATACAAATATTTAAAAGTTTTGAGTGTTGAATATTGAATAACCGTAATGCATTAATTTTTTGAACGGCACTCTTATTTTAAAACTTATGCTTTTTTCGTAAAGCCAGTTTGTGCTCAACATGAATTCATCAATTAACCACTTTTTTTTAAATAAAACTAAAGCACTAAATAAATAAAACCGTATCCTAGAAAATATTCCCTAATAGCACTACAAATTGTGCTAGAAAACAAAATAAGAAACTCAAACGCGTTCAAAGCATTCCCAAATTGGTTATCTACTCGTAGCGTAGCACTGTAGCTGTCCTCCGTAGCGTCGTTCGTAGCGCTCCGGGCTCTACTACGAATATTGCCGTAGCACTCTGAGCTACACTGATAGTAAAAAACTATTCATAGTTGAGCATCTTATTTTTAGCTCTTTAAATTTTTTGTTTTTCTTTTTTTCATTTATTCAACGGCTTTTCGAAGTTCATCGAAAAAATTTTCGACTCCCCATACAAAATGACCAAGTCACGTGATGATTAATATTTAGTTCTAGTAAAGTTTCGAAATAGTTTTTTTGTTTTAAGTGTTATTCGTATCAGGGTGTAGACAATTTGATCTGCTAGTAGGTAGATCAGATAGAGATTAGCTCATTAACAGCCTATTGACTCTCGAATACGTTTACGAGAGTATTAAGGAGCTTATATCATATTATAATTGGGTGCTTTTGTTCTATTTTAAGGTCTAATACGGTTGGTGACTAAATAAACCTAGGTACACTAACTAAATTAGGCAACAAGCAGTCTCAGTAAATCTCATGGAAACACTAGTTAGAGGCACCACGGTATCAGCACCACAAACACATTGTTACTCAAACAATGAATATTAATTCAACTAACTATGCCTTAGAGTTCACCATTATGCCCAACCTGTTTCAAGTCGCTTGGTTTAACTACCATTATGACGTATTGTAGGTGCCGTTTTGATGTGGGTGTCTATAAGCTTTTGTGTACTGTGTGTGTGAATTAGATAGAAAGTTTATAACCAAAATGGCATGGATTTTTATTTACTTTTCAATTACTTTTAGCGTGTTTGTTTATTTTATTTAAGTACTTATATTCGGCAACGTAGTCGTTTATTTTTTTGTTTCCAATCTGGTTAAAAGTGAATGATAATAATGTGTTTCAAATTATTACCTTATTTTATTATTAGTAAAAATTCACACCATTCGACCTTAACCATTTGTGTTCTACCAACCATTCTGAACAACATTTGTTCAACGGCTTTTCGAAGTTCATCGAAAAAATGTTCGGCTCCCCATACAAAATGACCAAGTCACGTGACCGACTTTGTATGGGAAGTTGAAATTTTATTATGCGAATTTTCAAAAGTCATAAAATAAATGCTGTTTAGAATAGTTGTGAGAACACGTGGTTAAAGGGATGTCAATGTTCACAGATACACCCTGCATGATAGCCCCTACAAATCTGACATCTACGTTTCTGTATCTACTCAAATATTTATTTCTGAAAATCGGCCGCGATCACGTCTACTCATTTCATTCTTCCTTTTCCTCTTGACTTCGCAAGTAGTCTTATAATTATAGCTTTGCATCAAACGAAACTATCACCGTGCCCCTATATGGCTTGCGCTGATTTATTATAATGATCATAATCTGGGTCAAACCGCTATCTAAACAGACTCGTAGATTTTCTTTAACTTACATTTCTCCGTTAACTCCGTAGATATACGTATAGAACATGGACATTTTAAATTGTTTTTTATACAGTTTGACACTGAAAAATCAGATAGGGAAGAAATATTTGTGAGTATCTCTACCTTTGGCAATAAATTTAATGTAACTCGATGTTAAAATAAATTGTTGAATGCCTAATCGATTAATCAATTTAATAGGCACATACGTATACATACATGTCTATTACCTACAATTTCAGATTAGCTAAGTTGTTTTCTTCCCTCATAAGCATTTTAAAATAATTCATTGAAAATTGTACTTTTCTGTAATCGATTTACAAGTACATTAAATTATTACATAAGTACATATAATTATGTTTTAATTTGTATACATACGTCCTTTTAACTGTGTGTGTTTAATATGAAAATTAGGTTCAGACTCGTTTCAATTACTCGCCAGCGTCTTTAGATCTGGAACTTTAGTGGTAAAAAGACCCAAAATATTCCATCCATTGGTCATGAGTATCGCCCCGCGGGGTGACTCTGCACTATTTACAATCCGACTCACCTTTATCTTTTACTGAATTATGCAGGGCGTAGCGTGTACTGCTTTGCGTGACACGGGCCACATTGTTTACGCGTGTTGTTACGGCGTCAGTTTTAAGGGTTACGCCCGCGGTGCGTACCATTTCATTTCGTCCACGTGGGATCGGCGGTAAAACAAACAGAATGGCACACTAAAGTTGCGCTGTGGCAGAAGTGCTTTTTGGAAATAAAAGCCCAATGGCACACTTGGTAGTCACCCTGCTTTATACGCAAATAGTTCAAGGTTCAATTCCCACCTTGGACATGTAATGAACACCTGCGTTTGTTTAGTATCTCCTATTATATTTATGTATATATTTTTAATTCCCTTGTGGTCTGAACATAAGTGCTGAAGTTACTTTGTACGGAAATTATGGAATCAGGTCAAAGCATGGCCCCCTTATTACAAAACGTGATCCAAAATTAGATTTGGTTTAATGTCGTAAGGCCTAGACGTTTTATGCCTTTTTTAAAAGGCATAAAACGTCGTTTTGGTCTTACGACGTTAAAACTGATGCTCTTACGACGTTAAAACTGATGCAAACGGCTTTTTGGTCTTACGACGTTAAAACTGATGCTCTCACATCATTTTTAAGCCCCAGCTATTATGTAGTCTTCGTTTTGTATTAAGGGGGTGGACGTTTAATATGTACTGTTATTTCGTGGCACACCAGCTTTCGAAGATATTACTTCGTGATTGATCGGCTCAGTCACAAAATTCTGAAATAATAATAGCTATTGGCCTAGCTAATCCCTGTATACATCTTATCGTTACTTTTAAAAGCGAGTTCTCGCATCCCATTACACCATTACTCGGTAAGTTACTGCCTTAAGCCACGACAATCTCATAAAGCCATCCCTTTGGGAACCGATTGCCCGCCAACGACAACTAAGGCACTTACGACATAGATGTAGTTCTTTGAGTGTTATTGTACGGAGTATGGTCGATGGATGTTCGGAGAGTAGTTTTAGAAAGGTTGAGTATCTTGCTAACTATAATATCTGAAATTATTATTATGTGATGCTAACTACCCTAAAAAAACATCAACAAACATCGAGAGATATCTTCCATTGTTTGTCACCATGTGCCTTTTCGAAGCTCGGCGTAATTTTCGATATTTTTTATCGGTGAGATACAAAGATCTAATATGATACTTGCATAGTACTCCTTCAGTATTATAGAACAACCTAATGGCCTAAATTCTTTTAAAAGTATTGTTATATTGTTATAAATCCTTTATTTTATCATTTGAATCTTTTTTCTCTTAAATATACACGAAAAATAAAATGATTGTCATAAACAAATTAAAAATTTTAACATCTTGTTATATTGTAGGGAGCAAGCTCTGATTTAACTAACTATTATGAAAATTAGATCTTTGCATATATTTATGTGTAGCTTATTAATGATAACATAGATAATTTGCTCTAGGTGAAACCAAATTAGCAGAATCGCGGTGAAAGTATTAAAAGTATAGAACATACTTACTTACGTTGTTTAGGTATTCAACATTTCTACCAAACAGCTCCGTCTTCGAAGATAAGTTTGTGGTCTCATGGGAATTGGGAATGCTCCACTGCTTGCAAGCGGTATCTCTGTTTGTCAGTAGTTTAATGATTCATCAGTCCTTTGGAGTTTTCCAAGAGTCTCCAAAGGTCCTCGGTGTAGATCGTTCGTTTTCGTATTTATTATGACAGCGTTTAGGGTTAATAATGAATGGAATATGAAGTTAAATCCAGATAGTCAGCCTTCCCATTACTAGAGTATTCAATCTTGGCAACAAATTCCTACTTGTTTTTGTTATTATATTTAACAGTAATTCTGAGTTTTAAAGCAAGCTATAAAACCTAGGTTTTTGCTTTTGTTATATAAGTTTATATATTTAATTATTTTTATTGTTTTAAAATTTACAGTGCTTATGAGAAATCACCTAGGCACTAAGTAAATACTTACAAGCATTCACACGAATGTTTGTCCATGCCCAGTATCGAACCCACGACCTTTGGCGTCTGAGGAAGGGTCACAAAGTGCCTCTCAAAATATTATTTTTAGTTTCAAATTGAAGATGTAACTGAATCCAAGAGATTAGTTACTGTTACCTTCTTCCAAAGCAAAGGATTAATCCGACAAATAACAATCTGCATGAGTCCTACCAGCGAAGTAAATAATCGTCATTTTTTCTACCAATCTGTGACCTACTTCCACCAGATATCTATCGTAAATAATGAGAAAGTTTGTGTTGAGTAGCGTCCGCCGCGCGGCGTCTTCTCTTCTCCGAGTTTAGTATCGATTGTAACTAAATTCTCAACAACCAACTTGTATTGCTGCTGGTTCTAGTTTTCCGTAGTTGATGTTGTGAATTTTGACTTACGTACATAACTCTGAAGCGATATTTAACCTACAATCTGAACAATCGTTGCAAAAGTTTCGGTTTATGCTAAGTTATGTTTTCTTATTCTGTACTACGAAGCCTGACTTTGGATTTATATCTTGAACATAGACAGACAGAAACCAAAATGATGAGCATGGTTGAATTTAAATTGTATCTACGGCTGTATGTTACAGTCCATTAAGTTTAGGTAGGTTTCTAACTAAGAGTAGGTAAACAAAGATTTTTTTAAAGATCTAGTATCTATAAAGATACGTAAGCCTACATAAACTTAACCGACAGCAAGCAATCAGTGTAGGTGGTAAAATATTAAAATACGGGTTCCGTTATTTTTCGCTTTTTATGGATTTTTCTGCCACTACACCTACGCCAGACTGTCACATTTGGTTCTGTGCGATACTTTTCTGATAGGTATTCATTATAAACACAGTCGAATCTAAATAATGCCATGATTTAAACATTTTTACATATCTACAGACAGTGAAGTGCCAATACCTGCTTGCTTTCTAACATAGGTCTTTCGACAAAGTCAGGGTCGTTTTTATATTAAGTATGATACCTAATTAATTTGTTACATAGCAGGCATTGGCACATAACCGACAATATACATAATTTTTTAGTCAATTGTACTCATCATACATCTATAGGTCGTCGTGTCTAGATATTATATAGAAGATAGGTATAGTATATCTAATATTTTTAAAAAGAAGCTGTGTAAACAGGTTAATCTTAATCGCATAACCAACGTCAAGGTTAAAATGTAATCCGAAAAGCTAAACACGTGTGCGATAATCTACTCCCAGCGCCATCTATCGATCATTTTCTCAGTGCCGAAACGAAGTGAGTACAACTCAGTAGTGTATTCGATAACCTTATATCATTCAATACATCCGTAGATCTCACCCAATTGAAACCTTCGACACTACACAGTATGCCAGGTGACAGCGGCCGCGAGGCCGATTGTCAACGACTGTATGCGATGAAAAGGGTCCTGACGTACGGAAGGACAAAGGAAATTGTTCGGCTTAATACGAATTTTATATTCACCCCTTCAGTGTCAATGGACGGAGTTACGTCATCTGTTAATATACACGTACACTTCCAATTTCTGTCAAAGCTTTAGTTATCCTTTTCTGAATTTATACAGTACAGTTATTTGGTGACTTAGATGGTTTCCTGATAGTTTTGAGGATAGGTAATTCTATGGATTACGATTTATATAATTTTCGGAAAACTTTCCTGGTAAGATACTAAATGATTGTACTTATAACAAAATAATGTAAGTAAAGTAGAGGATATAAGTATCAGCAACAAATTAATATTATATGTTTTTTAACCTTTGTTTAAACTAAATTGGCATGGATTTTTAGTCATCTGCCTAAACAACCTTGTAGTTGTGTATGTTGATTGATGCTAAACTAATAGATGAAAATAGCGCACTGGCAGATTGAATTTTGATAAATATTGATGCGAATTCAAGTCCATCAAACTTTTACTTTTCTATAAAATGGATGAGCTAATGCTTTGTAAACTTTTGATGCTCGATCCTATTGAATGTAATGCATAATAAAGAATCGTTGAACGTTTTCAAATATATTTATTGGAATATGTGAGACATCTTAAATCAAAAGCAGCTAAGCGCTAAGCAAACGTGCAGTACATAGCTGAAAAAAGTGACTATGACATACGGACGGATAGACAGACAGGACGAATCTGTATTAAGAGTTTCGTGTAGTCCATTTAGCTTCGGAAACCTAAGAAAATTAGGAACGCTGTTGTAAAGAAATTTTGGAGCAAAGAACAGCAACGGACAGTAGCTCACCGAATTGATTACAAAAATGGCGCCCACTTTCACTTCCCGGTCGCATTAGGCCAAGGTTGCCGATAGGGGCAGGTGAATGGAACGGGGATGGTAGCCGAAGGTCCCAATTGATATCGTGTTTCTTAGCAATAAATCCCGCCTTTCAAAGAGGTCGCCACTGAATAATCGTTGGTTTGTACGACCTATTTGTGAGGGAGCCGCACCTGCGCGTATTTCTGTTGCTTTTAAAAAGTTCGTAAGATATAAGTATTATACGGACCTACACGTACTTACATGGACCTCCTTAAAGTAGGTACATCTTACGAATATTTAAATTCAACAGAAAGAAGCGATTTTTAAATTAGCAACATACCAAAGGTAAGTGGTTTTTATGTCTTAATAAAGGACTACAGTTGAATTACATATTGAATATTAGATTACATATTAATGGACCCATTGGTCTAGCTAGTAGTTTAAGTACCGAGCCATGATCTCGGGGTCCCGGGTTCGATTTCCGGGTCGAGCAAAAGTATGTTTCGAATTCTTTAAACATAGCTCGGGTTTGTGATCACCAACCCGCATTAGCCAAGCGTGGTGATTAAACCTAACCATAGTAGCGATGTCTTGATTATCTATGATGGAGGGCTTTGCCTTGCAATGGGACAGTATATAGGCTGATACTTTACTTTTTTTATTAGGTGCCTACTGTATGTGTTTGTAATACTGTACAAATGTTTATTTCTACAAAAAAGGTCATACATTATGTACTGACATTAAACATAAATGGATGTGAATACACAAAACAGTTATGAAATAAAGGATATAGAACAAAGGGCTGAGCCGTCAATACAGGCCAATATGGACGTGGCAGGTGGAGTATTTTAATATGAGTTAGGATCACATTCAAGGCAAAAGATCCGCTATATTTTACTTTTCTAAGATACGAATATTTCAAAGATCTGTTTGGGAAATATTCCAGGTATTTTTGAATTCTTCATACCAATGAAAATACCAATTTTGTTCTATTTCGATAACTGAAAACAATTGTATCGTTTTGAAAGTTAAAGACAGACAAGATAGTCTCACGGTAAAAATCGGTTTTTTTGATATAATTTTAGTCAAAACGTTACAATTTACATGTCATAAATAAAGCATTTTTCTAAAACGATGAGAACCTCAAGCATATTTTATATTCTTAACATTTTTCAATCTTTATAGATTCCAAAAAGCACAATAGAGTGATTTTATGTAGCAATTCTTATTCAGTAAAAACGGTTAAAATGCTGATATTATATCGTCAACTACGAAAAAAACTTCTTCATCCAATATTATCGCTCGTTTTAAGAATAATATCGACTTTTCTAATCACCCTGTATAATATTACGATAAATAATATCTGACTAAGATTATATTATAGATAAATGCAATAGAGTTGTTTGTAAGTGAATCAAATAGAAATATCTACCGCCTAATATCACTTTCTTTCTTGCTGCACCTTCTCTGAACTATTTCAAGAACACCCCTCATAAGCGATAGCTATAAGTATATTCAGCAAGGGGTAGAGCTCAAAGGGCGGGCCATCAATATGCGCTGGTTATGGATAGGTGGGATTAGGGCTGGAAATATCGTATACATTGTGGACGTATCGATACTTTCATATTATGGATTGATGAATACACCAACGCCGCTTCTATAAATAAATTTAAAAAAAAACTTAAATATCCTATTGGTTCCAAATTGTACCATAATTGGAACATCGCACATTCGCTTGTGACCACGGCTGCTGCAACATAGCCGAAACGTCAAGAAGTAAGTAACATACAATGTACGGACTACTCAGTTGATGTTGAACCAAACACGTTTGACATAAAGGTGAGGTTCGATTGAAGAAATTTGACAGATTGTAGTAACCTGAAGTGCGGCTGTCTGTACTTAAAAATAAACGTCGCTTCAATTCCCGATTTAATAATTTATAGTTATAATGCAACAGGAAAATCTAAATAACTATTTAATCCACACAATATATCTTTATAAATTGTAGCTTCTGTGTTATTCTAATGTATTAGCTATATTGTTGTAAAGTTTCATTAAAATCCATTCGGTAGTTTTTGAGTGAAAACGGGGGCAAACATCCATCCATCCATCAATACTAACAAACTTTCACGTTTATAAATAAACTAGTGGCCCTCACTTCGCTTATGGACCGTAATTGAGAAATGAACCAATAGATGGTGCTGTGTCCAATTACATCGCGCAAGCGTTTCGTGTTTTCGGTTTACCTATAAGCCTTGTCGTTGTCTATAGATGTTATCTATACTACTAATATAATAAAGCTGAAGAGTTTGTTTGTTTGTTTGTTTGTTTGTTTGTTTGAACGCGCTAATCTCCGAAACTACTGGTGCGATTTGAATAATTCTTTTTTTGTTGGATAGTCCATTTATCGAGGAAGGCTATAGGCTAAATAACATTACGCTATGACCAATAGGAGCAAAGACAGAGCGGTAAATGTGTAAAAAACGGGGAAAATTATGGTGGGTAAAAAGTTACTTTTCCACGCGGACGAAGTCGCGGGCGGCCGCTAGTCTCTTTATAAATAGTATAGATAGGATAAATCAAACTTAAATAAATAAATAATAATACGTGTATTGCTCTCTTACAATACCTACTTATTCTCAGTATAACATAATGTAACAGTAATTTATCCTAAATTTCTCGTCGATAAGGACATTCGATAGATGTTACATCGATACAAACGTGTCTTTTCTTCCTTAGATGGGATGGAAGCAGCTTGTTGACGCCGAAAAGGTTTGACGATTTACCTTTCGGCGTCATTGGGCAAATTGGGAGCCTGTGCAATTACAAGTATTAAGTATTTTGTTTGCTTGAAAACTGGATGTTTGTCGGGTATAAGATTGTTAGCAAAATGAAAAAAAATAATACTTATTATGCCATTTTATTTTCCAGTTTTGTCAGGGAATCTCGAAAGACCAGCATTGAGCCACAAAATTAGACCTAGAACGCCGGGTACCTATAATGTGTCAATAAAGTCATGAAATTAAACTAAGGGTCACGTCACTATCTACTGTCGCTTAAGTCATAGGGTATTGCACACAGTAAAATCACAAAATAATTACACACAGAAAGGAGGCTGCCCACTAAGAGCTAAAAACGTGTCATGTACTCACGCATGCGCACTAATGGGGAAATACGCCTTTTCGATCACATTAATCCTAGCCTATGACATAAGATTGTCAAACTGTCGAGGTCTGTGGTAGAGGCCACGCGCTTATGTACTCATGCCGGGCAACAGCCCTAGCATATGTCAACGAAATCTCCTAAATTCAAAATCAGGCTGAGTCTAACTTCTGTGTGTAATTATTTTGTGGTAAAATCATAATATAGGTAAAACATAAACAATACAAAAAGACGCTGGTCCAGCCGTTTATCCTCGATACCCACAGCAACACTGAATAAATATTTTTCTATTCTATAGAACAGAGCAAATATTTTTATTTAAGTAAAGTAGTTTCTTTAACACAAGGATTTAAGTTGGGCTGTACATAGTTTGTATCGCTAGCATATAAGAAAAAGAAAAATAAGAGATCTGACTGATATTGAGACTGCAAGACTGGTTTATTTTAGCTATTTTCATAGTTTGATGTCATATGGTCTCTATTGCTGTGGGGATCCGGTGCTGATTTACAAGCTATCTTCATATTGCAGAAGAGGGCAATCCGTGCCATCTATGGCCTTAGATCACGTGACTCACTAAAAGAATTATTCAAGGAAATAAATATTTTAACGGTAGCATCTCAATACATTTTTGATTGTATTATGTTTGTATGTAAAAACTTGCATCTTTACTCGCGAAAATCTGATTTTCATCAATCAGCTTTAACACACGAAATAAACATAGACTTGCGGTCCCAAATCTAAGACTTCATAAAATTGGCAATTCATTTGTGGGATTGAGCATAAAAATGTTTAATAAGTTACCACAAAAACTTATTGACATTAGTTCAATGTCTTTTGAAAATTCGCATAAAAAAATTTCATCTTTCCATACAAAGTCGGTCACGTGACTTGGTTATTTTGTATGGGGTGTCGAAAAATTTTTCGATCAATTTCGAAATGTGGTTGAACAAATGTTGTTCAGAATGGTTGATAGAACACGTGATTAAAGGGATGTAAATGTTCACAGATACAGCCTGTATATTTTTTTGACATCTACTCACAAAGTACCGACAGCCACACATTTGGTTACCATCACCTATCGATTTTACCTCAATTGGTATTCAACTTAATGTGTTTGACAGTTTTGTATACTCTGATGTGTGGCTGTACGTACCCACGGTTCTCTTGAATTGTGCTTCATGTATTGTACATTGTTATTTCCAAAACAACTAACCATGTTTTATCTGTTTGGTTATTCGTAATTAGGTCATAGACAATTAGTCTACTTTACAAAACAACAGCGAATCGGGTATTTAGTGTACAAATTTGTCAAAACTTCGTCATAATATTTATGAATTAGATTTATAAGTTACTTAGTAAATTGTAAACTAGGCCGTTGGGGCAAAGAACGTTCTAGAAAATGCAAGCTCAGACAAACCTAAAGGATCGCGGATACGATTACCGTACCAACACAAATGCTTGTCGATAAACAGATATTTGTTTTGTCTGGGCTTTTGGTCTGGGAGTTTATGACAGATATATAGATGAATAACACGTTCACTCATACTGTTGCATTACACTAACTACCTACACTAACAATATTCAAAGTAAAAAATAACATTGTGCTCCCTTCGTAGTTTCTGGTTTCCAAAGCACAAGAGATACCTTAGTTTGGAACTAGGACAATCTATGCGATGTCTCAATTTATACTAATTTATTATTATTATCTAAAGGTTTTTCTTTCTCCCTCTCGGTACGTACAGGGAGTGGGTAATATCCTGATACGCGGACCTCAGTCAAACCATTAGGTATTATTATACGCTTGATGCAGACCGCCCGGGCGCTATCCAACCACCCAATCTGGTAGTTATGGAAAGCCAATGTTTAGCAGAGGACGTTAAAACTTCCTCAAAGCCACAGCTAATAGCTAATTATGATGATGATGATGATAAAGAATAATAATATAAAACGTTTGGGCTAATGTTAAATTTAACGTTAGGTACTATATAGGTGACGTGGCATCTAATCATTATAAAGTTGTAGCCGTTATCCAAAATTATTTATTAATTATCTAAAATTAAAGAGGCGGGGCAAGGGAAACACGGTCTTTATATTTCTTCTTATATCTAGGTCTTAACTTCTTTCATCGTTCGAGGCCAGTCGTCTTCTATCACACTCTCGCACAAACATCGTTCTTTTTGCATCATGCATGTACCGATCATAAATCTCACAAAAATTAAATTTTATTGATTTAAATTAGAGGGTGATGGCTATTTTGTATAGTTATGTAGCCATTTATACATTTATAAACACTATTATAGTCAACAATAGGTACAATAACCGTACACTCTAAAGGCAGTCATTTGGACAAAGTCCGGTCCTAAGTGGGCCGGGTTACACCCGATCTAAATCTGGTAAAAGGTCACATAAACACAAGACAACGTTTTCATTTCAAAGTAGTGTGTAGTTCACTAAGAAGGACTTGGAAGTTTCAGTAATCCGGAAATCTCTTAAGGACGTCAAAGTAATCTTTGAGACTTATGAACACGTCTGCCGGAATTTGTGTAATCATGATTGGAGTAAAAATGAATAGTTTGCTTTATATAATATCTAAAATCACGATGAAGATTTTTGCAAAAACCATTTAAGGCTACGAAATAACCCAACAGAAATAAAAAGCAAATACGAATATGCAACTTGTTCTGACTCGTCATATGTCATGATACATAACTACCTTATGTAGTTTTATTACATCAACATTATAACTTAAACTTAATTAAATCCTTGTAAATAATAATAGTTAATAAATTGAGATAACATCATATACATTTTCCTAATGCCAATCATATATATATATATATATATATATATAGGGGAGAGTTGGCTATATCGTACTGCCATTTTAATTGTACCACTTCTAAATTTCCCTCTTAATGGGTCTTTTTTTCTACACTAGCAGCATCAAATCGTGGCCCTGCGCAACCCCCCGCCACCCGCAATTTGTAATTGATGTGATTTGAAAAATGTGCGCGTGAGCGAAAATATCTTCTTTTTGTGGATGTTATTGCAAATTTTGTCGTAAGTTCGTAAGGATATTACTCGTGATCAGGGTTACATAGAGATACACATTATTCATTGTTTACTCACATTTTTAATCTAAGATTATTTGTGATTTTTGTAGGCGTGTCTAAATTTTGAATTTATGCCAGAGTATTAATTTTTTTAGAAAATGGCCTAGTTCGCTAATTTGTACCACTAGAAGTTGGCTAAATTGTACTGGTACAATATGACCGACTAATCCAAAAGTACTTATTTTACAGACCCTATTTATAGATGACGGAACCAAAAGCTAAAAGTAAATATTATATTGGAACAGGGAGAACCTGAAAAGAGCTATTCTAGCATACAAAAACAAATAATTAAATTTGAACAAAATTTCAAAGACTAAAAAAAACAAAATCTACATTTTAACGACATACTTAATAGAAAAGAAAAATAGGAGCAAAAATACATAAAAAAAAGAACACTATTCAAAAAAAGATACCGAAATTACATTAAACATCTATAAAAATCAACAAGAAGAGAAGGCAAAGCAAAAAAAGTTAAAGTTAAGGAAGGAAAAGCTTGTAAACCTCAGAAATATGAAACATAATATCGAAAATATTATGTGGAACGTGTAATTAATCGATATAACTACGATAAAAAAAGTTCAAACGTTGATTAGATTCAATACCTGCATTGTCACTGGTGATTATTTCCAAAACAACTAACCATGTTTTATCTGTTTGGTTATTCGTAATTAGGTCATAGACAATTAGTCTACTTTACAAAACAACAGCGAATCGGGTATTTAGTGTACAAATTTGTCAAAACTTCGTTATAATATTTATGAATTAGATTTATAAGTACTTAGTAAATTGTAAACTAGGCCGTTGGGGCAAAGAACGTTCTAGAAAATGCAAGCTCAGCGTTGGAAGTCCACGTACTAGGAGGACAGAGCTGATTAAGAGATTGCAAGAATAAAGGGTCGCGGATACGATTCCCGCACCAACACAAATGCTTGTCGATGAAACAGATATTTGTGTTGGGTCTGGGTGTTTATGACAGATAGATAGATGAATAACACGTTCACTCATACTGCTGCATTACACACACAATATTAAAAGTAAAATACTATTGTGGTTCCTTCGTAGTTTCTGGTTTCCATAGCACAAGGGAAACCTTACTTTGTAACTAGGGCAATGGATGCGATGTCTCAATTTATACTAATTTATTATTATTATCTAAAGGTTTTTCTTTCTCCCTCTCGGTACGTACAGGGAGTGGGTAATATCCTGATACGCGGACCTCAGTCAAACCATTAGCTATTATTATTATTATACGCTTGATGTAGACCGCCCGGGCGCTATCCAACCACCCAATCTGGTAGTTATGGAAAGCCAATGTTCAGCAGAGGACGTTAAAACTTTCTCATAGCCATAGCTAATTATGATGATGATGATAAAGAATAATATAAAACGTTTGGGCTTATGTTAAATTTAACGTTAGTTTCTACATAGGTGACGTGGCATCTAATGATTATAAAGTTGTAGCCGTTATCCAAAATAATTTATTAATTATTAAAATGTAGGAGGTGGGGCAAGGGGAACCAGGATTAGAATATCTTTCTTATATCTACGTCCACCTGGTAATCACCATGCATGTACTTTTTTTTTTTTATACTAGAGGCGGCAAACGAGCAAGGCGGGTTGGTACTGATCATAAATCTCACAAAAATTTAATTTTATTGATTCAAATGAGAGGGTGATGGCTATTTTGTATAGTTGTCTAGCAGTTTATACATTTATAAACACTATTATAGTCAACAATAGGTACAATAACCGTACACTCTAAAGGCAGTCATTTGGACAAAGTCCGGTCCTAAGTGGGCCGGGTTACACCCGATCTAAATCTGGCAAAAGGTCACATAAACACAAGACAACGTTTTCATTTCAAAGTAGTGTGTAGTTCACTAAGAAGGACTTGGAAGTTTCAGTAATCCGGAAATCTCTTAAGGACGTCAAAGTAATCTTTGAGACTTATGAACACGTCTGCCGGAATTTGTGTGATCATGATTGGAGTAAAAATGAATAGTTTGGTTTATATTTATATCTAAAAATCATGTAGAAAAGTTTTAAAAAATTAAACGAATACAAGTCGTTCTGACTCATAAGTCCTGATACATAACTGTAAAGCAGTTATGTATCAGGACAGTTTTATATGTTTTAGTTTTGTTACTAGAACATTGTTAACTTAAACTTAATTGAATTCTTATAAATAATAATAGTTAATAAATTGATATAACATCATATACATTTTCCTGTTGCCAATCTTAATGATTTTCTTTGTACTTACTATGGTTCAAAGAAAGTACCACAAGCACCCAAACCCATAAAATTACTAGTAAGACATTCGTTCCTTGGCTGTTTCGATTAATTTTCAACATAATCTGAACAGAATATTCACTAATATAACGTGAGACTAAGATTAACTCAGACTCGGCCCCAAACTCAAAGGACTTTGACCAACTCAGCCACTGAAGACGTCATAAGATGAAAATGAAGGAATCTCTCACACAACGCACGCAACTTGAGCACTGAGCATACGTTAGTTAAGCCATTTCTTAGCTCATCGGCCTCTTCCAACTTACGGTACTCATATCCATATTATATTATATTATTTAATTAATATTATAAATGTGAAAGTGTGTCTATCTGTCTGTCTGTATCTTTGTCTTTCTTTCACGGCAAAACGGGGCAACGAATTGACGTAATTTTTTAAGTGGAGATAGCGAATGGATGGAGAGTAACATAGGCTACTTTTTTCCCTTTCATAACTCCCCATTTAAGGGAAGTGGGGAGCGCGAGCGAAGTGGATAAAAGCTAGTAATGTATCGCAGGGAAATAATAAAACCAGGGAATTGATCAAATCCCTTAGGGATTTGCCAATCTAGGGATTTGATCAATTCACTAGATTTTGTTAGGGAAATGATAAAATCGTGTTGTTATTTTAACATCGGGTTTTATCATTTCCCTGCGACATACCTTATAAAACGTAGGTACCTAAAGAGAGTCTCTCCTCTTAACCGTCTCTTTTTATCTTCATTACCCAATAACCTTCGGATACGGGTATAATTTGTAAAAACAGTTCTTTTAAATACCCGAGAATTATTTGTTTATTATACAAACATAACGTTCACGGTTTGGAAGAACAACAAAACTGTATATCGTTTCGAGATAAAACAATTTTGGGTACTTTCGCTTCAAGCGAAAAATAATACAACGTGAAAAAAGTTATTAATTTGGAATTTAATTTAGTTAGTTCAGTTCCATACTTACTTACTTTCTGCAAAAGATTTATTGCCACACGAGAAGGAGTAGTTATTTCGGTATTTCAAATTATGTTTCCGAAACCTATTTGTCTTAGTACGGAGTCAGATCAATATATGAAGTTTTGTGTAAAAAGAAAAATAATAAACCAGTTACTTAAAAAAATATGTCCATAAGCACCTTTAGTCGCAGGCTCTGAGCAGGTCATTACCAGAAAACTTTTTTTAGCAAATTTTTGACTCCAAGTTAATAATTGTAACTTAAAGATAATGCTCTCTCTTTAGCCCTTAACATTTAGGTATTTAGGTACGTTGACTGAGTAAAATAAAATTTATTTTTGCTTAGATTCGCAAGAAACTACCCTAATGGGTAATCGAGTCTTTGTAGAACTGCTTTCGATGTGACAATAAAGATTGCATTCCTAAACAAGAAAATCCTTAAATGTTTAAGAAACTTTATGAGAACAGGAGTGGAAAATAACGTAGATTGGGTTGACTTATTTTTACATATTTATAGCTAAATAAATAAATTCATGACGCCCCATACACCAACCTGAGTACTAAGTAACTGCTGTTTGAGTGGGGAGACCGGAGGCCCAATCCAGGGGAAGGGGGGTTAAAAAGTAACCAGCGCACTTGTGACGCTACTTGTGTTGCAGGTGTCCACGGGCGGCGTTAGTCGATTACCCTCAGGTGATCGTCGGGTTGTCTGCCACCTATTTCATAAAAAAAAACATAAGCACTTGTTAGCTGTTTATGAATTGCAATCAAAATCGGATTTAGTGAATTTGTACTCAAACACCAGTATGAACAGAACAAAACGTAAACATTATATTAAATAATATATACCTCAAATTTATTAATCTTACTGGTAGTACAGTCGGAGGCGAGAATTTTCTCACCTTACGGCAAGGGCCCTCTAGTGTGCCGTCTAATTAGTGCGGCCCCGCCCGACACACTGACATCAGACGACACTTTGTGATTTCTGACTTCCTCTATCCTCTAGAAGCAAAGGCTTAGAACAGATTGCACACAAACCACTTCAGAATAAAGATTAAAAAAAAAGGAATAGCAAGAAGTATGTATTTACAAGAGACAAAATAGTTTTAGTATTCGATTTATCATTGTAAACTTTTGCCGTCTCCAAAATAATATTATTACCTTTTGACTTTTTGTACAAATTAATATATGAAACTATTCAATAACATTTGTGTGTAATTGCAATAAACATATTTTTAAAATACGATTAAATATTTATTTATGGATTTTAAAAATTTCTGCAATAGCAAAAATCGTAATAAAAACCTATTCAATAGATATTTCGCCGAGATTATAAGAGACCAGCTGAACTTCGCTAATTTCAATGTGTCAGAAAATGTTGTCAAAATTCTTCAAAAATACACAAAATAGATAACCTAAGTCAAACGCAAGTAAAGCAAGCAACGTAGCATAAGTAGATGAGAGGAACATCTCACCTTACGGCGAGGGCCCTCCGCTGGAGTGCCGTCTAATTAGTGCGGACGGCCCCGACACACTGACATCAGACGCTACTGTGCGAAAGGGCTTGTGATTTCCGACTTCATCCAGAGGCAAGCACATATTTCACACTTGGGTGGCTTGCATGAATGACATAATGTTTGAATACTTATGTAGAAGTAATGGTTGCATGGTCTTCGGTTAAGAAAATATTAAAAAGAGTATATAAACTGGGTGAAATGAAACGCTAAACCACGGATTACAAGAATTGAGGGGCATGGTTGTTTAAATAGGTTATAGACGAAGACATTTGTACGTACACCCACACCAAAGTATACAAAACTGTCAATTTTCTTCAATCGACTCTCATCTTACTGTCATAGACATTAGACTGAATATCAATTGAGGGAATTTGTTAGTATGTGGTAACCTGATGTGTAACTGACTGTACATCAACATTTGGTAGCTATCTCTAGATACTGTAATACCAGGTTTACTTAATAAGTATTAAAATAACACAAGGGCTACCAACTCATAAAGATATGAAAATTGTATAGAATCTAAAACATAAGGAGAATTCTATCACCACGCGGGTATAATCGCGAGGAATAGCTAGTATAACATAAATGGTAGGTACAGTCTTTGTAAAAGTAGATTGCCTATACAATCTTCACACATTCATACTTAATCAAGTGTACTTATGTATTAAGGCGAAATTACTTAACTAACACGTGATTAAGTAAGCTTAAAACTTTGGCATTAATAATGTTAGCAGAATAAATATGGCGCCGAAACTCAGTTTCAGATGTTACGGTGGGGTGCAATCCAAGGATTGCCTTGGGCGCCAAATAATATGGAAACTCGAAACTCCGACCGAAAGTTTCTCAAACTTGAGAATTTCTTGTACCGCCCTTCAGTTGTATCCGTATAAAGTACTAAATTATTATCTGATGGTGAAAAAATGGGGCAAATGATTTTGACGTCGCACTGGAGGGAAGGAAACAAAAACATCCAAACCCATTAGAAAATAACTAATTTTTAAGAGGTTGCAAAAGTTAACTCTGTATAAACTTACTTACTTCACTGGCTCAGCGACCTGAAATGAGTTAGCCTCCGAAACAAGAGAACATGACTTTGTCCTGTTGTTTGACCTAGATATCACTGGAAAGACGTCGTCGAAAATGATCTGCGAGGAACTTCAGGCTATGACTGGCAACAAGTAGTGCAAGAGCTCTGTATATTTATAATAATCGTCGAGAGCCATACTTCGGCAGGAATGAGCCGATTCGACCGAAGTGATACCACGGGTTTACATAGTTTTCGCCTGAGTGAGTAACATTATCGGAGGCCTAATTTGGAGGAAAGGGTTGGCAACACACTTTTGACTGGAGGACTTGAACTGGAGTTGTGTGTGACCCCCTACCACCAGGTAATCTGTTTGCCAGCTCTCACAAAATATATCTTCACCATACTTTTCTTCTATAGTTTACTGAAATGACAGCAGTTTCATTTGAAAAATAGTACCTACATAGGCCTGTAATTAGCATAATTGTCTTTTAGACCATCTAAGTATATCTGTCTACCAGTGAAAATAAATTATCATAACAAACGCCTCCATGCCTCTACACTGATAAGCATGTAAATAAGCAATTAAATAAGACAATGTTAGCTCTTAGAGATTCATTTCGATGCAAATTCTCCTAACTTAAACCTCCAATGTCCGACGGATTTGACCTACTTCCCGAATTATGAAGTTAAATCATTATAAAATACGTGTGCGTCGAACAATAAATAAATTGCTCCTACTGTTGGATCTTATATCTGCTAAGTTATACCTACAGGGTGTATATGTGAACATTTACATCCCTTTAAACGCTACCAACTATTCTGAACAACATTATTTGTTCTATAACTTTAGAACTACCTACGCTTTAAAAATATCTTCATGTTAAGTCGCGTGACTTGGAAATTTTATTTAATTGGAGTCTAAAAAATTTTTGTACCTATATAAGATGTAATAGTTTTTCAAGCTGTAGATACTTACAATTATTAAAATAATGATTATACACGTGTGTTCTTACAATGATCAGGTGGTCCGGTTCCCCTGTCTAAAGGTAACGAAGATCAAACAAAAAAAAATAATATAGTGACCAGACCTTCCAAATCCTGGATTGTGGGCCAAGCGCATCCCAAACAGACTCGGTATTAAGGCCCAGGATAGAGTAGAAGAATAATTCTGAACTCATTGTTTTTTATTTTTACTAAACAATAGTAGTTAAACAATAGTTTTATTTAATAATAGTAGTAACAAGGCTGTTTGATGCTGACGTCATATTGCTGTTAAAGATACCGTTTTATCGCTATTTAGTTATATTTAAGTCGCGAAAACATATTATTACATGACCCAATTTAAACCTAGAACGAAAACAACACTAATAACCAATTACGCAAATTTAAAACATCCTATACCCCAACCCTACCTCTAAACCCTCGAGTGCGCCGTAGCATCGGATTTAGATTCCACCCGGTTAGTCTACCAGTCTCTACCGTACTCTATGGAATAATCCCATTTTAATTCGTCGCTTAAGGCGCGTTTCGTTATTTATTCAGCAGGAGAGGCGCCAGACCTGTCCCAGTCGATATCTACATAGCTCCTGGTATATTAATTGCTGGTAATATTTAATGCTACTTTTAAGCTTCGCCAGGTGTAAAGGAATTTCTGTTTAACTTCGCGATGTGGCTTAAAGGTGTACGGTTATGAAGGCGGAATTTAACTAAAATAAGTACTGGTGTCAACTCAATTGAAATGCTTATTGACCATTTTTTTCAAAAGCACTTAAGCCGTAATTTGATGAGGGTATTTTCTAAATTATTTCATATAGCTTCTCAAACAGTGAATACCATGTAACGTAAAGCATTGTCTTTGGATGACAAAAGATAGATTGCAGTCATTTAAGTAATTCCAGGATTTAAACATACTGAATCCTGGTCCAAATACACACTGGACTTCCATCTTCCAAGCGACCTTAGCTGCTTTAAATATCGCACTACAAAGCTTAAGAATATACGAAAGAGTTTATGAGTTAGAAATTGAAAAAATAAAATGACAGTTTATCGAAGTACAACCCGAAGATTGATTCATTTATAAACTCATCACAATCAAAATCAAATGGCTGGTACTGAACTGGACAAGTACCATTAAAACGATCATGAACCAATAATCTCTAAAGAAATAAAATTAACGGAACCATTTTATACCAGCAACGAGAATAAAAATAATGCACTCTACGTTTAACGAGGCACTTCCAAGCGGCGAGTTCATAAAAAACTCATTCTTTTTGTTCGCATTAACAGACTAATAAAACAAAGTAAGTACGTAGTGTGGCCTAGTACGAGTAAAATGGTATAGTTTTACTGCTAATCGATTTTATCGCAGTCGATGAAAACATTCGAGTTTGCACCTCTCGATTTTTCAAATCTCTGCCAAAGTTTATACTATTTGCTTGGCGTTGGAGTTAGGTACAATCAGAGAATAAAAAGGTTCGTCACCATAAGGTAAATTTCCGTTTGCACGGCAAAATCAATTGTACCAACATGCCGTGTTAAAAAGACCTCCACCAAGCTAAGAGCATTTTTCCATAAACAAATTGATGATTTTTGATTTTTTCATGTGATAGGCAGACGAGTAGACGGATCAAATGGTAAGCGATTGCCGCCGCCCATAGATACCTGCTACACCAATACCTAGAGGCATAAGTGCACTGCCTATTATAAAAACAAATATTCAGTCGAATTGACAACCTCACCCTCCCCCCGTTTTTATGTCCGTTGAAAAGGATATTCTGTGATGGATGTCCAATTTGTATTATGAACGAGTACGTTCCTTCTAGTGATCGGATATGAATAAGGTTTTCATTAACTTTGTTATGGAATTCTGACATTAGGTTACCTAACTTTAGTAATAAAAATAAACTTATGGAATGGTATACTCACGTGCGTGTAATAAACGAATTTGACGGTAACGAGCGACACGCAGGGCCATCCCACACGATGACACGGCTATAAAATCATAACCCAAAACCGCTAATTCAGACAAAGTACTGTATTACAGGAATCTTTTGGCACGCGGTTAACTTTAACAGAGAGCGCTCTACTAAGAATTTTCTCGCATTTAAAAGATCATAAATACTCGTAGACACTGCTTAAAAAGATTAAAAAATCTATCAGCATAAAAAAACACCAAAATAAGCCTTGTTCCATAAAATAATGAACACAGAAAGTTGGCTCTAGCCGAAATTAATACTATTGAATTCGTAGACCTAACACGCTAGGCAGTATATGTATCGTATCTCTCCCGCACGTCAATCTCTGTCTTTACACCGAAACATGCTGTGATAATACATACGCGCAATACATGCCTCTCTCCATCTCTCTCTCTCATCTAGCGTGTGATTCCCGGTTGCATCCAAAGATGACGCATTGGAGCCCATTCAACACGAGGAGTCGTTGTTTAATTCCCTGCATGTACACTTCTAGATTTTTCAAATCTCTGTTCGTAGTTCTACCGTAAGCTTGGCAGTGAGGTAACACGTCATCGTAAGGAAACCTGCATATTTCAGAAATGTGTAATCATGACTTAGTTGGTTTAGTTCTCCTGTTAAAGGGTTGCGAAGGTGAGACGGCAGTCGCTTCGCTGCAATGACCAGACTCCCCAAATCCTGCATCATGAGCACAAGGCCGAAGTAGCGTTCTTATATGTGATCTTGGTGAGCCTGTTTAAAACACGATGTAGACAGCTTAAATTCTGTACCTATCAATTTTCGCCCCTCGCCCTTGTGCAAAACGCCTACGTTTAAATCAGCCAATTAAGGCTAACATTAGTCTAGCCTCAAAAAGGCCTAGAACGCGGTTAACCTTCTCCCGGGGAAAAATTTCGCGATGATTTGAAAGAACGCAAACAAAGGCAACCCCACTTTACATCGGATAAACGCCATCAATTTACCGTGGAACAATGGCGCAAAAAGGCCGGCCAGTTTCTGAGACGATGATTAACGAGGACGGGATAAGCTCAGACAGAAAAGATTATATCTTTTCTGATGACGTGTGCCGGACAGGATAGACAAAGCAAAGAACTACGTGATTCCAACGGATTCTTATACGTATCTCAATGATGTATTTGTTTTGATAAATTCAGAGTTGCCAGTCTGAGTAAAGAGGATGTCCCAAATTGTATGGACTCCTGGCTAGGACCTTGAACATTAAAAAAAGGGTCAATATACCTATAATACTTCGTCATCATCCTACAATTTGTTTAGTATGGCTTCAATTTCTAGTTCAAATAAAAAAAGTACAATAAGTAGAGCAACACAGAACTGCAAAATCCACGTGGCGGGAGCTAGAGGCTTTATTTTGTTGATGACGTCAGGTTCGAAAATAAAAGCATCAACAAATTTTGTATTATCACACCTGACATCTGACAGCAGTTATCATTATAATCAACTGTTCATGTCTTTTTGCCTCTGACCACATGTGTGCTTAATTATGATTCAAACTTTTAGATTGATTTCAGATTTGTACTAAGTAATACTCGTATAAATAAAAATAAATGTTTTTTAATGTTGGTTATCAAATAAAATCTGTGGTCCATTTTTGATTTTTTAAATACTGTGGGTACAATATCCTGACCAGTCATAGGACATGTCTTATGGATCAGAAATTAATCTGCAATCCTGTCTGATTTAACATATCCTCGATCGTCAATCTATCTATATAAAATCTCTTTCTTGTGTAATCATTGAAACCATTCCAATGAGCTCAAATATAATACCTTTATTGTATCTTATCTTGTCTGATAGGAGCTATTTTCATGGATCACCTCGCTGTGGGATCTTGTGTACTTTACTTACTGTAAGTTGGCGAGTTCTTTATAGAGCTTGGACCACCACAAGTTGCGTAAATTATCTACATCGTTGAAGGTCTAACACCACGTATGTCAAAAATAGTAACTTTGTAGGAGAGACAAAAAACTGCTTATTTTTGCTATTATTCAAATGAAATTTTGATAATAGTAAAATGATATTTTCCAACTTATTTTCATTAAATTATTAAGAACAACCTTTCAATGTATTCCAAGCTGTGATAGAACTAAAAAGTTACTTATTTGCTGTTTTTTTTATATTATAGGAAGGCAAACGAGCAAGCGGGTCACCTGAACTCCAAATAGAACGCCGATTTGGTGGATGTCTTTTCTTAAATTTCAGGATTTTTTATTGGACGAGACGTGTTTTTGATTAGGTAAATTCCGATTCCCTTGCAAATAGGATCAACATCTTAAAAAAGCAAAAAAAATACAACAAGGTACATGGTCATAGAACTTCAATAACGCTACCTATGTATTCCATTTGTATGGAACAATTACTGACTTATAGTTTTCGGTTGGGTACTATTAATGGTGCATACACAAAAGGATCAGTTTGCATTTCAAATTAAATTAAATCCTAAGATAATCTGTCCACCTAATTCCACCTAACAGACAAAGCTTCTAAAACCGTTGGTTTAGCTTTACATAATTCATCACAAACCGGAGTCAGTAACCATTTTCATAACACAAAATCACAATGTTCCCAAGCGTACGTTACCTACATAAAGAGCGATGTTTTTGTTAAGAAAACACATATTTAACAGCTCTTAATATATTCAATTGCCATTTCTTAAGGTTAAATTAATACGTGTGTAAAGATTAGGGTTAATTAAGTTAATTAAACCCTGCCTGAAACGCTGAATTATGTATGAGTATTGTTTGTAAACATGCGTAGGGACATTTTGGAACTAAATAAGCTGCGTATTCTAACTTATAATTTATAAATGCGAACGTAACTCTGTCTGTATGTCTGTTACTGTTTCACGCCAAAACTACTGAACGGATTTGAATGAAATTTGGTAAACAGGTGGTCTAGACCCTGAGAAAGAACAAAGGCTACCTTTTATTGCGAAAAGGGAGACTAAAAGGGGGGTGAAAATTATTAAACAATTAAAAATGCTACCCAAAGATACTATTCCACGCGGAGGAAGACGCGTGTAACAGCTAGTTTCATGTATTTTGAAAATTATTTGTTATTTCATGTTCTTTTATTGTAGATAGGCTCACAATAAAATTGCATCTGATGGAAAGCATCGATGAGGTGTAGGAAGTTATACGTTTCCTTAGAAGATGCCTGTTTACTTACTCTTCCGTTAAAGATATCCAGATTGTAATGATCAGGGAACCGGTACCCTCACTCACTCGACAAAATTCAAATCGCGTATTTAAACAAGTGTAAATATTTTTGTCTTAAAAGACCTTTATAGTTAATTGTCTATGAATGTGGCAAGTGACTATCCAAACAATAACAATATCTCTGGCAAATATCAACTTGAACTAACATCAGCTCAAACGAGATTCAAGAAGATTAAGAACTATTAAAGTGATCTATGTAATTCTGACGTAACCTCACATTTCCAAGCAATTTGTTTGTTGTGACAAACTCAGAGTTGCCAGTGTAAATTTGGGTCGGAAATTACTCCGCAGGCCAGCGGCGGCGGAATTAGGCCTGCCAATACGCCAGCCTGAACTAGTGAGGGGACTTCAATGGGGCCAAATTAGTCTTGAATCAAAAAGAATTATGGTCTCAAATTAGAAATACCTAAAGACTATTTTTACCAACCGATGCTAGTGATTAAACTCAAATCTAATTATATGACATTGGATTTTTTGTTGTTTCTATAAATCATCATTTTCATCATTTCAGCCAATAGACGTCCACTGCTGGACAAAGGCCTCTCCCAAAGTTCTCCACACAGATCAAGCTTTAAGGGATTTCTATAAATATTTAAGGTTATTTGGCTCCCGGTAAAAGTCCAAATTAATCCTGTTGTTTCTTTACATACAGTGCATAAATACATTCCCATAAAAAAAAATTACAACTCCCTCTGTTAATGTCATTGTCAGGCCTTTTGACCGTAGTACTTACTACTCATATATGGTGGAGTCTAGAGAAGAATGGAGGCTACTCCACTCATAAGAGAAGAAGATGAATTAATACAACATCTCAAAACATTGATCAGGCTCTGTACTAAGTGGCTTAGTAACAGAGGATAGGCTTACTCTGAAAAAAAAAAAGAACGGGAACAAAGCGACGGTCCCTACGTATAAACAGACATGTCCAAAATGGCAAAAAAATATTATTGCATAAATGGCTTCGGATTGCCTTTACGCTCATATCCATATAAGATTTTTTTTAAAATATCATAAGGTTAGCTCAGTATACAAATCGTATAAAAGGACAAGTATAATCATCTAGTCAAAAGTGGGCCGTAGACACAGTTATGTATACATGTCGTCAAATACTTCGTTTGAAACCTAACCTGTAAAGGTGAGAGAACGAATTAAAAGCGGTCATGTCAGACATGTCCGTTTATACTGCAAACATTTTTTAAAGTATATGGGACATATCTGATATGACCGTATTTACGTCGGGTTTTTTACTACTGTAAATAAATTGATTTATCTATACGTAAACTCATTAATTTTACTTAAAAATAAATAACTTAACACAGAATAAACAGTTTTTAGTATCAACTAAGTATTTGCAGTCATGTCTTACATGGCTGTTTGTACGTGTAAGTAATCAATATATTTACGGTTATGTTTTCATTTACGTTTAAGTTTTTCAAATATGGTAAACATGCTTCAATCTCAGACACAAGTTTGTTTCGGTTCTCGATGACGTTTTCCCGAGAAATGTTGGCGCGGCCGGTGTAAAACGCATCGCCCGTACTGTCATCCGCATAGCAATGAATATCGCGTAAACGCAGCATATCATTGATATGAAGAAGGAACAGCGTGGGCGATAGCACACAGCCTTGCGGGACTCCGGCATTTATGGACATAGTGTCGGAGCATTCACCGTCAACTAAGACCTTGATGCTTCTATGTTCCAAAAAGCTAGAGACCCATTAACATAATTTCTCTTGAAGCCCATAGGAAGGAAGCTTCGCGAGAAGCGCCTTGTGCCAGACCCGATCAAAGGCCTTCGCAATGTCCAGCAGACTAACCGCCAATGCCTCTCCCTTACTCTCAATCGCCTGTGCCCAACGGTGAGTCAGGAAAGTCAGCAAATCACCAGCTGACCGACCCTGGCGGAAGCCGTACTGTCGGTCGCTAAGCAACTCTTGACCCTCGAGATACCGAAGGAGCTGGCTGTTAATTACGGATTCCATAACTTTTGAGAAAAGGGAGGTTATGGCTATCGGTCTGTAATTGGACGGATCTGAGCGGTCGCCTTTCTTGGGGATCGGATGCACTAAGGCCGTCTTCCAGGACGTCGGGACTACGCCAGAAGAGTAGGAGAGCCGAAAGAGTCGCGTGAGTACCGGTGCCAACTCCGGAGCGCACATCTTTAGCACAATGGGTGTGATTCTATCGGGCCCACTCGACTTGTGAACATCTAGAGACATGAGGGCTGAACGCACCGAGCGTTGGTGGAAACGGATGTCGGGCATATACCCTCCGCACTGCGGTATGCTCGATGGTACCTGGCCCCCATCATCTAAAGTCAAGTTGGACGCAAAGAGTTTGCCCAGAAAGTCGGCTTTCTCTTTTGCGCCATGGGCCAACGAATCTTTTCCCGTGCGCAAAGGAGGAAAAGACGGTTTGCAGAAATTACCTTCGATTGCTTTGGCGAGAGGCCAGAACGCACGTGTTCCCGAAGAAAGACGTTCAAGTCTCTCGCCAATTCTACCGATGTGCACCGACTTCGCTCTTGCAATGTCTCTTTTGAAGGACCTGGAAGCGAAGTTGTACTTCTTTTTGAGCGCGCTGGTATTTTCATCCCCCGTCGCCACCGCATCAGCCCAGGCTTGGTAAGCTTCCTGCTTCTTACAAGAAGCTTTTCTGGAAGATGAACCAAACCAGGGCCGAAATCTGCCACCGATAGGAACCACAGACGACGGAATGAAAAGTTCCATTCCCTGCAGCACCACATCGGTAACAGAGTCAGCAACGACGCTGGGATCATCCGGCAAGAAGCACACCTGCCTCCAAGGGTAGGATGCAAAAAAAGACCGCATTCCATCCCAATCTGCTGACCTATAGTGCCATACACGGCGCCCGCGTGCTTTCCGCGGTCGAGCCAAGTCTGTGAGTGGCACTATACTACGGACAAGGCAATGGTCCGAGGAGCCCAGTGGAGCAACAACGGATACGTTGTAGCCGTCCGAGTGAGAGGTCAACAGAAGGTCCAACAGTGAAGGAGCATGGCCTTCCACATCTGGAATTCGTGTGGGCGTGGTAACCAGTTGTGTCAGTCCGTTTGCAAGAGCGAAGTCGTGAACAGATCGACCTGCGTAATCAGTTTTACTGGACATGAGCCATTCGGCGTGGTGGGCATTAAAATCGCCAAGGAGGATGATTTCCGCAGAGGGGATCTGCTGCTGCACAATGTCCGAAGCCATCTGGATGCGCTCAAAGAGTCGGTCAGTTTCGGTGTCACCGCTATGGGACCTGTAAAGGCACGCATAAACGCGAGGGTGGTCGTCGCTGTCTACACGGAGCCATAAGATAGATAGGTCCCGACCTTCAAGATTGCTGAGGCGACGAGAGCTGATATCGTCTCTGACGTACACACACACTCCAGCCCTAGGTAAAAAGGAATGTTCTAATCCATACCCAGGGTACCCAAATAAAAAAGAGTATAATATTTAAGTTGATATTATTCAGCTAATAAAGCTAAGTAAATTAAGATAATTAAGCTACAATGGTGATTTTGACTGTGATTTCTAATGGTAAATTAGTTCCTATTTCAGAAAAAAATTAAAAAAATACATAAATATTGTTAAGAAGATAACTTATGTAGCAATATATCATTTGATTAAAACTTGTTTTATTCATATACCCAATATTATAACAAAATCTTGGTTTTATTTAAGGACATGTCTTTTTATACTATGCAGTAAGTAGGCCTACGCTTATTTAGTTTGTACCACGTATAAAAAGACATGTTACTATTAATGCATTCTGATCTTAACATATAACTGTAAATAGATTTTTACGGATTGCTTTGAAAATTAAGTCATAATTACACATTCTCGTAAAAAAAAAATTAAATTCGTATTGAAAACCGCCATTTGTTATTCCCGCTGTATAAACAGGCATCTTAGATTTGTCCGACTTGACTTTTTTTTAATGACAGCGTAGAAACAGTTAACTCGTAGTTTTATTGGGAAATTGTGATAAAAATACATATGTTTCAATACTGCTAAAAGCGTTCTAATGCTAATAAAATATTAGTGAAAAGATATATTAATAATTTTGATTACATTTTTTTTTCAGAGCAAAATGAACCTTAATTCCGCTCTCCTGTAAACCTACGTTTTTGACATGTCCGTTTATACGTAGGGACCGTCGAAAGATTCAGTAGTGAATTACTTTTCAGAGTACCTATGCCCCCAGAAATTGAATGAAGACAATCTCAACAACCGATTTTTTGGTGTTTCAGTCACACAATTCTCAAAATCGATTGACTCCAGTCAACCATAAGCGTCAAGACTGGCAGATCAAAAAACTCTTGAGCCGACAGAGAACAGGTCCTAGGTACATCAACGTTAGTACACAATCGATAGATAGATAGATACTCTTTATTGCACAACACATAATAGAACTTAATGCTAATAGTAATTTCTAAATACAATATCGGCGGCCTTATCGCTAATAGCGATCTCTAATAATTAATATAATTATATTAAGATAATATTATTTTACTCGAATACAAAATTTATATCGTTGTTATTCGAGTGAGAGCCAGCTTCAGTCGCGTTACTAACTTGGACTGCTAACTATTCCAGATGCCAACTAATGGAAATAACTTTGGAATCGTCGACCAATCGGTTTGTGATACGACTGAAGTTCCTCTTATAAACATGTTAGATATTTTTAAACGCCACTGAATTGAAAATAAGAACGCAAGGAAATTCTCCTAGGATATTTTGTAAGAGGAACCTAGTAGATTACTAATAATGTTATTGTAGTAAATAAAGCATTAGTTTGGGGAAGTATGTATGATAAAGAAATTCTCGATGAACATGGCACTTCCATACGAGGGGTCATGGTTCGAAACCGTGCGAGTACCTATTGGTTTGTGCATATTTATATCATCAACTCGGCGGTTAGGGAATACATATGAGGAAACCTACAGGTTTCGGATAGTTTTTACTTTAATGTTAGTTAAGTATGATTGTGATGCACTGCACGACGATCTAGTGAAGGTCGCGGGAGTCTCTTGGACGCGCGTGGCACAGAGTTGTTAACATTTCTACAGAGTTGTTAAAATAATTGTGTGCAATTTTTTTGTAAAAAGAATTTTTGTTAACAAAAATTAAGTGAGTACCTACCTACCTAGTAAATAAATACCTGATTAGTAGATTGAGAATTGAACTTTAAGTTTTAACTTTTCATGTTTTCCAAACAAGCTACGCCATCTATTGTCGGGCAGCTGTAACAATGCCCCAGTGTTTGGCATAGCACGCTCTACTAAGTAGTTTTCCGACTTTCCACAGCCGATTTCCATGACGCCCTTAGGTTCCCGACTTTAGTCTGAACTAAGTCAGTTCTTTCTCTGATAGATGTTATTAATTCAGATTGTATTTGTAGTATTAAAATTAAACTAAATTGATTAGAGATTTTTAATTGACTTTGACAAAATTAAGCATCGCCGTCACAGTACTAGCCTTAATAAAATTGCAGTTCCGACAATCTAGTGCCCAATGTTTAAAAAAACAAGCGATGAACATAAAAACAATAAAAAAATATTGTGTGTGGATATTTTTAAAGGTATATTAGTCATCACTTTTGACTTCTTTGTCACAGCAGCTATACTCTCATTCATAATCATGTAAAGTAAACTGACAGATGAAAATGACAAGTTTCTATGCATTTTGACATTTTGCATGTGTCGAATTAAGTGATAATGTATGGGGATGACACATTGACATCTGTCAGTTTACTTTACATGATTATGTATCAGTGTATAGTCATGTGTCATATTCTCCAACCCTAAAGTGACGTCATCTGGTATTTTTCAATTGAAATGTAGGGTGAAATAAATCATCTAAACAAGCAAATGGAAGAGGACGATGCTAATAGTCGACACTTTACATACCTAATACCTATAAGATTTTTTTGCAAAACAAAAAAGTATAAAAGTAAGCTTTAAAAAGGGCAAGTTCATCGACATCTTAATACATAGGTATGTAATTATTAACCAATCCAACATTCGCTTCCGATTGAATTCAATCAAGAGCCAGACGAAAGCAATAAACACAATAGTAATATCCACGTAAATTTGGCAATGGGCCTCGCATTTGGTGCTTATCACTTCCGACGCCCTTGCAATGTCTCAAGTGCCCGGACTGTCCTCGCTACGAAACAATATATTATAACCTAAACTTAGACTCACAAAGACGGCGTTTTCTTTTGTGCCGCTTACAAAAGGCTACACTCAAGGTTATTCGCCCTTTTATCGAAGGCTGGCTGTTTGTATAGCCTCCGATATTGCAGATTAGCCCTCGTGGGCCGTCGTCCCATATTTCGCCGCGCTCACCTGAGTGTCCTATTGCTAATAGTAGAACTAACGGGTCATGGCTTCAGTCGCTATTGTTGAGTTGTTGCTACCCGCCGCTAGATGGCGCGGACCAGCATTTTATGAATTCTTCTACCAGACATGGTGGTGACCCATGTCTGGTAGAAGAATTCATAAATGGACCAATGGACACCCGCAACACCAATGGATGAGTCCCAGGTGTACCAGATCTACTCATCTGCCAATTATCACTTACGATAAGTTTTTCGGAGGAATTCTATTTTTGAGGGAGAAAGATGTACAGACCTACTATCCAACTCAGGATCACTATTTACCTAAACATTGAACATTGAGAGAAGAAATAATATTTTATTTGAAAATAAAGTTAAACTTACATATTTTATGAGTAGCCTACCTATATTTATTTTAAATGATCTGATGAGATATGGCAATCTAAAAGCTTACCTAAGTAGTTTTCAAGTCAAAACACTTAACACATTTGTTAACAAGAGGGATAAACAGTTACTCAGCAAAAACTGACTAACTCAAAAAATCAAACTTCATATAATTATGTAGGTAATCCCCAAGCAGCCATAATATTTCGCCCATTCGTTAGTCCAATTCCTGTTTGGGGAAACCCTTTCTAACGAGATGTCAAAGAAGTTGACGAAACAAATGATTGTAAGAAAAAGTAATAAATTCGGCCTCAAGAGCCGTAAACATAATGACCTCCTCCGAATGACTCGCATAAAATGTCCATCAATGACTAACGCGCGCATTTTTGCGGTGCTTTTTTACGAGTGTGTCGGGGAAAAATCTCGAGTGCGATTCCTACTTCATAATAATAATACTTTTTGTCTCTTTTTTTTCCTTTTTGGCTGCTACCGTGTCTAGAGTCCGTCAGTAGGTACCGTGTCTAATTCTGCTAATGTCAAGTGATTAAAGATACACGTATTATTTTTTTTAAAGATTTTATTTTAAATGAGTTATCGACAGCATCTAAAACAAAACAAACACACAACACAAACAAAGCAAACCTAGGTAAATGCATTAAAGACAGTAAAAAGTTATAGAGGATAGGATCCATTTACTTTTTTGTCTCTTTTTTCTTGTTTAATGCAGTACATTGGGAAGTTGTAACAGGTTGCAGTTAAACAAACAGCCTGTAACACCAGTGTAACAATAAAACAATAGAATATAATAATTTTATTCGCATAAAAATACAGAGGTGCATGCTCGGATTCGAACCAAGACCCCATACATGGAAGGCGTTATCCACCGAGCTACCATCGGTCAACACGCCTATGTGTGCCTATTTAAAACACGACATAGGCTAGCTTGCGCTCTATACATATATATGGTCGCACAATTATTTCAATTTTCGCCCCGCGCCAAAATATTCTTGCACAAACGCCTACGTTTAAATCAGCCAATTAAGGCTAACATCAGTCTAGCCTCAAAAAGCTGTTCAGACGGCAGTCGCTTCATTATAATTACCAAGCCTCTAAATCATGTTCCAAGCATACCTCGCGCTCCGAAGAAATAACTTTGGGTACATCTGGGAATTTCTTGGTAGGATGATTAATTCTGAACCAAATCTTAGCTTACCTTTAAGCTCATGACCTGAATACTGCAAAATGATGCACCAGCCCAGACTACCCTCCAGGACACGCGCCTTCCTCAATCAAATGTGTGACCTATTGACCTACCGCGGTAGGTCGCCGCGTTAAACTAGTGCTGTAATACTTGACTCCTGAAGTATTAAGATAATAGAACTTTAGTTCTTTTTGAATTCATGTCTATAGTCCCCATCAGAGACTTTATATTATGAGTCTACCTCGGTGGCGCAGTGGGAAGTAAGTCGCACTTTAAAGCGACGGCTGCGCTGGGTCCTGGGTTCGATACCCGGATCGGGTCAAAATTTGTACCTTTCCCAATGTTAGCGTGAAGTCTGAAGATGGCGGTCTTTAACCCTCGTGCCTCGGAAATCACGTCACATTGTTGGTCTAACGCCTGATCTCTCTTCGGTTGTGTCACACTGGTGGAACATCGAAATATGTGGATAAGAGAGAGTGCACTTGTGTCTGTACACACACTTGTGCACCATAGTCATAGTCCTGCGTCGATGGCTTCTCGTTTAGATTGGCCGCATTTCATAAGTCTCATTTCCTAGAGAATTAGAGGACTGAATTCCTTGAAACCCTATTTGCAATCAAGACAAACAAATTAATACCGCGGCTCGAGCGTTAATTGTACCGACTTACTTATAGCTAGTTCTCTTATTTTCACAGAAAAAATATCACAAAATCGGATACCAAATGGGCTTGAGTTTTTGAGGGATAAAGTTCTAAAATGACTCAAAGGACTGACAGTGCCCAAAGGACACACAATGCCCAAAGGACTGACAATACCCAATGGACTGACAATGTCCAATGAAATGACAATGCCCAAAAGACTGGCAATACCCAAGAGACTTAATGAACTCAACATTTTAGAGGACTTATGAGTCGGAAGACTTTAGTCTCGTGTCATGGAGACTAACTCGAGTGTCGTATTTAGCTTTAAACTCATACCACACTGTAGGTACTTAGGTATCTTCCCTAGGTACGTCAGACTTTAGGTACATAGGTACCATCCCTAGGTAATTCAAGGCTTAATGAATATGCTGAATAATTTTAAGCTAAGTAGTTTAAACATGCAACGGGTGTCTTCAAATTTTATATTTTGGGAGCGAACGAGTCGGGCAAATTTTAATGAGGGAGATGCTGGAACTACATCTCATTTGAGAGTGTAAGCATAAGCTGAGACACATTTGTTTTATTTTACCTACATACAGCCACACATCAAAGTATACAAAACTGACAAATTTCTTCAATGGACTCTTATCTTATTGTCAAAAACATTAGGTTGAATATTCAATTGAAAAAAAAAATACAGGATGTGAGGCTGTCTTAACTATGCAATAGTGTTACGTTGATCTGACTATTAATTTTTATAAATATCGACTGCTTACAACAATCTAACTTATTAAGAGCACAATGCCCAATGCTCTAGCTTGATACTGTTTTACCGTGGAAAAGCCATGCTTCTTAATAAATACCCGTCATTACCGAAGTGGTAGCACGGCCTTTGAAAAACCATTGTATTCGATTCGTGTATTAGACCAACTTCTGACACCTGAACTGACTGGCTTTGGAGGTCCAAAAATACCCCAAAAATATTTTTGATACGTACGAGTACTTTAGGGTATATGAATTTGAAGCAACATTTCTGACTTAAACATTGGGACTGGGAACTTTATCCAAAATCTGAAGTACCCTCGAAAGCGGTTTGATTTCTTACCCACATCAATCAGCGGACTGGGTCACTGATTCAAGGAAAAGGACACAAGGGGTCGAGCAAAAGGTCAAACTGATTACGGAAGCCAACACTTTGGAAATTTCATTACTGGCCCGTAAATCGTCATTATGTAAATTACAGAATCGTATTGGTAAAGTTATTTCGCTTTTATGCTGTACGTATTAAAAAAAAGCTTAAGTATCTAGTTAAGCTTTTTTTAATACGTAATTTATTTATTTGCATTGCACACTAAACAGATGTCAAAAAGGGAACACATGTATATATATGTGCTATCATGACGACAGGCATATAAAGTCATCGCACTTGTGACTCTACTGGCGTAGCGGGTGTTTAAGAGCGGCGGCAATTGATTATCGTCCGGTCCGTGTGATCGTTTGTCACCTATCACATTAGGTCATTTACTAAGCAAAATAACGAAGATTTTTATTTCTTTGAACGGACATAAATGTATACCAAATTACCTATATTTGCTAAATCAGGGGTTCGAACCCGGTATCCGAAACGTAAAAATGTAATTGCACCTGTTAAGTACATAATCCTCAAGAGAATGGTACTATAAACAGTCGTTTTAATGTTATCTCCAGATACATCGCATATGTCCTAACAAAGAGACTGACGGAAAGATCATATTTACACCTATCCTTTCTCTAGATCAGTCGCTTAAAACTTGGTAAATTACCTATTTGTAGACCGAAGGTATATAAGCCAAGACTAACTCAAGACTTCGAATTTAAAAGGTTACCTGTGTCTCTTTGTCATAAAAAAGAAATCAATAGACAGTTTCAAGTAATTCAGCTTACAGTTACAAGTGTGCTGTAACAATACGTAACGCGGAACACGTTGACTCTGCGAGCTAAACTGCCGCTCAGTCGGCTTGATCCAATCAGGCTTACAAATGCACAAATGTCAACCGGTTAGGGTCACATCTTGGGCGGGGGGGTGTATGACATTACGAGCGGGGGAGGGGGCGGCGGCGGCGCCGAGCCAGACCAGTGCTCGCCCGACCCCAAACCCGCGCGCATGTCCGTTACGACAAACCCTTCCTACCAATTTCCACACAAAACGCGGCCTCGTTACATAATAACCTCACCGGGCAACTCAAAATCTCATAGTGTTAAGGCTTCTTTCTGTGATCAATAAAGTTTTTGCACGTTTTACACGCTTAGATAAGTTAGCGTTACGTAAGCCGCCGTCCACGAAGCTTCGCTTGCCACCGCTTCTTGTGATATTCGGTTGTGATATTTAGGCCAGCTTTTTGCTCGTAGTGTTGTATATAGTTTTTATCGGGTAACGCGGTCAGTTTTGTGAGAGCCGCCCTGGAAATTTGGTTCCGTGATCCCACTTGTTGATCCTGTCCTGTCCTCGTGTTGTCGCGCGGTGAGCACTGGCTGTATCGTCGTGAACTTGTTGCTGCACCGCGAGATGCGCGCGTAGCGTCGTGGCGCGGCACGGGTTTGCGCGGCTCGTGGCGGCGCGCCACGCCATATGGCGGCTGCGGCGCTCCGGGTCGCAGCCGACGCATGACAACAATGACCACGAACAGACCAACCATCTGTATGTCTTCTCTATCTCTGTTCACTGTCTATGCAAGCTTCTGTTTCATCATTCATTTGTCTTGCTCTCTCACTCATGCCTTCACTGGACACAAAATGCCACTTGAAAAGAATCAATTCAGCAAACACTTACTTGTACAATGAGAAAAACACCTATGCTAACTTGTGTTACACTGACGCACATAGGCCCAAAGTTGGAGTAAACAAGCTTCTATTTTATTACCCGAGCGCAAACATGCACTCTATATGATTAAAACTGTTATCTGTTTGCGCTCATTGAGAAAACTTACATAATGAAGAGCAAAATTGGCTCTCTCGCAACCGCAAGCATATAATAAGCTGTGTTAAAGCAAAGAGAAACAGTAAAATCGCATTCAAAAGCCACAAATGTCTGGCTTTATGTGGCATAAAGCGGGCAAAAAGTGGCTAGGCGAGCGCGCCGAGTCCAGTTAGACTATTTTCGGATCTCTTTCAAGTTGAGTTTGTTTTCCTAGCCGCCAGATGCTTTACCCGCTTTACTTTTCATATTTCCCGTTTCCCCAGAGTCCCGGTGTCGTCAGCTGTTTGTCAAATGCCGCCATAATAAATGTTATCCCACGAGAGTTGTTTTATTTTGCGCTTGCAGCTACCTGGACCATGTTCGATGAAGTATGCTTATGTTGTAGTTGATGTTGAATGTTAGATCAATGTTTAAACCTATCAGCGGATATCAGCCAAAAATAAGTAAGTAGAGATAAATGAAATATGCATTTAAAAAATAACTGGACTTATAAGCAAGCACAGTGGATATGTATTGAACCTATTTTTCCACTATGCTGCTTCATGGAATTGTAATTACTTTTAAATGTCAATTTATTTTTGAGACTACTTAATGATGAAAATATGTTCCAATAAAACATTTTTTTATAAGTTATCAGAAGCGGCCCCATACAGCTAGTTATTTTTAGTACATAATCATTTTTCTCCTGGCTTGTATTGTCACAGTATAGTATTTCCCGTTGGATCAGCTTTCTCATTTCCAAACGGGGAAGATTCTAAAATGTGATGGCTGAAAATAAGTTGTTCGCACCAAACATATTCCATTATGGCTCTGCTATATAAGTACACTTAATTGTTCAATGTTGCTAAGTTATTCAGGCACCTGCTATTATATCATTATCTGAGTGAAAACGACACCTGTTACGGGACAATAAAATTAGTTTAATACCATAAACATGATATTAGTATAAGCACGTTTCTATACATGGAGTTAGATTACTTGTATCGTAATCTACATCTGTTTATGGGGTACTTTTTATGTGATAGGTGGCAGACCAGTAGAAGGGATCACCTGATGTAAACTATTGCTGCCGCACGCGGATATTCGTGACTCTATTGGAGTAACAAGCACGCTGCCAATTTTTTAACTCCTCTTACCCCCTGTACCCTCTTTCACTCAGCAAATCACAGAGCCTATTTTAATTTTATGTTATATTATGTTATCCCACCTAAATATGTTAATTGTTTGATCGTGATACGATTTTTAGAAAAAACGAGAATTATAAATAACAACCAATGATTTTCAACTTTATTTCCGTTGCGAAGATTTCAACTTTCATTGATTAGATAATAAATTTGATCTGTCTACATTACATCTGCGGCTCGCAAATCATTCTAAATTAAATTCTCTCTCACTGCACTAGACCTTCATATTGTGAAATTACATACATAATATTACAAGGGTAATGTTGAGTCATGCAGCCGTCTGACTCAGAAATTCTTAGAATATTAATATGATGAAATACTTCTGTGACACTTCATTTATATTAACAGTCCTGCGTCACTGAGACGCCGTATAGAAATAAAAATAGTAGGCACTTTAGAGTATAGATAAGCTATTAGCTTACTTATGTATACTCCCTTCTTCTTCTTCTTTGCGTGCCTTTTCAATCTTGAAGGTTGGCCGCCAGTTTCTTAAACATCTCTCTGAGTTGTTTCACGCTAGTGATTCCGGTCCACTCCTTTATATTCCGTAACCACGATTTTTTATCCTTCCAGGAATTTAAGGGCAGCTTACTGATAACTACTAAGCTATAAGACAATTTAACTATTTTGCAATTTTTGACAAAAAAAAAGAGAATCAAGTTTGAAGGGATAAATAAGCAGACATTTGTGTATCTAAGTACTATGGAGGCCACTTACGGTGAATCAGTTCGTAGCAAAACATTTCTTGGCAAACTCATTACACTCTACTGCGTGGTCATAATAGCGTTAAGTAGCAGCAATAGTAACATTAAAAGGGGAGGGTTGTATAGTAAACTGACATTCCTTGAAAGCAATAAATTCATTTTTTCCATCGGCCAAAACAGCCTTAATTGTTGCATTGTATGTTTGAGGTGATTTATTAAATAAAACGTAGATTTGTCAATAAACAGAAGAACGTTGCCATGGAAACCAACCAAGACGCCATCTTGAAATATGACAGCAGCGTCGTGATTGGTTAACGCGAGCGAGAAGCGGCTGCTCTGCGTTCTTTGCAACATCACCTTTACGGTTATTCATCACAATGGTCCCCGACTGTACGTCTAGCCAAGTGTATAGAAAAAATAAGGGTCGATAACCGATGAAATAATGGAATATCGCGACAGCTGGTGCACGCCCGGCCACGTTGCATGGCAATATCTTCAAGCATGCAACTAACTCCTACTGGCGCGTACTAGTCACGAGCACGACAGTTAAAATTTATTTTTCATAAGTCCGATTCTAATATTTTCAAACAAAAGTGATTGGAAGAATAAATTGTTAAATGTAGGTACTTTTGCACTTAAAATAGAAAGAAAGAAATAAAATAAATTTTAGTTTAGTTTAGGGTTACGAAAATATTCTTGAAAACCGTCGTTCTCTCTACCTTAGAATTAAAGATATGATAATCTATTATTAGCTTCTGTAGGCATAGTTAGATGCTAGAAGCTGCTAAAACTCGGTATGTTTTTTCTCGGTAATTAACTATTGTTTATTGTCAGTTATCACAAAATAAATGCCTAAAAGCTTAAGTAACCTGTACCACAAAGGTACATTATGTAATTATGTGCCTCTACTGTATGTGCACCTATTAATAAACCTAATAGCAAGCAAAAAGCGGAATTTTGCAATAAAGGACTCTCAGAGAGAGAGGGCCTAACGATCGCTGATACTTACCTACGTCAACTCGGTTTTTTGCCCTTGAGTGTTTATAAGCTAAAGAAATTACATAACCTACCTGGATTTATTACAAAAAAACACTGTTAACACGCAACTTCAAATTGTAACTATTTTATCATAGTTGTGGGTTCTGAAAGTGAAATACAAAGTTGTTATTTTATGAGCTTTGCCAAGGCTCTCCAATAAAAATATTTTCTTTATATCGCCCTAATCTAAGGCATCCTTAAGAACTTCTTTGCGAGATAATAAACAGGTTATGATCGTTTATCAACAAACTTTATTAGCACTGCTAACGTACAGTCAGCCACACATCAGGTTACCACAACCTGTCAAATTTCCCCAATTGATATTCAACTTAAAGTGTATGGCAGTAAGTTCAGAGTTCATTGAAGAAATTTGACAGTTTTGTATACTTTGATGTGTACCTTAAAAATTACACACACAGCCACGAATAAACTTTACAGTTGTTCAAATCTGTTTTGGCCGATTTAACCCAAGGACATTTTTCCTAAAAAGACTCATTTGGTCAAAATATTTGCCATCAGCCGGAATAAGCTTGTCGCACTGTACTTATGCACTACTATTTACATTTACATACCTACTTATTTGTATTTCTACTTGCCCCGCGCAACGACTTACAAAGCACAGCCAATCAGGTCATCGCACGGTGCCTGCCAATAAAGAAACAATCATCTTTGCCCTAAACTAGGGATGTGACATTCTAAACGAAATCGAATATTATATTTTTGTGATTCGGTTAATTAAAAGAGTCGTCTTATTCATCAACATTTTGATATCGTCAATTACAATTTCTTAAATCATTGTAGATCTGTTACAAATAACATTTATCGATATTTTTTGTTTACAAAAATGAGTCCCTCAGGTAATAGTGATAAGAAGTAATGGATATAACATACACTAATCTGTTGAAATATACACTCTTAATTGTATTTAGATTGAAAAAGGAAAGTACTTTTTTCCACACTCCTACTTCGTCCTTGCAAACCGATATAATATCGACCATTTCCCGTGAAGCAGGCATGAATTGCAAATTCTTCGGCTTGCATCGTGGATTCGCGGTCAGGCCATGAATCGATTTACGCTTAGCCGTAAGCTTTTTCCGTATCTGATGGGGTTTTCAAGGCCAATACTGTGTCAGGTTGGTCCATTTGATTTCTGAAAATACCAATGTTTTCTTAATTTGCTAAAATGATACAGATGAATTGAAAAGTAAAACTACTTGAGTAATATCAACCATTGTTTTGAAAAACACCTAGATATGGCTGTGTTTATAGTGCAGTACCTACTTATCTAATTAACTTTTGTAACATTGATTAGTAATCAAAAATGCAAGTAAGAAAATCACTTGTGATCACGTTTGTTGGAACAGTCAAAGATCAAGAAGTAAAGATCTTAAATCGATTTTTGACATCGATTTTCTGTTACAAATTTTTCTTATAATCGATTATTTTGCACATCTCTACCCTGTCCTTGGATACCGATACAATATCGACCAACTCCCGTGAGGCACACATGAATTGCAAATTCTTCGGCTTGCATGATGGATTCGCTGTCAGGCCAAGAATCGATTTATGCTTGCCGCTAAGCTCTAACCGTATCTGATGAGGCTTTCAAGGCGGACTGAGTGTAGAATATTTAAGTGGTTACATGTTTTATAGAAGCCAAGGAAACAGCATTATGTACTGATATTTTAAGTTTTTTTTTCTTATGAGAAAGTGAGGTAAAAGACTCACTCTCTATCATCATCATCTCATGACTCTGGAAAGGGCTGGAAAATAAATTATCACTATAGCTTATTGGCATCCGCCTCACCGGAAGGTACTGCCACCTATGCAGATGCGTTGCGGGCCTTTTAGGTAGGTGGAAGCTCGTTTCCTAGGATATCTCCTTATCAGTTCGGAAAGTGATACCACGGCCTACAGAAATCCGTCGTGAAACAGGGTGATATAACTAAGGGTACCAGAGCCCCAAATCAGAATGGAGGAGGATAATGTAGGTAGCGTACTTTTGATTCCACTGGTGTTGCTGGTGTTTATGGGGGTCAGCGTCAGGCGATATGTCTGCTTGTCAGTCCCATATCACATAAAAAATTGCGATATTTTTATGGAATATTTTCTTGTTAATTAATTCTGATAATACGACTAATACAAGCGCTTAAGCTACAAACTTGGTCGTCGTTATGTGTAAAAGTCGACCTCAAGCTGAGCGAGCTAAGCGAGCGACTGTGGTAGCAGCTGGCGGGTGCAGGATCAATAACTTCTATATGGACGGGACTCCTGTGATACCACATGTTTCACCGAGCTCTTTTACTACTCGTATTAGTTTCTTTAAAACCGACTCTTACTACAATATCTAAATTAAACCTTTCCATATTATAAGTATCAGAGGCACTTAAGATTGTGGTCTCCAGGTGTTAAATAGCCGAATAAACTAATCTTACTTGTTAAAATCATATCTACATAGGATATAAATAAATATTATTGATTAAGTGGTATATTCTATAAACAACGTTGTGACTCTACTGGTGTTGCAGGTCTATGGGCGGCAGCCCTAGCAGCAGTAATCGCTTACTATCCAGTGATATATGCACCTATCACATAAAAAATAAAAAATCTTAGTTTTGTCACGGTTGCGTGCTAAATTGTCGCTTCGGAGCCGGGGTCCACTTTCTAGCTACAATTCCTCCACTTCTCACTATCTTCTACATCCATTGTGATTAGTTTATTGCCAAGCATATCACTCACGACGTCAAGCCAATACATCAAATTGCTTGTATTGATTAAAAATTCATTAATTGAAAAAAAACCTGTGTACGCAATCTCAAAAGTCCGGATATCCTTGGGTCCAAATTCACGTTCAACCTCTCAGTGGCTCAACCATAAATCCGTCGTAGGTTCCCTAACTTAAAACCAATACCAACATTAGCCGTGTTACATAAATCCAACACCCAATCCTGATTGCGTAACTCTTCCAACGAATAAGGGTCAAGGCTTGCCGATAAAGCAATAAGCGAACAATACCTACCGAGTGTTATCATTTACTTATCAAAGAATACGGCAACTGCCGTAACCAACTATACTTTACTGTTATCGCCATCTTGTTGGAGGCAGATTTTTATTACTACGTATTCATAATAAGCTCGCGAAGTCTTTCAGACGTGGAGGTAAGAGGGAGAAGGGAGAGTACTAACGCGGGGGCGATTCTTAGTCGTCGCACGTAGAGCCCCGCGCAATGGGAGTTTCTGCCTCTAGTTAGGTCCCAAGATGAAAATATGATGTATTTTTTGTAATACGACTAAGTTATAACATGGTTGTGTAATAATAAGTTTATTTGTTTGTGAAGTGGAACATTAGTGAATTAAATGTTATGATTTCTTTATTATTTGCATATTGTACAACGTAATGCATGTAAACAGAATCAGTGTAGGTAGTTAGAAAGCTATATAGGGTTGCGGCAGTCACTTCATAGAAATGTTAGATCCCCAAAATTCTGAACTATGGTCGGGACCATGGTGGACCATGGATGAGAAGTTAGAAGGCTGTATTCTGTATACTGGCCTGTGGGTGATCCACTCTTCTGCATGAATGGATCGGTTAGACCGAAGTGTCGTAGAAGTTCGACCAATCGGGGCAGACAAACAGACAGATCACCTGATGGTAAGCAATAACCGCCACTCAAAGACACCTGCAACACCAGTAGAATCACAAGTGCGCTGCCAACCTTTAACCGCTTTTCCCCCAATTGGTCTTCCGCTACCCTCACTCACTCGACGAACTATGAAATATTTCACTTTATTTGTATACAAATAGATTTCAATACATTGTGGAAGTGTGGCAGAAGGTGTCCCCAAAGTACAGTCAGCCCCACATCAGGTTACCACAACCTGTCAATTTTCTCAATTGATTTTCAACCTAATGTGTAAGACAGTAAGATGAGAGTCAGTTGAAAAAAGTTGACAGTTTTGTATACTTTGATGTGTGTGTTTCGCTGTACGTATTCGCTGTATAGCATTATTTATCCTCCCTGTAATTCATCAGCTAGTTACTGTCAATAAATGAAGCAATTAATTTGCAAGTTTCAAGGAAATTACTCGCGTAATGCGACGGGAAAGCACATCCGTTTAAATTTATTTCTGCTCGTAAATCTGTCAGTGGTATAAAGCTGTTTGAACAAAGTACCTAATTAAATTGTTTTTCAATATCAATTACCTTTATTTATTTGTTACATTTTGCATAGGTTCTCAAAGTGCTAACGATTATTCACAACAAAAGTTGATAATTTAACGATTTCAAACGCATTTAGATCATAATAACGAATAAATTAGTCGTATAGAAAAAGCGACAATCTTCCATGACAATTCACATACGAGTTGTATGGAAGATTGCCGTTTTTTGAAACTATACGACTAAAATGAAAAAAATATTAATCCTAAATTAAGATTTCAGAGTAGAAACAGTCTTCTCGACTAGAGTAAGGAAAACGAAACGAATCACTTACTGTCCGTTTTTTCACATGCTTGTATTTAGTACATACGCCAATAACTACCTAATAACATTGTCTTATTTACTACTTACTCCACTTGCTCAGCGACCCAAAACGGGTCTTCGCCTCCGAAACAAGAGAACGCCACTTTGTCGATCCTGCACTACTTGTTGACAGTAATTGGCCTGAAGATCTCGCAGATCATTTCGACGACGAATATTATCACTGTGATAAAATTATTTTACAAAATATAGGTACTTTAAAAATAGGGAGCTAAGTCCAGACATCGTCGTAGCAGCCGCAGCGCGTAGGCCGATCACGTTCGTAGCAACGCCTACGAGTGGAGCTCGTAGCACAGATGCTACGAGAATGTATAAGACACTTCGTTAGTATAATATTTAGATTTCAAAAGCATAAAAGCTTTCAATTGATAGCAAGTTTTATGTTTATACCGTCTATCTATTTAGTTACGGCTTTATATTTTGAATTGATTTAAAAGTACTCAATAGGTACTATTGGGTATGAATAAGTCCCCTAAATGGCGTACTCTTACTGTTGAATTTTATTGTTATTTCGAAAATTAAGTTCAGTTTAATTTTACAACGTTTAAATAAGGAAATTTAAATATTATACACCTACTTACAAGGATAAAGAGTGTTCACTGTATTTTATCGAAGACAAAAGTATACCTACTTTATTTTTTCTGTCCGTCTAGCTTTTTCCACTGAGTCGTGAAAAAATCCATTTGCAATAATTTAATGAAGACTGTGACTCGGAGTCGGTCACGTTCGAGCGACGCCTACGGCAGTACTCCGGGGCTCTAACCAGTGCCGAACTAAGCTTGTAGGGGCCCCTAAGTTAGGTAGTGCACGTTTGAAGCCAGGCCCCAACCAGTACTTTTACTTTTACAGCTACGCTTTGGTATGATTAGGCCGGCTCGAATGGAGTTACAACAATTTATTACAGAAAACGTACCGACGTTTTGCCAACTGAATCCTCATTAATATCCTGTACATGAAACCCAATCCAAGAGTGTAATGAAGTTTAAACTAAAGAGCCTTGTAATTTCACTGGTGTTGTGGATCCATGCAGACTGCTCAGTACCAGGGATTGGCGCTTTTTGGGGAAGGTCTACATTCAGTAGTGGATAGGCTAATTAATTAATAGACTGAAGTCATTTTCAAAATTAAGTCATAAATGACATACGTTTATACGGATGGCCTGATGATAAGCAATTGCCGCCGCCTATAGACACTTGTAAAACCAGTGGAGTCACAAGTGCGTTGCAAACACCCCGAATTCACAATCTGTCAGCGAAACATGCTTATTCACGTCCCTTTTTTTGGTATGCCCTAGTTCAGCTCTAATCGAGCAGGACCATTCAAAACAATAATTAAGAAATAAAGAAAATTTTTATGTAAAAAAAACATGCGAAGTCATGAGCTGAAGCGGGGCCCCAAACATTCCTTCATACACCCGGCCCTGTCTCTAGCTATTGGATTGTAGTGTATTATATAACTAGTGCTCCGCCTCGGCGTCTCTCGGGTCACGTCTATACATCCTTTATTTGTGGTGAACAGTTTTATTCTTTAACAAGCTTTTCGTTTCTAACGTGGACGTGGTGTTTCTCTTCACTCAGGGATAGAGTAGCCTATTACTTACTGGTCACATCATTGGTAGCCCTAAGGGCTTCGAGCGGATCGAAATTTTGGTCTCAAGATCTCACACGATAAGAAGAATGGTTACATTAAATACTTGCGTTGCATTTTAACTCCGAGATACATTCGCGCGCTCTGATATTGTAAATTAATTATTGCGAGTAAAACTGTACCTACATTATGTACCCCTTCAAAATATGTTTTATTGTTATTGTAACTTATTATTGTACTTGTTATTGTAAAGCGTGCTAGACGTCATGCTGGAAACCCCCCATCCGTCGACACTCGTTTCGCTTGCCGCAAATGCGGACGAAACATACAATCGCGTATTGGTCTGTACAGCCACAAGCGAAGGTGTGGTGTCCCTACTTAAAATACTACTTAAATCATCTGCTAAGATGCAATAACTTACATACATACATGGGGACAAACATTCGCGTTTGTAACATTATGTGTCAGAATAATCTCTGATTTATTTGTTTATAAAGATGGTCCCTATAATAATAAAATCATAAAACAATAAAAATGTACAACGTAAATACGAACAGTAGCTATAATAGCTTCTAGAAGCCATCGTTTCCAAGAGTAGGTATATATTTAATGGTAGATTAATATCTGCTTTTATTAGCCTCTCAGCAATAATACGAGTATAACGTACATCGCCCTCCGTTTAATACCGTCACGTTGAATGTTATTCGACGGTTTTTCCTCGAATGCTGAAATAACTCTTTTTTGAAGCTCGGCATGTAGAGGTTGTTGACCGAGCAATCGATAGCTTTCGATGTAATCGAACAAACCTTTTCACAAGAGGTTTGTAGCGTGTTATCTTTTAACTCAAGTTGGTTCAAAAAATGTTGTAACGTACTATGTTAGAACAATATTGTCTACACTCCTTCTGGTGTGGGTGATGTCCATGGGCGGTGGTGTTCGCTTACCATCAGGTGACCCGCTTGCTCTTTTTCCTTCCTATTATACCTACATAAAAAAAACTATAAGAAGGTTCTCTTTCAATTAAATGTTTAAAACTCATATTGTTTGTCCCCTTTGTTATTCACTTACGTTAAAAATTTTAGAGCAGTTTTAATTCCGTCACTCTCCAATATTTAAACACAAACTTTATTTCTGTCTCTTTTTCTGTGATGTAAACAATAAATGAACTTATAAGATCTTAGCTTGGAAACCTTCAAAAGACGAACCTAACGTCTTTCTAAAACGGCAGCCTTTGTAATCGGGCAAAAGTTCACGGGCGGCGGCGGAAATGAATTACTATCAGGTGACCCGCTTTCTTGTTTGTCGTTTGTAGCATAAAACAAATGGCCGACTTCACTTTTCTTTCAAGTAAAAGTCGCCAAGTACAATTTCACTTTCACAAGATTACTTGGCGAGCGTCGAGTTCCAATATTGATTTAGTGATAACAGCGGCGTCACGCGATCACTTCTAAAGTGAAAACGAATTCCGATTTAATGGGTCAGATTATAATGACTGGGAATTCAAGTGCTTTGTAACGATTTGCTGTTACTAATTTAGGGTGGGTTACGCCCACTTGCCCATTATACTTTTTTTGTATAAATATTGATTAAGGTTGGAATTAATATCAAAATTAAGCCCCGAAACGAAGTGAATACGGGCCGCTAGTCAGAGATAAAGGCGAACCTTTAGCTACACTGTTGAGAAATAAAAAAAGAACAATAAATTGTACTTATAATTTTTCCCGCAAATTTCCAGATCTGGAGCGTCTGGAACTTCACAATACAATGCAACCTGGTTGTTTTGGGAAAAAATCTATATTGACAAGGAGACATTGCAGACACAGCTTGTAGATTGCTACTTTCTGTCAAATCTAACCAAATACTCTTTAATCAACTCATAACTTGATGTTGTCTAGTTAAGAGTCGGTTAAAGAAATAATTTCACAGATTTGTGTACTTTAATGTCGAGCTGTCTATTCTGCTAATTTTTCTGTTGAGAAATGTCAAAATGTGTTCATACACTTAGGTATCTGAACTTGCACATTAAAAAACAACTACCTACAGTAGTAAGTTCCGAATTTTGCATGTATTATTCTAAGCTCCATACTAACTACTATGACGGGATTAAGCTAGTAAAAGATAAAAGATATTTCAATCACGCAAATGGCGAGCACACTGCGTATTCAGTTTTAGTTCCACCGGGAAATTAGTGACGCCGGAAAATATAGTCCGGTGAGAAATTATATGCATTTACACATCTACTACTGAACGTTTTACTCGATGTTACCGGCGTCGGCTAAAACATCTTTGACACTCTATGGTGAGATAATTATGGTCAGACGAATATTATAGGAGGCTTGGGTTATTCAAGAGTTAAGCGTTTGCCCAGCGCCGGCCACAAGCACGTGTACAGTCAGCCACACATCAGGTTACCACAACCTGTCAAATTTCCTCGATTTATATTCAACCTAATTTGGATGACAGTAAGATGAGAGTCGATTGGAGAAATTGGACAGTTTTGTATACTTTGATGTGTGACTGTACGTACAATTCTTATCCATTGCGTAACCATCGCCTAAGAGACAAGTATTAACACAGGTATTAAGTAGTTCCTATATTCCCTATCGGCCAAAACTTAGACTTGTCGCACTACTTATATCGGAAAACGAAACGTATGAGGAGAATCTGATATCGGACCTTATTCTAGAGGCAATAACGTCAAAAGCGTGCTTCAACTTATGTTGTTTTCGCTAATCCATTGTTTGACTTGGTCCATAAAAGCAAAGCAATTAATTGTATTATCTGTGTTTAGGCCCACTCAAGAAAGTTGTTCATGAGCTTGGAATACTATAGAAAGTACATAGTAGACACGGCGTCGCCTGCGCGCGATATTGACCCGACTATATTTGGGACAATTTCATTTTATTGCTGTGTTCTTGGCTACTCCTAAATTTAGGCAGTCGTTAAAGTGGATAGCACCAAACAATGCACATTGCAAGGATGCAGGTCAGACTCGTAAAATTGTAGGTCAGGTCACATTCTATAAAAGATGATTGAGACCCGGCTTTCTTCTTTCACAAGTTCATTTTTTCACTTCGCAATGCGACTGTGTCAGATATTATTTCACTCTTTTCATCTGTCAATCAATCTACATAGTTCTAAGACACGGAATGTGTCGTTGAATGCAAACCTCAGCAGCTCCGAAAAATATGAAAGCTAGGCTGGGCAGCATTTGGTAGGCTTCGTCAAGTCTTCTCGTCACCCATCCCTCAAAGTCTTAGACCAGTGCGTCCTTCCGGTCATGACTTACGGTGCCGAGACGTGGACACTCACGGCTGGACTAATCCAGCGGTTCAAAGTCGCTCAAAGAGCTATGGAAAGGGCTATGCTCGGAATATCTTTGAAGGACCGCATCAGAAATGATGTAATCCGACAGAGAACCAGAGTCACCGACATAGCCCACCGAATTAGCAAACTGAAGTGGCAGTGGGCTGGTCACATTAGCCGCAGAACTGACAACCGTTGGAGCCATAAAGTCCTTGAGTGGAGACCGTGACTCGGCAAACGTACTGTTGGACGCCCTGCTACAAGATGGGATGACGACATTCGAAGGCTGGCTGGAGTAAGCTGGATGAGAGTGGCCGAAAATCGGGAGCGGTGGCGTGCATTAGGGGAGACCTATGTCCAGCAGTGGAGGATTGTGGGTTGCTGATGATGACCTGAGTGCATAAAAACTTGCGCCTTCTTACCTGAGAGTGGGTTTGAATACCCTCAGGACAGATACATTCGAAAAGTCTAGCTGCGCTAGTGGTATCAGATATACCACCAGTTTGGCGGTTAGAGAAAATATCGTGACACGTTTTTCCTGGTTTCGGTTGGCAGGCACGTTTGGCACGGCACATTTTGGTCTGGTTCTCCAATCTAAGGGTTGTAAAAGTCAGACGGCATACATTTTTTTAGATTCACCAAATTTTGGATCATGATCCCAGCTCCAGAGTGATGGCTTTGCAAGCAAACTGGGGATGATGAATGACCCCACGGTTTGAAGACCAGACCAAAGACTGCGAACTCGGCTCCTCGTCACATCTGGTAGTTTATTAACCGACTCCAAAATCAAAAAGGAGGTATGAATTAGACTGCACGTTGTTTTTTTATGTGATAGGTGGCAGACGAGCTCACGGATCACCTGATGGTAAGCGATGGCCGCCGCCCATAGACACCTGCAACACCAGTAGAGTTTTTATAGTTTAAAACATACCTACCATTATTCACCGATGGCATTTCAAGAAGGTAGCTTTAAACAGCACAAACCACCAAATGTTACGCTTTTTTCTAATTAAACCGCCAGGACTATTAGGCTGATAATCCCGTCACACACTTATGATTAAAACTCACCAGCACGCGTGTACCAACCTTATGTGACATAAACAAACTCGGTAACAGTCTGAGCCGTGAGAAAGTTCGGGCAGACCCGGCGTCGCCGCTCACGATATTGACCCGTCTATATTTAGACTGACGCGTTCTGCGAAACGCGTGGTACGTGGAACGGAATCTATCAAATCAATTGACCGCAATCAATTCTAGTGCACTTAAAATTTTGTTCCACATTTGAAATATTAATCTACCCTTCTACTATACTCCTGACCGCCCACGTAGGTAAGTACCACTTATAGGACATCAACAAAAAATATACGGTTATTTTTTACCTCAACTGCAGTATACCTGATCATCATATTCATACCCTATTCCCAGGTTAGCTGGTCAGCACAGCTAGTTTTTTTCTTCCATTCGTTCCTGCCATTCGTCATTGTATCATCCACCCTCTTTTCAGTATACCTATTGTTTTTTATTCGTATCTTAATAGTGACGAGTCATGATAGGTAGGTACGTAAGAAGATAGCAACCTAAAAATTGCGTAGCCTGAATTTTACATATATTAATAAAGTCTATTTTGTTTTATAAAAAAAAATATAACATTTTTAGCCTTTACGTAAAACACCTTTTTTTTTTTTTTTTTTATTTTTTTTTTTTTTTGTTCACGCAGAGTGAATGCTGCCTTATGCACACCCGGCCGCTGGGAGACGACCAGGTAGTGTGGGGCTCTCCCCTGGATTGGGCCTCTGCTAATCAGAGGCCGTTCAAGGGCATACCCACTAAACACTCTGCGACTTTTCCCGGCAAATCCAGGCTCGGGGTGGGAAAGCGGGAAATAGGACGAACCTCATCACCGCAGACCCACCCATGGACAGCAAGGCACGCCAGTACGGCCTCTTTCCGACTCCCGGGGCTTAAAGCCCCCAGAGCAGCTCCCACTGCCCTCCGACAAAGCCCCAACCGGGCGGCGCCCGCATCGCTGGATTGCGATACGGGCGTCGCGGGCATGGGCTCCTGCAGAACTCTCCACAAACCCACACCCTGCTGGCTGCAGGGCAAGGTGGGGGAGAGTGCCTGCAGGCTTCCAAAAAAACTGCCCCACCAGACAGCCCCACGGCCGGCTACGCTGGATTGCGCAGTCGGTCGCTGGGCGGAGAGGTGGGGTTAGCCGGCCTTTGCCGCATCCCACTGGCTGTGGGACGCAGCGCAGACCAGCAACTAAAGACCCCCACAAAAGATGTGGAGGGTGGCGCCCGAAGGCGCCCCACTCGATGGGGCCCACGTCAAGGTGCGCCCAAAGTGGAGGAGATCCTCACAGGGCGCCGGACAGGGCCCCGGCCCAGACAGAGCTGGGCCTCAAAGTGCAGCTGTCAGCCGTCGGGTAGCAATATGGCGATAAGCCAATTGCTACCCGCCGTTGCCCAGGGACACCAGGACCCCTCCGGTAGCAGTTCCAAACAGAAAGAAAATACTACCGGGGAGGCCACACGAGGAGGTCGCCGCACCGTAGTCCCCGTACGTAAAACACCTACCTTGGGTACCTTAGGTACTTTTAAATTGATAAACTTAATTTTGGTTTCAGCAAAAATGACTCTTAATTATAATAAGCTTGTGACAAAATTACCTTGTAGGTACAAACCTAATATACCGAAAAAGGCAGCAGGCTAATCGTCCCTGGAGGGACATTTAGGAGGTAAATCCAGACTAGCCCGGCCTCGCATTAAAATGGAATAGAGTTAGGTTTGAGGTATCTACCCGCATAAATCTAGCTTATTATGCAAATAACCGCGGTCAATCGAGGGAAGGAAATCTAATATATTTTGTTACAATGCCAAAGCGGTAGAATGAAATAGTTTTGCAGGCTTTTGTTTGTTTTATTATGATTTTCTTTTTATTATAAACTAGTGGCCCGCCCTCACTTTGTTTCGGGACACGGCTCCTTTCTGTAGTAGTTCCAAACTGTACCCAATAGATGGCGCTAGGTGTCGATTGCATCGCACCAGCGTTTCGTGTTTTCAGTCTACCTATAAGGCTTGTCGTTGTCTTTATAAATTACTTCTTTATAAATTCTAGTAAAGAAGATTACTTACACCTGAAACCAAGCAAAAATAAGGACTCTACCTTCTGATGACATGATCCGGACACAAAAAGTAAATTTTATCATGATCCACTGCGGAATAAAGGTTAAAACGCCCAATACTTGACTGGTAGAGAATGCTGAACAGCGTCAAGTACGCCAATTGATCTTTTTGTTGCCCAATAAACAATAAATAAATAACATTGCCACCCATCCCGGTCTAATGCAATCAAAGAGCTTACAATGAAACGGAATTTATGACCGAACCTTCGTTGTGTCTTTTGTTTGTTGATGGTGTTTACCTATATTCGCAGTTGTTACGAGACGGTTTCGTTGTACACCCCCAAATCTAAATACCAGTCGTCTTTTACAAACATATTTTAATCTAGTGTTTGAGCCACCCGATACTAATCTCGCCTAGCGCAATGCCTGTCGACGATAGTAATTTTTCTATCACTTTAATGAGGCGGTCTTAAACTTACTATACAAATAACTTTTTTCATGTGATAGGTAGCAGACAAGCAGATGGACTCACCTGATGTAAACGATTGCCGCCGCCAATAGACACCTGCAACAACAGTAGAGTCGCAAGTCTGCTGCCAACCTTTTACCCCCTTTCACCCTCACTCGCTCGACGAAACACCGCGCAGGCGCTCCTCCACGCAGGTTTTCTGTGCGGCCGTGGTATCACTCTGGTCGAGCCGGCCCATTCATACCGAAGCGTGGCACGTTAAATACATCAAACTACGATAAGACTTATTTTTTTATTTCTATAATAATTCCCATCTCTTTCTGGGCCTACTTCTTTGACGGCGACCTTCAGGCTGCCATTTCGTGACAACCTAAGTCCATCTCTCCGGGTGCATTTTTACAGTGTGGCCAGCCCAATTCCATGACGACCTGGACTTACTAGTCCAGGTCGTCATGGAATTGGGCTGGAATACTCTCCGACAACTGGCAGACCCTGGCAAGGAATAGGGAGCAGTAGAGGCCCAGCCTTTTTAAAAAAAAAAACACGGACACTGGTTCCGTGCCCTTTTTGTGCTAGTTTTTTTGTTTGCAATGAAAAAATAATAAGAGTTCCATCTCGTATAAGTAAATAAACAAAATATTCGATGATACAAAATAGAAAACAAAGTCTTTTCCCTGAATATCCCGCGAGGTAACAATGTTTTACGACGGCGAGCGCTCGGCGTAAACGCATCGTAACTGCTTAAGAGGCTACAAACCCCACCAATTACGGCTGGCCGCAACATCGCTGCTCATACACGCCTAATAGGTGGCCGTTTGCCACTTAGAAAGGCCCAAAAATTAGACCACAGTGTCGTAGAGTTTTGGACTTTCGCTTTTCATTATCCTCCTGCCACTCAGAAGTTACCCAAAAAAATGCCGTGTATAAAAATATATTAACTATTTAACTGTTAAGAAATTAACTATTTACTGTTAAGAATTTATTTATTTGTAACATCTTGATGTAATGTGACAATCAATAAACTATTTGAATTTGTAATAACATTAAGTATACTAATAAGGTACTAAATGTGAATAAGTACTTGACTTCCTCTGTAGTATAAAGGCTAGTAAAACCAAAGATTGATTTAAATCTTTGAGTAAAACTTATTTGAAAGCGATAGCTAAGCTACGCTTTTGGTACAGTCGAGTTCAAAAATATGTATACACTTTAGGACCTTGTCACAGTACATATTTATAAGAAAGTGGAAGTCGTTTTCTTATACATATTTACTGTGACAAGGTCCTAAAGTGTATACATATTTTTGAACTCGACTGTACCAAGTTCAATCCCCAAGGACATTCCAAAAGTCCAATAAGCTTAGCTCCACATGACGCCACGTGTAATTATTACGATGCAACGCGAAAGTTTAAACCAGATTAAGTTAGTCCTGTAGATAGGTATTATACCTAATGTGATAGCTCTAAATAGAGTCATGTTGGTACTCAACTAATTAAACTCGAAACAATCACATATTTCAAGTTTGTAACTATCATCAACCGTTGGACAACAGCAATGTGGCTTCTTTGTAGAGCACCTCAGGGAAATTTAGAGTTGAGTGTTTTTGTTACGGTCGGAAAAAATAGGGCAATAGTAAAATGCTTAGCGGTGCTTTTACGGCCAATTAGCGAACAATCTTAAGAAAACAAGAAAGAAACAAAATACTTTTAATTACCATCAAAGAAATTACAACGGGAATAAAACAAAAAAATTAAACTTCTGTCTTTTAATTACTAAAAAAGTCCACTCGGTCAATTGTGGGAGAGCCATGCTTCGGCTCGACCGGAGTGATACCACTGCCTCACAGAAAACCGGCGTGAAGCAGCTCCTGCGCTGTGTTTCGCCGTGTGAGTGAGGGTACCGGAGGCCCATCGGGGGAGAAGGGGATAAAAGGTTAGCAGCGCACTTGTTGCATGTGTTCATGGGCGGCGGTAATTGCTTACCATCAGGTGATCCGCCTGCTCGTCTGCTACCTATCACATAAAAAAAAAATTTCATTGTAAAAGATATTTAATTTAACCTAAATCATACTGAGATTTTGTCCCTTTTTAATTAAACTAGTAATGTCTAGGACCTAGGGTATCAATTAAAATTTGACCTATGTAAACTCTGCGCGGAATGTTATCCGTAGGCTCCCCAAGAAATGTTATCAGTCTATAAAGAACTGTTTGATATAATTCTGAGTGGCGGACTCACTCAATCGACAATAGCGCCAACTGAACTAAACAAATACTTTTCAGTACTTTCAGCACACCCGAGCACGACAGTTGGCGCGTTTCTTGCGAACGCTCACAGATGGCGTGATTTGGGAAAAACCAAGCTCGGTGGAGTTTCGTCCGCTCGCCGCCAGGTGGCAGGCTTACGAAATTTTCCGCATGAATGAAAATGTTCTATTTAGTTTTTCATAATTATGAATATTGATACTGTCATGTGATAAGGTTATTAAAACTTAGGGGTAGGCAGCAAATTAGCATTTCTTTAAACACTGGAGCACGTAAAATTATTTTACAAACTTGTCACTTTAGATGTATTTCCAATCAAAGTCCTCCTTTCGCCGCACCTTTGTCCTTTCTGCTTGACCCAAAGGTTGACTGGCAGAGAATGCTTTTTGACATTAAGTTCGCCTATTGTTCGAAGTTTTGTGCAATAAAGTTTTTAAATAAATAAATAAAATCAGCTATCGACGCAGAACATATTATAGTGCACAAGTATGAGCGCAGACAGAAGTACACTCTGTATTCTCTTACCCTTATATTTCAATGGGACACCCAGTGTAATACGACCAAATAGGGATCTGGCGCAGTACCAATGGCTTAACGTGCTTTCCAAGGCATTACAACACTGCCAACTTCAAGACTTCGGGTTTAACACTAAGAACTTCTTTCTTCAAGAAACCCAAACTCAAATTTTGGCGCAACCCAGGGATCGAACCTGGGACCACAAGCGCAGCCCAGCCACTGCGCCACCGAAGTAGTCAGTACAATGACGTTGCATGGCCGCATGGGTTCGAAAGTCATCGATACAGCGGGTCGTCCGTGACCTCCCCACGCGAGGTCGCGTGCCGCGGGGTTGGATCGACCTATAACGGTAAAATTGCCCACCTTCGCACATTTGAGGGTTACGTTTCATCAGCGATATTCGCAACGCTAAAGTTTTATGTGCATAGGAAGTTTGTATGGGGTTGGGAATGTACTTGAAACTTCATCCGGATTTGATTGCGAAATGAAATTGGGATGGTACAAGATACCAACTCAATTTCAGTAGAGCGGTTTTCCAATGCCGATTTTGACTCGGATGCGAATTAGGTGGTAATGTTTTTACATTAGCGCGGGTTAGAAAAATAATAAGCGAAGACTAGGTAGCCCTTCCTCTTAGGTAGCCCATATAAGGGTAGTAGGTACTTATAACATTATCATGTTATATTTGCTGTTCTTAATCTCTCCACCACTTCTCCTCCAAGATGAACCATGGCAGACAATTCTTTTTACTACTTAGTTAACGTTTCCTTTTTTTTTTATTCAAATATTTTATTGCACTAGTTTATCATTCAAATAGTTTCTATTTAAGTTAAGGTACATTACCTCCACCCAGAAGTACCTACCAACTCACATAGGATTTACCTAAACCCTGAAGCACTGCTAATACAAAAGCCTCAATAGTTAACACACCTTCCAATGGCTCCAGTGAGGGCAGTACTACAACCGAAGGGCAAGGAGGGGGAGGAGACGCCGAACAGATGCGCGTCTCCCTCCTCTCCGCAGAGGGAGCCCGCCTAACGGCTCCGCTCTTTGGGCAAGCTTACCCTTGACGCACAGTGTTGATAAAATTCCTACACCCATGACCCTCTTGCCGATTATAAAATTGGTTCGTATCCCACCCGCACCGTTAGATCAGAAATGAGACCTACATAAGATCTGCTGTACACACTGTGTATGCATAAGGCGCCGTCCTTAGCGGCCTCAACCATTCACTCAGGTTCTGCCCCGCGAAACAAAAAAAAAAAAAGGCTACTACAACGCGTCCCTTTATTTCCGACAGTCGGGAGATTCCCACGAGCATCAATGCAGATCAATGCGATCAGCACAGTCAAATGAAATCATTAATTTAGTAGCGCGGCTCTGCACTGACAGCCGGATAATAGATTATGAACATGTACGGAACGATGATAACGATGAGGGATCATCAATAAGCAATGAACCGATGTGCGATAGTAGATATCGATTATTAAGGTAGGTAATACTAATTATAAAGAGGTACATAATATCCAAATCGCACTTGCGCGATGTATTTGTCACTCAGCGCCATCTATTGGTAAGTTGTAGACCTAACAGTAAAATCAAGTTCCAACCCAGTGAGTGCGGGTCACTATATTTTGTGTTAAATAAAAGGAAAAAGGTTTTGTGTCTGTCAACCTCATATTTGGATCTCACGGATATGCGGCCGTGAGATCCAAATATGAGGTTGGTTGGGTCCAAATATCAGGCGGAGTGAGATCATATTGATTGTACTCAATATAAAAAAAGAAACTGATAGGGTGATTAGGACACACAGCCAAAACTACTATACCTAGAGTCTTGAAATTTGTGGAGAAGGTTCCTTATAAAGTGAAAATGAGCAATAAGAAGGGAAGGGAAAGCCAAAACACGTGTAAAAGCCAGTTCGAGCAAGTTTCGTTTAGTACCAACTTATTAGCCCGATGTGTGGTAATAAATAAATAAATAGGATGGCAGATAAAACAGTTATTAGCACTAATTAATTAGAGTAATCAGGTCCCCTTCGATGCAATGTTATCTGAAACACTTGGTTAAATAACAAATAAGACGTAGCCTATTCACGCATGTACCTACTTTACCTACATTCCTTTGAATACAATGTATCGATGAACAGATGTGCCTGTTGACTCATAGGTATTTTGAATATCCTAGTCAGGAGACTAACCAAGGGTCCTTGTTAGCAGTTACTTAGGCTGAAAAAAATTGCCATTGACATGACCAGAAAACTGTTTCATAAAATAGCGACTTCATACACAACCGAATTCGTCCGAGGCCTAGAATAAAAAAAATAAACAAATTTTCGCAATTGTAACAACAACATCACATAGGTACATTATCCTGGTTCCAAATTAAGTTTTCCCTTGTGCCACGGAAACTAGAAACCGCAAACACCCAGACCCAACACAAATATCTGTTTGATAAAGTATTAATTTTATGAAACATATTTTTTCATCGAACCCGCGACCCTTACTTCTCAACAGGCGCTCAAACCACTGCGCTAAACGGCTTGTCAAATCACTAGGTAATTATATTTAAGTAATTATTAAATGGATATATATTACTACACACATGTATATTTCTCAGTAGGTACCTACCTACCTACTTTGTAGTGATTCATCACTCTCCGACTTAAATCACTATGATCGATTGCGTTTTCCAGTAAAACGCGCACACACGACGAAGTATAGCAAATAAGCAATGCACTCTCTTTTACACCAGACTGTATTTGCAACTGGAACAAAAAGCATTCCACGGTCAATGCACTTATTTACTGTAATATTTTTATATAAAATCTAACAACTGTTGTTGTGTTAATTTGTAACAAAATCGTGTGCACTTTTGTGATGAGGAACAGACGTCTTGGTCGCCGTTTCTCTTTAGATATGTAAGTAAACACTTGCTTAATTAAATACATAATAGTAATACTTACTTTATCTAGTTATAATGCGTCAAAAGTCTTGAAAACGGATTTTTCAAAACCAATGAAGTTCCCATGTTGTATAACCGATCGGGTTACCTTACCAATACGCGGCAGTGGCGCCATCATTAATTTCATGACTGTCTTGACACAATATACTTGACTCATTATTGAATTCTAAAGTAATTTATTCCTGTTTAGTTTTCAATATTCTCCTAACCAACTCTGTGCATTAACTTGTTAATTAATGTAATGAAGAAACACACTTGAGCACTATAATAATGTATATCCTGCGTACGTGGCTGATCGATAAGATTGGCCGCCGTAGCCGAATATCTGTTGGAGGATTTGTTAGTGTGCCCACTACCAGAAAGTGTGAGATTGCCGAATGGGTGTCAGACTAACGCTAATGTCCGAGGCACAGGGGTAAAGATCTTAACATAAAGATAGGGCAAAAAGTTGAAAACCATGTTTCTCTTATCACACGCAAGTATTTAATACTAGCGATTGCCCACGACATCGTACGCATTGAGTTAGGCCCACCCCTTAGCCGTGAAGTCTCATAAAATCCATTCTTAGTGGACCCTAAAAGAAACCAACCTGACTAATTTCAAGTTTGTTAGTGTTAAAGTTTCTTAGATTTCGTGTTTAATCAGTGAGTGGTATTTTTACTGAAGAGGGATACAAAAGTGCCTTTTGTTGTACAGTGTGGGACAGAAACAGGTAGAGTAGCTATTCAAAGCTTGTGGTTTAAATTTAGCTGCGAGTAATTCAAAGATCGCATGTCCGATGTAATCGCTAATGGAGGCTCTAGTTCCCTTGCCTCGACAATAAAGGCACGATCATACTTGACTGAAATACTCTGTAGCGTATTTTTTTCCTAACCTAACCATGGCCAGTTATCCTGGTTTCCCAAGAATAAGGGTCTCTATGGGAAGGAATGGGAGGTAGGTCATAAGGCTGTCGTTTCATTGTAGTTAGACTTACCAAAGTCAAGCCTCATACATTGTCTATGGATTCTGAAGGATTGCATGTAGCTGTTTGTATTTCTAACGAGAGACTGCAAGTTTGACAATGTTCAGCAAATAATAGTACGACAACGTTCCTTCATTCCAATTCAAATTCAAATGAAGTAGAACAAAATATATCTCTTCTACATTTTTTATACACTACAGGCGGCAAACGAGCAAGCGGTTCACCTGCTGGTAAGTAGGTAATCACCGCTGCCCATGAACATCTGCGAGATCAGAGAGGTCGCAATATAGTAATAGACAGCAAAATAAATATGTAAATACTCTAGTATTACTATAGTACCTAACATTGTCCGAAACTCAGAATACTAGTTACCTACACCTTTTGCGGAAGAAATTATGAAGAGAAGTGCTCATGTGTGCGTCTATTTGGAGTCGATCGTGCAAAAGTAAAGAATATCAAATGCGAGTATATTACTTGAATGTGATTATGCATAAATTTGATTAAAGTAACTTAATCCTACTACCTCCCGGCCATTCATCTCACAATTAGCGAAGTCGCACCAGAAGCCTATCCGAGCTCAATTCAATTTCACTTATTTCATCCTCGCAACACGAATATTCTCTTTACAATTTGATCAAACAGAAGCCGCTTACGCTAGGGTTGCGAGATTAGGTCTGAATAGTTAAGTTGGTTATTAAAACTAATTCTAAATTAATGTACCTAGGTGTATCTTGCGTTGCTTACATGTACACATCTAATTACTATCGAGACAGTAACGATGCTGTGGTGTACAAACACAAGTATGTAACTAACACCCAAACACTGAAAAAACAAAAGTGTTGATTGCATTAGCTACATACAGGTTGTATCTATCTGTGAACATTTACATCCTTTTAACCACGTGTTCCATCAACCATTCCGAACAACATTTGTTAACGACTTCTCGCAATCCATCGAATTTATTTTCGACTCCCCATATAAAATGACCATGTCACGTGACCAAGTTTGTATGAAAAGTTGAATTTTTAAAATGCGAATTTCCAAAAGTCACAGAACAAATGTTGTTTATGAAGAATGGTTAGCTAAACACGTGGTTAAAGGGATGTAAATGTTCACAGATACACCCTGTATATTATCATGACCTACAAACATTTTTCACAAAACGTCCAATTTATTCCTGAAAAAGATGTGAAGCCAGTCGCCTGAAATAAAGAACGAACCCATTTTATCACAAACAGAATTATAGGTCGTATGCAAATATTCTCTTTGAATCTCCAAGTGAGATACAACCTGAAAAATATTTTTAAGGGACCGTAATGCATTTTTTGATGAAAATGTGAGTGATGTTGACGCTTTTAATTAAAAATAAACCATCTCACCACTTTGATAAATATTTGAACATTTTAACTTTACATTCGAAAACAAGGATAAGTGAAGATACAAAAAGTTTAAATACAAAAAAAAATAGTAAAAGGGCTGTAAATACTACTCTTTGGGGAGGCATATGTCCAGCATTGGACGTCTATTGGCTGAAACGATAATGCTGAAAATACCTACCTACACATACATGACACTTGAGGTCATAATCTTACACGTGTAATGTACGAGTAATATGCAAAAGTGAAAGAGAATTTCTCAGTTCCCGCGATTTAGATTACCGTGCTGTGCTTTTAGGCTAATGAATCATTAGAAATGTAGTATTTAGTAATCAACGTTTGCCGTACTACGTTACAATATGTGCCATAACAGTAAGGCAACAAGCTTGATAGCAAATCGCAGCTCAAGCGTATGTGCAGCTTTTAATTTCCCTAATTTGTCACTATTATAATAAGTAATTATAACTCCTGTAAATATTTATCCAGTCGCAAAATTAAGTGACTGATTCCTTTTTTGGTTATTACTTAAGATTGCATTCAAGTCGATACATTATGTAGGTAGGTTACCAGATCGCCCATACCAACCACACTAAACCGAACATAATTAATCTAGCGCTTAATGAGCTTAAATAATTAATATGGATATTATTACATCACTGAGTATGTATATAAAAGTCCTCTTCTTGATCTTCATCTCAGCGTTGTCTTGTTATTTCTATTTGCATCTAAAACTGTCACTTTGGAGCCTTAGTACGGTAAACAAATGCAATGCATTTTTTTTAAATAAAGAACTTAAGTATTACCACAAAATAATTTACACACAGAAGTTAGACTCAGCCTGATTTTTGAATTTAGAAGAGTTCGTTGACATATGCTAGGGTTGTTGCCCGGCATGAGTACATAAGCGCGCGGCCTCTACCACAGACCTCGACAGTTTGACAATCTTATGTCATAGGCTAGGATTAATGTGGTCGAAAAGGCGTATTTCCCCGTTAGTGCGCATGCGTGTGTACATGACACGTTTTTAGCTCTTAGTGGGCAGCCTCCTTTCTGTGTGTAATTATTTTGTGGTATTACCCAGAAAACCAACTGTGACGAATCTTGAAATCCTGCAAATCACCTTAGAGAAATCAATTTAGCAAACAAAGTTGCAGAGGTAATGTAGACACAGTAAATAGTTTCGCGGATTTTCTTTGTCCCCGCAGAGTCCCTGGTGGGTACTCGATGTTAGGGAAGTGAATAGAGATTCCCCACTGTCGTCTGGCCAACGTTCTAAACACGTTTGTGTAGCGGAGCGCACTCGATCACAATTAGGGCCCGTTCGTCTGTCAGATCTTGGTCCCGGGGGCGCCGCGGCCTTGTTCCACTGAAGCGCTAATTGATTTGACTCATTTATATATGCACAAACGTTTAGTTTTATTTACATCTATCATTTAAGATCAGGATTTCTCCAAAGTGCTGTCGGGAAGGCGGTATGGTTTAGATTACGATTGACAGCGAGTTGAGTTGTTGTTTTTGTTTTGGCCCTTTAATTCGAAACTATTATTCCAATAAAAATGTTCTTCCTTCTTCCGGTATAATTGAGCTCGCCGACTTATTAATATCTATCGAAATTAAAAAAAATATTAGGATATCCAATTAAATTGCTATTAGTAAATATTCATTGTGCACGTCAATTACTAATAATAATTTTAATTAAAAATCACGGTGATATTCTATACTATTTATATTTCATAAGGAGATAATTTCTATACACATCTACCTAAAACCTTACAAACAAACCGAAAACCACACTAGCGCGCTGCAATCAACGCTCAGCGCCATCTATTAGTTGACAGTGGAACTACCTACTTTCCTGAAACAAAGTGAGGGCGGGCCACTAGTATTAAATACACAGGTAGTGGTTTTTAAAATATTGCAAATATTTAAGAAAAATATATTTTATTATGATAAATAATAAAAAACAAGTTTTTTATGGTTCTTTTGTCCCAGTTTCCACCACTTTAACGACATTCAACGTAGAAGTTTTATTTCTCCATTTATTCTCAAGTTCTTTATTTATTTAAAGCTAGAAAGGCACTCAATACTGCGGTGTTTGGTCAATAAAACGTAGTCGATAGAGCATTGCTCCGGGTGGCTTCGCGTTTCTTCTCTGTGCACAAACACATCAGTTAGAAAGCGGGCATTTTGCCGCAGACTCGAAAGACGATGAAATGCATTGATTTATTCCACCATTTGTTACGAGCTGTTGTTTGTAGGTACAACATGGAAAATATATCCTTCTTCGTCTTTTTCTATAGCCATTTCCAACCTCTAGGGTGTCGATTTATGCCATTTTTCTCGATCAACAGGCAATGAGGGCTGTAGGATATAACATAAGTAATACCTACAGTTATCAATCAATCAATCAATAATTTATTTTTGTGTATATAGGTCGTACTTACAATGATCTTAAATTTAACATGCAGTTATTTCTCAAACATTAATTGTGTTTCCTCTGTTGTCTGATATTGGAACACAAGTGCTTAAGCTACTTAATACGGAGTCAGGTCAATGTATGAGATGTTGTGAGAATTTATTTATTCCCGATTTTTTAAATTCCAGAATAGTACCTATAATAATTTCGCATTTATGAATTCCTACGATAAATTATATTATCTTCCGTCTACATAATACACACTAAAAACCCCACAAGCTTTGCTGAATTATTACTCCCAACGGTAAGATAAAACAAATTAGGGGTTCACAAACGCGATGTTCACTTTTTTCAATTAAAACAGTTCCGTTAAAAGTAACAATAAAAACGGGCCTACAGCAAAAACCGCAGTTTCAGTTACCAAACACATTGTACAATTTGTGTAAACGTCCATTTCGACGTGGCCATTTCAATTTGAGCTCTGAGAGTCGATTATGCTGTATCCCGACAGTTCTACATACTGGAGACTGGGAGAGGGTTGGGAGTTCAGTTTACTCTGGTGATAGCTGAACGAATTTCGTGGTATGAAGCACTTGGCTTGTTAGGGGCCTCCATACGTCATACGTTTTGATCCCCAAGGCGGCCGGCAGTCTAAATGCCCCTGAAAATATAATTCTGACTGTTTTAACTACCTGCGGTCTCGAGAGACTAATTCCAACTTTGCCGTCAAGGATTTAAAGTTGGCGAACTTTTGGGGGTAGCCTGGAATTATGTTACTTACGCGAAGGTAACATTGTTGTCTACATTATTATCAAGTTATAGGTTGCTGCTTAGAAACAACCTGAGTTTAGAGTCTAGATGTATATTATGAAAGTAGAAAACCTAAGTTGGACTAAGCTGATCACCTACTTTAGAATATTAAGAAAGGTCATGCTCATCAAGATGTCATTACCGTGACTGTCTTTGAATCCATATTCAGCCAAAACTTTCTATGTAGCGCATTAGTTTATTGATATTATTTTTATACTAGCTGCATTAAATTTACAATATGCAGCCTGTAATTTCTTTAGTTCATAAAAATCAGCCACCAACCCAAAGCTACCACTCCAAATGCCCAACTGGTATTATCCCTTGAAAGGTTTTTCTTTCGCTCTTGTACCATGATAGATAAGATTCAAAATCAGGTTGAAACTATTTTCCTTCGATCTTATTGAATTGAATTTTGAATTGCTTTCTTCAATTTTGAGTACCTACTTATATTTAGACAACTAATTCGACTGAGTCAGAAATTCAATATGAGTCAGAAATAAATTTGTTAAAACAAAAAGGTGAACTATTTCCAGTGTCGTTTTGAACTCGTTTGCCACTTGACATGCCTTAAAAACGTGCATTTGAGTCGGAAACCGAATGCCATTAGCAAACTTTCGAGAGGTTGGAATGCAAGCCCGTAATACACGAGAAAAGTTTTAATACTACTAATAAAGTTGCGCACACACTATAATTGCTTACCAGTGGAAATGGTTAATGTTTTGAGTTTTCTGATAACTAGTTATCTAGGAAGTGATGCTGCCTCGTTTGGAAAATGGTAGGTTGTAAAGGAACGGTCTGAAAAACAAGGGTGAGTCGATCTTGAAATTGATAAAAAGCAAGTTGTTTGTAGGAATATTACTTACCTATCTATCTTTGATTTAGCAGACGTGGCTAAAGGAATGTAAATGTTCACAGATACATCCTATATTGTTAGGTTTATAAACGCCTTACAAACAAGTTCTAAAACCCTTGCCTCTTGTATAGAAGTAGGTATTTTCAGAAAGCTTTATCACAGACTTTCCTCGCACAAAACGCTCCAATGCGCAAATAATGCTGAAATTAAAATCTAATTACTTACTTCGGATTTTGGAAGAAATATTACGGGACCTGCTTAACTCCTTACGAGTTTTCCTCATGTCCTAGCTGAGCGATGAAAGCTATATAAGTTTTTTTTACTCTTTCTCTATAGTGCGAAATGACTTGAAACTCATTCAAGTCTACTCTCAAACGTTTATCATATATACGTTTCTAAATAAAGTTGTACCATAGTATGCATTAACCAACTAACTAGACAATCAGATAAGACGCATTTACAAATATAATAACTACGAAATTCATCCAATTCCATAATGTTACACATTATATTTTTGTAGCAGAAACTAATTTTTCCTACATTCCCATAAACAGAATTATAAGTTGAGAAGAACTCTGGCGTACAACTTCTCTTATAAGTTTTTAAACTTTCGCGTTGCATTATACAAATACTTGATACAAACAGGACTAAACACGAGGAACTTTAAATATAAGTACATTATAGCACTTACTGTTTGGCGTTTCGACCGCGTTACAAAACGGCTGTGGTCACAAGCGGACTCAAGTGTAGTGAAGTCCGGTTGTGATCACGGTTTTAAATTTCCTAGCGTTTAATTCTGTTTATATCAAGAACTTCTCTTATATTCTTCAAACTGCCAAGACTAACTGACTTCTGGTGCAAACTGTCATTAATTAATATTGCAATAGGATAGCTTTCGCCAGCCTACCTAGGACAATCGCATAAGGAGTTATTACGTAAACGATTTGGCCCAATACGTAACCTACTCGTACTTATTCGAGTTCCCCGCTTAGGATTTATTTGGAGACCGTGTGAAATCGGTTTTATCGAATGACTAATGTGTGGTTTCTTGGAAATAAGTTCTTGTTCTGGGCAATTTGAAAAATAAAGGATAGAAATACAGTTCCTAGTATCTGTGGAGGCTGTAGGCGGGGTGGGATGTTCTCATTGCAGTGTAGGCGTATTGGGGATGTTGGTTATATCGATGTCTATTTTATATACTTTTTGAACTTCAACAACACCAATCAAATGAAACAGTCATGTAACAAATGAGCATCGGTTAAGATGTACTTATAGTGGGTTCATTAAAGCTTTCTTACTGCACAAAAATGTTCCTTTAGTGAGTCGACATACCCGTGTCGACATTATTAAAGTGTTTTGAAGGTTAGTACAACGTAATTCTTTGCTTAACACATTGGGAAAATCTACAAGTAGAGGTTGTGGTTTTCCAACTTTCAAATGTGTAATTCTCTGATACTTATCCTTATTTTTTGCTGGTTAAGTCACTAGGTACTTATCAAGTCCTATTATAGTTATAAATAAGGGCAGATGTTCTTATGATGTCCATGGGTGAACTAGATTGCATTCCATCACACGACCTGCTAGCTCGTGCCAATCGCATAAAAATGGATGTTTCAAAAATTGAATTAACCTACACAACAAGAAAAGAGATTGAGGGAAAACTATCGACAACCCCAGTTTCCATCCCTAGAAGTACCGTGATGAACACTTCCAGGGAACTCGGCTGCAGCTGTCGTTGTCATATAAATTCAGGGAACACTTCATATCGTTCCTGGTATTGGACCAGACTAAACTATTGTTTTCCGAAGAGAACTTCCGCCTTCTAGGTACTATTTGCTGCACTAGATTTACACCACTGTTCGAATTTTTAATTTTATGTTCCATTCTTATGTTAGTTAAATAAAGTTTAAATATTACAAACAAACAAGTAGTATTCGCACAGGTCACTACATGTTGTCTGAGGCATCTATCCTACTACAACATCTCCCACCTTTACCATAAGCATTTAATGTATGTACAGTATAACATTTTTGCCACTTTTAATTATTAAACAGTTTTCAAATGAAAACTTCAAATGAAGTAACTTTGCTATATCTATAGTGTCTATGTGTCTAGATTAAGGAAAGGTTCGCAGCCACGCGCTAAGATATTGTTTCCGCAGTAAACTTGAGCTTCCAACAATCCGCTTCGTCTATTTGCTAAAGTCGATCGTTATCGAAAGTCAAAGGTCAGCTTTACGTGGGGGGATTGCTTTTCTTTAAATTTGTCCTTTGTTTTAACGTATCTCTTTCAATAATATATTAAAATTCTTCCCGCAAAATTTTTTGACTGAGCCTGGTGTATAATTCACACCCACCCAAACAGCGAGCAGGATCTCGGTAAAACATTACTTTCTTCAAATTTTAACTATTCGTGCTATCTACCTCATTTTTGTGTTAAAACTCCAATCAGATTGTTATGTATAACTTCACTGATTAGTTGGAAAGCCCGTCTTTACCGAGAACAAAATTTTTGTACAAAAATAATGAATGGATATCTTTAACATTCATTCAAATTTTTAACTCCCTGGGAATTATTTTACATCACAAGAATATTTTATAGAGGTCTACTTATACATAATGTACTTACTTATTGTATAATTCATTATGGAGTATTTAATTGAACCATAATATACCATATTCATCAGTCCTAAACATATTACACGAAACTTTGTAAAACCGTTACTAATTCATACTAAGTAATTACTCAAAACTGTCCTACCATAATGATTTCTATAGCAACCCCAGTGTACTTTGACAAAAGGTCAGTGGCACAATCTGAACTGGAAAGGGTACGAGAATATTTGTCTTTTAACAACCCTGGAGAAGTTTCTTGTGGAAAACTCTTGGCCGAAGTAGGCGAAGTTGAACTCGATGAAAACTCTATTGCGGCTTTTGACCGACTTAAACATTGTACGGCTGAGTTTAGGGAAATGGGTGTATAGTTTGATGTTGTAGTGCCCTTTCATAGTTTATTTATCTATACAACTTTCTGTGGCCCTTTGTACATGGCCTCATCTAAATTTATTTATCTTCCGTTAGAATGAGACGTTTTGAGGAAGTTAAATGTTGTTATACCCTGGCCGGATGGCTCCTTTGGTAGTGACCCTGCCACATGCGCCAAAAGTTGTGGGTTTGATCCCCATCCTGGAGAAACATTCGTGTGATGGACACTTGTGTTTGTTCTGTGTCTGAGTGTCATATATGTATTTAAGTATTATATTTGTGTTTTCTCTGTTGTCTGATATCTGCAACACAAGTGTTTAAGCTAGGTACTTAGTACGGAATCAGGTCAATGTATGAGGTGTTGTGTGAATTTATTTATTTATTGTTTTTGTGAGCGTGAATGAATGAATGAGTATTATTATAAAGAAGAAAGGTTTATATTTTTATTTTTAGAACCTACGTAGAAACTACTAAACAGACTTTAACTTGAGATTAATATTTTACAAGCTGATTAAACGAGGCGGTGAATAAAACTTCACCAAATTTTAATCACGTTCTTGTAAAACACAACAGAGTACCTATAAATTGTTAGCATTTTATTGTCAATTTACTTTGTAACAACCGAAATTACTGTTTTATACTTTGCACTTGCGCTTGAAGTTGTTAAACTGGGCTCTAAAATACCTCAACTGCACGTTTAACCAAATAATTTCTCGCGCGTATTGTTTACGAATGTATTTATATTTTTTTCTACATTTTAGTATTTGTTACAATAATAGGAAAATTCCACCTAATGGGCTCCATTCGCAGGGAAAAGATGCTAAAGACGCAAGGTGGCGCCATTAGACTAAGATCCAACTTCAACGTCATTAGTTGATTAGTGATATTTTGACATCTCAAATCAAAAAGAACCAACCAATTACCGTGTAGGTGGACCTCAGTTCTATAGTACGCTATCTAGCGGCTTTTTCACACGCGATAGCCCCTTATTATAATAGATTGGTTATATACTATTACGTTCATACAACATGTCATACATTGATCAGATTCCGACAAGGCCGACTTTACGTGTTGTATAATCAGAAATATACATATTGCATGACTAGTCGTGCTTCCAATTTTTCGAACATAGCTTGAGTTTGTGATCACTAGTCCGCATTAGGCAAGCGTGGTGATTAAGCCTAATCCCATAATAAATAATAATAATAAATTCACACAACATCTCATACATTGACCTGACTCCGTACTAAGTAGCTTATGCACTTGTGTTACAGATATCAGACAACAGAGGATCACAAATATTATACTTAAATACATATATAACACCCAGACACTGAACAAACACAACTGTTCATCACACGAATGTTTGTCCAGGGTGGGGATCGAACCCACGACCTTTGGCGTATGAGGCAGGGTCACTACCATCGCGCCAACCGGCCAGTCAATAGTAGTAATAACTTGATTTCTATGGTGGAGGCATTTGCCCTGCAGTGGAACAGTATATAGGCTGATACTTTACTTACCTAGTCATTGAACCGACTGAATGTTAGTACTAAATAGTAGTCGAATCCACGATATTCGACGTATCCCTCTGGTGAGGGTGTGCATTAATGTTGTATTTAATGCTACCATTTGCGTACGACATAACCACCATAAGCTGTAAATCTTATAGCATGTGTGCTGTACTAAAACCAAATTTATTGCCCTATGACCTACTTTTGGTTAGTATTACCTACCTATGCAAGTGTTCTCGTGAAATAATATCAGTTTCTAGTATTAACACGGAAACACAACGTAAAGTTAGTAAATATTTATTTAATCGCCAAAATCACGCTTAGCCGACAAAATTACAAAACGCGCGCCATTGTTTCTATTTGACAGTCCTCAGCTAGTGCGGGGGGCACGCGCGTGAATCGCGTCGGGCTAGTGTTGCACCGTTCACGCGTGCTAAGTCGAGGGATTACTCCTATCACTAGTATAATGCATTCATGTAATAATTGCGAATGGCTAAGAACTACCTTAATTACTTCCTTTATTGTTTGTTAACTAAGAATGAGCTCTGTTTTTATGGACTAAAACTAGAATATGATCTCTTCCTCATTTCCCTTCCCTATTCCCGACCCGGTAGGTACAACATTGAAATCTTACATCTAAAGAGAACAGTGTTCAACTCCAAAGCTCAATTTGCAGATTAACTGTTATGTTATTCACTGTATTGAGATACATATCTCAATCATTTAACCAAACAAGATAATGCGGTAAAACAAACATTATAAATCTGTTATGTGTGATTTCAACGCTATTTGTTCAAGCTCCACAAGTGGGTTATTTGACAGTTAGGCTCTAAATATGACGAGTCAATTCTTGTAACCATTCATAATAGCAAGACCTTTTGTTATTTTTGTAAGTTTTTAATCAACAACCATGATTTAGCTGGTCTAAGTTTCACAAGTAAGTCCACCCTTTTGAGTCTTTGGCAGGCGTGACGACTGGTCCTAAAATTTTATGAAATTGTTTGATGTTATGATAGATTTGAAATCGAAAATAACTCTGTGCTAGTCAAAATTTGAAAATTTCCCGTGTACCTGTCTGTATGATCGTCGAAATGTGGACGTTAAAAGTCGATTTTAAAGTGTTAAATTATCCAAAAATCCGGTTATCATTGGATAGCCCATCAAATTTAGAGTAACATTTGTTAAGAAAGTAGTTGTGTTAACGTGTTACTCGTTAACTGACTGGCTAGTAAAGTAGTAGACCTATCTGAGAGAGGCCTTATTCCAGAAGTAACCAGCCCAGGTTGTTCGGTCATGACATCATTCGTCATCGCGGCATCAATACATTTTATCACTACCATCAGACAGTTTTTTTTAATAACATCCCGCCTATTGTAATAATGTCCTCAATACGGCGGCCAATCTCAACCATCATCGACCCAGGATACTTATAGTATACATGTGTGTACACACACACATGTGCTCTCTCGATGGGCTCGATGAGACACCAGTGTGACACGACCAAAGAGGATCAAACGCAGAGCTAAAAGCTTAACGTGCTTTCCGGGGCACGGCGGAACAATAATAAATTGAGACAACATCACATACATTGTCCTGGCCCCAAACTAAGGTTTTCCCTTGTGCTGTGGAAACCAGAAACAACGAAGGTACTACAAACACCCAGACCCAACACAAATATCTGTTTCATCAACAAACATTGGTGTTGGTGCGGGAATCGAACCCGCGACCCTTACGTCTCAACCAGCGCTCAAACCATTGCGCTAAACGGGTCATTGCGCTAAACAAGACCGCCATCTTCCAGAAAACGGGCTGACACTGAGAATTTCTCAAAAGAAAAACTCAGACAACAAAGGGGATCCCCGACCCGGGATCAACCCAGGACCCCCGGGATCACTGAGCCACCAACTATTATTACTATGCGGGTATATTATTTAAGCCCTTTACGGTCTATAGCAGTATATTCAATTTAGTCCCTTTCAGTAAATAGAGACAAAATCTTATCTGGAACTAAAGTCGCGGGTACTTCGCCACTTGATCCCTGAAGGGTTGGAGTTGATTTCAACCCTCAGCCCAAGTTAAGCCACAACTTATCCTTTGCTCTGCACTTAAAGAACGCGAAATCTCTATCAAGATCGACTTTCGAATCATACTTACTCGTATATCGGAAAAAGATGTTGAGGAGTATCGTAACAGAATATTACGACCTAAAAATGTTAGTAAACATGTAGGTGTGTAAAGACCAAATTCAAAATTGAAATTGATGCAAAATAAAGTAAAGGGCATAATACATTTTGCACAGTTAGTAAGTAGGTAGGTATGTATGCAAAGTATTTTATGCGTTTGCCTAGAAGATAGAGCTATATCACCACCATTAATTACATTTCATTTTACTAAAATTCTATGAAATGGGTAGGAGGCAGGAGGTACACAAATGTTTCAAAATAATGAATGGACAGCATGATCCAAAAACGGACGGACAGATTCTTTATGTTGTTAGACACTTGTTTGTTTGTTTTTTTTTTTTTTGCTTTTTTCTATTAATATTCTATTATACATTTTACCATAGAATCGTGTTTCACCTCTCATTAGACTACACGACAATTTGCCTTCATTATTTTGGAGTCAATTACCATGCTGCCGTTACAACATCGTCTCTACGAGTATCAATTGATTTACAAGCAACACGTTGCTGACTGACACATTCTTGACTTTGGCTTGGAGGGCTGATAATAATATAAAACCTTTTTCTTCCCCAGATGCGAAGATGGTGGAGGCGGCGCAGCGACAGGCACCGGCGGGCGGGCGGCATCGCTGCGGCTCGCCAACGGGCGGGTGGCGGCCCAGTCGGCGGAGCAGCTGCCGCACTCGCCCGCCGACAACGCCTCCGTGCGCATCTCCATCGACAACACCAACACCTGCTGCACCGACTCGCTCGTCACCGCCCTCGACGACGAGACGCTGTTGTTGGGTAAGTTCTAGAAACTTCTTGAATTCATGAATAGAATTTCAGATAGAACATGCTGTCACTAACGAGCGTGTATAAAGGCACCTGAGGTCCAGGCAGGGAAACTGTTGAATAAAATACCACTTCCAGATTTGCTTGCTGTTCATGTTTGAACTGCCAAACCTAGACAGGCGGCGCGAGGTCATTATTCCGGTGACCTCGCGCCGCCTGTCATTCACACATTGCTTGCGCGATGTAAAAATACATAGTGCCATCTACCGGAATAATGACAAACGGGTCATTGCGCTAAACGGGTCATTGCGCTAAACGGGTCATTGCGCTAAACGGGTCATTGCGCTAAACGGGTCATTGCGCTAAACGGGTCATTGCGCTAAACGGGTCATTGCGCTAAACGGGTCATTGCGCTAAACGGGTCATTGCGCTAAACGGGTCATTGCGCTAAACGGGTCATTGCGCTAAACGGGTCATTGCGCTAAACGGGTCATTGCGCTAAACGGGTCATTGCGCTAAACGGGTCATTGCGCTAAACGGGTCATTGCGCTAAACGGGTCATTGCGCTAAACGGGTCATTGCGCTAAACGGGTCATTGCGCTAAACGGGTCATTGCGCTAAACGGGTCATTGCGCTAAACGGGTCATTGCGCTAAACGGGTCATTGCGCTAAACGGGTCATTGCGCTAAACGGGTCATTGCGCTAAACGGGTCATTGCGCTAAACGGGTCATTGCGCTAAACGGGTCATTGCGCTAAACGGGTCATTGCGCTAAACGGGTCATTGCGCTAAACGGGTCATTGCGCTAAACGGGTCATTGCGCTAAACGGGTCATTGCGCTAAACGGGTCATTGCGCTAAACGGGTCATTGCGCTAAACGGGTCATTGCGCTAAACGGGTCATTGCGCTAAACGGGTCATTGCGCTAAACGGGTCATTGCGCTAAACGGGTCATTGCGCTAAACGGGTCATTGCGCTAAACGGGTCATTGCGCTAAACGGGTCATTGCGCTAAACGGGTCATTGCGCTAAACGGGTCATTGCGCTAAACGGGTCATTGCGCTAAACGGGTCATTGCGCTAAACGGGTCATTGCGCTAAACGGGTCATTGCGCTAAACGGGTCATTGCGCTAAACGGGTCATTGCGCTAAACGGGTCATTGCGCTAAACGGGTCATTGCGCTAAACGGGTCATTGCGCTAAACGGGTCATTGCGCTAAACGGGTCATTGCGCTAAACGGGTCATTGCGCTAAACAAGACCGCCATCTTCCAGAAAACGGGCTGACACTGAGAATTTCTCAAAAGAAAAACTCAGACAACAAAGGGGATCCCCGACCCGGGATCGAACCCAGGACCCCCGGGACCACTGAGCCACCTAAGCAGATACTAAACTATTATTACTATGCGGGTATATTATTTAAGCCCTTTACGGTCTATAGCAGTATATTCAATTTAGTCCCTTTCAGTAAATAGAGACAAAATCTTATCTGGAACTAAAGTCGCGGGTACTTCGCCACTTGATCCCTGAAGGGTTGGAGTTGATTTCAACCCTCAGCCCAAGTTAAGCCACAACTTATCCTTTGCTCTGCACTTAAAGAACGCGAAATCTCTATCAAGATTGACTTTCGAATCATACTTACTCGTATATCGGAAAAAGATGTTGAGGAGTATCGTAACAGAATATTACGACGTAGAAATGTTTACTAGGAAAATCATGTAGGTGTGTAAAGACCAAATTCAAAATTGAAATTAATGCAAAATAAAGTAAAGGGCATAATACATTTTGCACAGTTAGTAAGTAGGTAGGTATGTATGCAAAGTATTTTATGCGTTTGCCTCGAAGATAGATCTATATCACCACCATTAATTACATTTAATTTTTCTAAAATTCTATGAAATGGGTAGGAGGCAGGAGGTACACAAATGTTTCAAAATAATGGATGGACAGCATGATCTAAAAAATGGACGGACAGATTCTTCATGTTGTTAGACACTTGTTTGGTTTTTTTTTGCTTTTTTCTCTGATAATATTAATATTCTATTATGCATTTTACCATAGAATCGTGTTTCACCTCTCATTAGACTACACGACAATTTGCCTTCATTATTTTGGAGTCAATTACCATGCTGCCGTTAGAATATCGTCTCTACAAGTATCAAGTGATTTACCAGCAACACGTAACTGACTGACACGGTCTTGACTTGGAGGGCTGATAATAATATAAAACCTTTTTCTTCCCCAGATGCGAAGATGGTGGAGGCGGCGCAGCGACAGGCACCGGCGGGCGGGCGGCATCGCTGCGGCTCGCCAACGGGCGGGTGGCGGCCCAGTCGGCGGAGCAGCTGCCGCACTCGCCCGCCGACAACGCCTCCGTGCGCATCTCCATCGACAACACCAACACCTGCTGCACCGACTCGCTTGTCACCGCCCTCGACGACGAGACGCTGTTGTTGGGTAAGTTCTAGAAACTTCTTGAATTCTTGAACAGAATTTCAGATAGAACATGCTGTCGCTAACGAGCGTGTATAAAGGCACCTGAGGTCCAGGCAGGGAAACTGTTGAATAAATACCACTTCCAGATTTGCTTGCTGTTCATGTTTGAACTGCCAAACCTAGACAGGCGGCGCAGAGGTCATTATTCCGGTGACCTCGCGCCGCCTGTCATTCACACATTGCTTGCGCGATGTAAAAATACATAGTGCCATCTACCGGAATAATGACAAACCACCTACTACTGCCTTTAGGTGAGTTCCAATAAGCACTTCCAGGCTTATTCAACCCGTACCCTCTCCTCCCCACTTTAGCAAGGAGGAAGCGTCGCTGGGGTTTAGTTGGTATGCCTCCGTCGTCCACCGGAGAGAGCCCAACAATTAGGAGTCGCAAGACTAAGTCGGTCCACTTCGGGTCAGCGGCATTCTCCAGCATCAACAAAAAAACGCTTGCCGTAATAACCAAAGAGTCATGTTGATCTGATAATTCATATCCATTGGTTCAACCACATCTACTGCTCCGACTACAACATTGACGAGAGAGACTTCTGGGTAAGTTCATACACCATACTTCTGGAAACGATGACACACCTAACTATATACCAAAATATTATATCACAATTTCACAATGCAACTTCAAGAATCATGTGGCGACCAATTTGGCAAAACATTAGCTGCAATCTCGCTGTAAAAACAATTAGCAAGCTTTTTTTTATAAGCCTGTATCTCTAAACAATTAAATGATATCTGGTACGACGGCACATCACAGTTTTACTATAGATGTAGTTGGGATTGTTACTGGAATTTAATAGTCTAAAATGATAATAATTTTAGAATATTTAGTATTGTAAAAATATCTTTCTTAATAGTTTGCTTAATAGCATAAAAAAACCGACGCAATGCAATAGTGCATATCGTCATTTATATCACGTCAATAAAGTTGTATAAACAACTAGTGGCCCGCCCTCACTTCGCTTCGGGACCGTATTTCATAAATGAGCCAATAGATGGCGCTGTGTCCAATTACATCGCGCAAGAGTTTCGTGTTTTCGGTTTACCTATAAGCCTTGTCGTTGTCTATAGAAGTTATCTCTTAATAAATAGTATAGAAGATAGAAGATAGATTATAAACAGGATTATTAACTAATTCATGCGAGTATAAGTATTATTAAAAGCTGAAGATTTTGAATAAAGCATAAAGTAATGTAAACCAAACAAAATAATTATGCAGACGGTTTATATTTTCATTCTAGACTCAACACAATATGACTCATACTATTTCATACTGTGTTGTCAAAAATACGATAGTTGTGTCAACTTAATTAAACATGTCGTACTTGTCACTCTTCTTATATAAACAGAAACACGAAATGACTGTGCGAACTAATATACAACTAACACCATCTAACGAGGGAAGGTGGGAACATACTCATAAGTGCGTTCAGCATAGCTAAATACTTTTTCCTTTTTGCTGTAAGTGTATTTGAAATAGACAAACATTTGTCTATACCTTCAAAGAGTTCAAAACATATTATCTTTATAAAACTTCCTCTTTAAATGTCAAGTTTCTAGTTTCAGTAGTTTCTGACGATGCGTCCGTTACCCAAACAGATAAAACTAGGAAAATACATACTCGTAATAACTTTTGACGATCCTATTATGATAATAATATTTATAAGAGAAATTTTAAAGAGTCGAATTGAATAGGTCTCTGGATCTTATGTTCAAAACTTTGCTTATATTTTACTTTATACACAAGAAATAATATCTTTTTTGGTTTTTCTCTGTTTAATTACAACAAGTTGCACACTTCCTTAGCATTATACTCGTATTGTCCAGCTTTGAACCAAATATTAAATAGGTACAGGCAACTCCAAAATTATGCAAATACTTTACATAAACGGGACTAAACGCGACGAAATTAAATAAGTACATTTTAGCACTTACTATTAAGTACCTTGTCACAATGCATAATGTATAAGAAAGTAGAAGTCGTTCTTATACAGATGTATTGTGACAAGGTCCTAAAGTGTATACATATTTTTGGAGTTGACTGTACTAAACACGAAAAGGTCGAAGCGGAAACCGTTACCATTGACCACAATTCACCAAAATGTGACACATTGGGAGACGTTACGGTAACCTGGGCTTTATAAAATACTATTATGATTATTAGCGAGTAAGCAAATCACACGATAAGCGTAATGCTCGCCCCGACCTCAGACCTTAATACGGACAAACATTTATGAGATGAATTTGGCAAAACAGAGAGCAGATATTCTCAAACTTATTTCTCAAACCTATTTCACAAACCTATTTCTTAAACCTATTTCTCAAACCTATTTCCTCAAACCTATTTCTTAAACTATTTCTCAAACGTATTGTAGTGTTGCAATCAATAACTTTGAGAATATCTGCTGATGGGGTAGGGATGCAAAATTATCATCATCCTCCTGCTCTATTCCTAGGTTATCTGGAGCTTTACACAATATGTCTTCTTCATCCATACGTTCATCATCTAAGTATTCGCTTCTTTTCAATCATGGTACTTCTTCACACAATCCATCCATCACCTTTTCGGCCTTCCTCTATTCCTCTGTCCACTAATATTCATACTCATCTTTTTTGTTATATGCTCTTCATCTGTTCTCATTACATGATCAGCCAAAATGAGTTTTTACAAACTTATTCACAAACTTCGCCAATACACCTAAGTGTGGGGTAAATATGTTGTGATTAAAAATATCTTGCTTATAAAAACTGATGCCCACCCAGTGTATCAACATTTCCATCGTTATTTCTTCAAAGAGGAAGTCTCTCAAAAAGAAAATTCATTTTAAATTATCTACTTCATGAAACAAGTTAACTCTGAGACCGAATAATAGTATAATTGTCGCTGCATCTCATAACTTTTCAATGAATTAAGTACGGTAGGAAGAAAGTCAACTCGAGTCTTTCCACAAAATAGCTGTAGCTTTTTTGTGGAATAAATCTCCAACCCACTAACTACGAGCTTCATAATAAAACAGTGACATTATGCAAAACTTGCTAAAGCGTTGGTCTAAAGAATTACATTTCTTGATACCTACATCTAGCTCATTTGAGCTAGCTGTAGGCTTGAAATGTGACACTGGATTAAGGGAGGTACAAAGACTTGAAAATTCTGACGGAGTCGAGGAAAGAATGGACACTATGTACTTCCCCAACAAGTGACACTAAGTAAAAAGAAAATATCATGCAAAAAATTGCAATTATGTTTCTTATTTGTTTTTTGTTGATACCGTAAAAGACCCGGTAAAAATTGTTTGTTACGGTAAGCGCGGATATGAGGTCCATTTCCTCCTACGATTAAGCCACACCAGGGATGGCACGCATCAAAGAGGGCGTGTTTGCCGGTTCCTCTGGTGACTGACCAAATATTTACTAGTCCAGTATATTACGCCTTCTGTCAGTGGAATAGTAGAAACCAAATAAGTATGTCGCAGGCGGCGGGATTGAGAATAGACCTTGTTGATTTGAAGTAGTATGTCAATAAACTATCTAGGTAATTTAAGTTCGTATAAAAACTTGACAATTAATAAAGTAGTTATTTAATGTCTGATAAATAATTTGTATTTGTTTATGACGGCTCATAACAAAAGTAACTATAAAAAAGACAAAATTATTTACTTTTAAATCATAACTAATTACGATACTTGTAAATCATATAACCTACTTACCCCCAACAGTAACAGTGATATAACAATTTGCTATCCTTATTGGTAATTATTTATCACCTATTGAAAAGTAAGATGAGAAAAACAAGGAAAAAATAATTTGTGATTAAGTAACCATAACCATAAGCGGAAAACAGAATGCAAAAATGTACACAGTGTAACCCAAGTAAAACTTAATACATATTTCCAACACAACACAACTCCTTCAATTTTCAAAGTATTTGCTAATAACTTCGATCGTCTAAATGTATCAGTGTAGGTACAAATCGTGACTACAATAGCGCACGGTCGATCTGATTGAGTTAATTATATGATACTCCCCGGAGGAGTCTTCTCAATTGCTCTCGTAACTGTCTCACTGAGCAGGTACAATACGGTTTTCCTTGTGTCTGTAAGACAGAATATACTCAGTAGCAAGACAACGGCCGATTCACTGAGCATCAGTCTGGTTAAGTTGTATGTAAAACCATGGCTCCTAATACGGTGCGTGGGACATTTCGTTAGCTCGTCAAGTCTCAGTTAAAGCGGCTGTTGCGGCAACTGATCTACGCAGATGAATTATATAAAATACCACTTAAGTAGTACGAAAAGTAGACCTATAATAAATTAAGGAAGATAATGTCTCATCATCATCATCATCAGCCTGTTGCAGTCCACTGCTGGACATAGGCCTCTCCAAATGCTCGCCACTTTGATCGATCTTCGGCTACTCGCATCCAGCTCCAGCCAGCCCTCTTGCGCAGATCATCACTCCATCTGGCCTGAGGTCGTCCTACACTACGTTTACCGAGACGCGGTCTCCACTCTAGAACTCGTTTACCCCAACGGTTGTCAGTTCTGCGGCAGATATGGCCAGCCCACTGCCACTTCAGCTTGTTAAGATAATGTCTGCCATCACTCATCTTGGAGAAAAAAAAACAGTACAGAATCATAGTCTGACGCAATATCAGAACTTCGTCTTCAAGGGACGTCGTTTCAAAAATAGAAACCGTTAGGTATATTAACATTGACCGTGAATAGCCGAAATGCATAGACCATTTGTTCCCTTTTAGGCGCTTAAGTTGGCACCGCTCATACTGTAGTGCTCGTATTCGTGGAGTTGGCAACAGCGTTGAATCCATACGGGGTGGATCGTTATGCAATTTTAGGATGTAACCTAGGTTTACTGCATTGGTGGGACACTTCGAACATGACTGTGTCAATTTTTGTTCATTTACGTCATCTTTTTTTGTGTCATCTGATAAATATTTATTGTGTATGCGCTTTTATTTAAAAAAACAAACCCGTAAACAAAAAGGTCCATGCCGTAATGTGTACCATAACAATCTATATGACCATAGGGTACGTGAACTAATTATAGATGGCAGCACTTTGTATTGGCTAATAAGGCAGATTAAGTTCAAATAGTAGCACCAGTTGGCAGCAGCGTCGATGTGCACTTTCCCAACCACAACTCAGCGTTTCTTAAAAAACTTTTTGCCTTGCATGACAATGCTATGAAATGAACTGTCGCCAGATTTCTGGACCAATACCTTCAAACCTTCAAGAAAAAGTATAATTACCTACTCCGTTAAGTAAAAGGTGATTCCAAGCTGTTCTAAGAGAGAACCAGGACTTGCTAGCCATAGCAGGTAGTTGTACAGTCAACTCCAAAAACATGTATACACTTTACGACGTTGTCACAATACATAATGTATAAGAAAGTAGAAGTCGTTCTTATAGGTACATATGTATTGTGACAAGGTCCTAAAGTGTATACATATTTTTGGAGTTGACTGTACTTATATTTACTTCATTGGAATGATTTTGAAGTGCGCCTTTAATCTTGGTCCTTATCGCCACTTACCATGGAGTAAGAGGAATGACAAGTACTTCCTCGTTACTACGTTATGCCATGAAAAACCCAGTCGTATCACAAAAATTTAATATGATCGATATTTTATATAACGGACTCTTTTAAGTATATAATAGGAGCCACCAAAATATGAATACCATGGTGATTGGAATGTAACTCAGTCAGACCAGCCTACCAATAGATGGCACTGGGAGTCTATTACATCGCGCAAGCATTAGATCTATGAGGCTTGGCGTTGACTAAGAGCTTACTTATCCTCTTTATAATTATTATGGTTCCACAAAGTGCTATGACTATAACATCCGGACATCAGGTGTCCGTTTGCTTGTCTACCACCTCTCACATAAAAAAAAGAAAGGAGGAGATGAGGAAAAACCATTTTAATAAGTGATGTCGATGAATAAATTAACAGGAGCGCTGTAAAAATCACTAAGCTTTCATTATTAAAATTAGTTCAGAAGGTAGCGACTACGGTGCAGTATAAATTAAACACACTTTTACTGCTGAACGAACAGAAAGGAAAAACGTGATAGGTAGCAGACGAGCAGACGGATCGCCTAATGGTAAGCGATTGCCGCCGTCCATAGACACTTGCAACCCCAGTAGTCACAAGTGCACTGCCAACCTTTAAACCCCTTTCCCCCCAATAGGGCCTCTGGTACCCTTAATCAACGAAACACAGTGAAAGCGCTGCTTCACGCCGATCTTTTGTAAGCCCGTGGTATCACTCCGGTCGAGCCGACCATTCCATTTATGTCGAAGCGTGGCTCTCCCATAGTTAAAAACTGCTACTGCTGTTCGCCGCATCTGTTTCTCAGTCCTAGGAATACTGATTCAAATTGTCACGCCGTCCTTTCTAAGACCTATATTGTATCTATAATAGACCTATATATTTGGAATTCCAATAAAGACAAAAGATAAATATCGTATTTTGGTAATGGTGACTTTTCAGGATGGAAAAAACAATAAGAGTTGATGTAGTGAGCATACGCCTCTGTCAATCAGTTTGTAATCAATTACGTACTCGTATCTTGGTTTTCTCGGTTTATTGCGAAACAAATTGCTATCTTCATATTTTTTTTTCTGATGCCGAGAAAACTCGGAATCAAGAATTTTCACTAATTGACATTTACGTTCAATAGTCACTACTTTATTTACGTTTCACAGTAGTAGGTATCTTCTTCTTATAAATGTACTATTTATAAAGGGATAACATCTATAGACATCGGGAAACCCTACATACAAACCGAAAACGCAAAACACTAGCGAGATGCAACCGACACCCAGCGCCATCTATTGGTAGATAGTGGAACTACTGTCCTGAAAAGAAGTACAAAGATATATCCGCGAACCCTGTAGATGTAAGAAACAATGGGGGGTGGCGCCACTATTATTCAAAATACTAAAATTAAAGAAAATTACGCCAATATTCATATAGTAATTATTTTAAGCAATGTACAGTGGTGAAGACAGACGACAGTGTACAGAAATAGCACTTCTGTCTTGGACATAAGGATGGTCCAAACGTTTCACTTAACGTTGTTTGTTTGTATGTATGAATATTACGAGTTGACATATTTTAGTAGGTCTCACTTGTCTACAAAATATTCAAATTATCTTTTCAAGGGTTCCTAGAAAGAGGACTTTAGCACAGAGGATTAAAATATAATATTTCTAAATGATTATTTTTTTAATTTCAGATGCAAACAAGCAACTTTTCGTTTAATAGTGAAACTTGTCGCTTATGGTCATACTCGTATTATACAATACAGAGGAGCTCAAAGGTGCGTTACCTATTTAGCAAAGCTGTAAACTCTGTTTTTAATGCAGCCTTAAGAAGCCCGTAGTATTTTTTCTAATTAAAATAAAAAGGACAAAAACACTACACAAGTGGAGCAAGTGAAACCGCGTCACAATACCCGAGTTGGCAACGTCGGCCGCGACCCGGCGATCCATACCACGTTACGCAACCAGGACATTTCCTCCAGAGACGTTTTGGGCAGGAACTCGAGCAGTTAACATTGACCATGAATGTAGTAGGTACATCGCGCATGCCGCGAGTCCGCCCGCGGGTCGGCGCCGCCACCGTGTGCAGTCTTAGGCCGCCCACCCCGCCGCGATGACATACCGCCATTCCCAGCCCGCACAGTAAAGCTCCAAGCTCGCGACCTGTGACATACCGCGTGTGCAGTGCCATACCATTTATCCTGAGTGCAATAGTTCGTATCAACTCCTCAAAATGTCGCGGGGGAACTATCAACACGTTCGTAGCTGATTATTTTCGGGTGTCGCTTACTTAATGTTGTCTTGAATGTTGTGTCCGCATTAACAATGTTGGTGTCATAATTTAAGAAAAAATTAAGGGAACAAGTAAATATCTAGGTAATAACTTTTTAGAGTAGACGAGACATTTTGGAATAACGTCGTCGCATGTTGATGTTAGACTAATATTTTTATTTGGGTTATAGTTGAAGTTTGAATTGTAATTGGGTTAACTTGTCGTCCCTCTGGTGCCAAGTGGGACTTTTAAAACGATGCATTTGCCAAAATAAACTTATCTCCGAATTCTGAAGGTAAGAAGCGTATTGAAAGAAATTTCCTTGAAAGTGTCTCGTGAATCAAAATAATCTTGGAAAACCAATAAAATGACGACGAAGAAGATTCGTAAGGTAATTTAAATTGTACTGAAGTTTTAGAGCTTATTTAAAACTTGTATTTAATCAAATAACAAAAATACTGTAAAAGACACACGAACGAAGCTGCAAAAATTTCTTGAACGAAATCCACTGCATTTTCGATAAAGCAAAATAAACCTACTAAATATAAGAAATGTAAGTGCGTAGAAATAACATTGAGTATCATTAACATAAAAAACATAACTGTGACTAAAATATTTGTTAACAATAACAATCAGAGAGCCGTGAAACTGATTTTATACCGCAACAAATAAAATAAGCAACAAAATGAATGAAACAGTAACACAAAAAGTCTCACGACAAAAGAAATGACGTATCGACGCTGAATTCTTTCAGGCCAATAAACCTATGGACCATTGAATCTCGATGAGTGATCACCGTCATAATACTACACAATGTCCATTTTAACCACAAAAATGATTTAATGTCTTGACATTTATGAGTATACAAGTACTCGAACGTTATAAAATGGTGAACCATATTTCCATATTATTTTTGGAAAAATGACAACTTCATCAATCATCGTGTAATACAGAAAAATCTACTTCAAAAACTGAACCATTGTGGAGTGACGAAACATTAAGCTATAGAATAATTTATTTTACAGAATATAACATTTTATAGCGATTGAAACATTGAGGTGTAGAATATTTTATTCTATAAAATGTAACACGTCTGAGTTTTGACAATTGAGTTTAAGATAGTTGTTCTAAAAGATGTTTAGACAACCTCCTGTGTTTTCGTTTTGAATGGCCCTCATTAAACACAAAATTAAGTACACACTGCATACCTACAGTAATCCAGCGACAGTAACTGATTTGTTCTCATTAGCTTACCTTTACAAGTTTGCTAAGGCTCCTAGCTATAGGTGCTTAATTACAAAATGTATTAATTAAACACACAAAGGCGGCGGCAACAAAGGCCAGAGAAAACCCTAGTTTGTGCAACCACAAAAACAAAAGCGAAATTCCCGTTGCTACACGTTTTCAAAATTAAAACTACTCCGTAGAAATTCTGAGTCTTGTCGTGAAATATTTTGAATAAAACTTGTTCCAAAATTTCGACCACTTCACACTAATAATATCAAAGGAACGTTCAATTTGAGCCGTATTTTAAAAAGTTTTTGAATAAAATACCTATTTACCTATCAGAGTGTTTTCAAAACGTATAATCGAATAATTAAAAATACTTATCTCTGTTTCACTGACCAAACCTTGATGTAATAGTTCTTCTGTTATGAATCATAGTATAATGAACCTGTGATTTTTTTTCCTTTGTATAAAGCATTAAATTTAAAGCAACAGGATTTCGTGACGCATGCCATGCATTTTGTAGAATTCGTGTCGAAACTCTTGAGCAATAGGAATCTAAAAATATTAGGAACAGAAACGGGATGCGTCAATTTGGTGCGTGTGCTGTGATTCCGTGATATGATGTAAGAGATAAATATAATCTGAGTTTTAATAAGTTTCATTTTTATAAAAAAAAATCTTTGTAGATTATCTTTGATCTACCTACGATATTCCAGCATCTTTTATATACATTTTATAACACAATAACAAAACGTCATGTTAAATACTTCTTAAAAAGTCATGCTGTTCTTGCATTTATTTTTATTTTAACTGCATTTCCATGTTTCTTGGAACATGATCCAGTGAAATTGTACGTTACACAATGTTTATTTAACATTGTCTCTTTGCTTTCGTAAGTTTGAAGGTTAGAGAAGTAATATCAATAAATTTCTATAACATTGAAAATAATCCTCAAGTTCAGTTTTCACTGCAGTCAAAAACGTAACGTTTAACTTGGAAAATTTACAATCGTTAATAAAATAACGGACTTGAAATATGAATCGTGCGAGCTAAATGTGAACCGGGGAGGTTACGCGTATCAGTTCAATTGATATAATCCACAGCAGCATGTATTGGTTACATCCACTTGAGTCTTGACATTGCAACATTATTTACCATTCTCGGTCACGTGGCGTCGACGTCGTACGATTAATTCATGTTTATTAAACAAATTAACGATACTACTGTTATTAGATACGCAACAACTAATTGGAATGGAGTAGACGACGTGACCAATCGGGAAATCTACCGATCGATTTGCACCGAGAAAATTGAGATAACAAAAGTAGTTAATTCGATTGTGCTAGCTCTCGAGTCGAACAGTCGCATAGTCGGTACCTACGTATACACTATACATATTGTGTATAATGCCTACTCCGAGTACATCGAATATTCCTATTGGCTTGGTGAAGCGTTGTAACCACAACTATTAAAGTTTGCATTATGGAATAAAACAATTGAATGTAGGTCATTGTGGACTTGAATAGTCCTTAACAATGTTTTAATAATATCAGAATGATACCTAAATATGAGAATATTGGCACGTAATTATTGTGATTGCTCCTAAAATGAATAGTCAACATCTTATTCTATATCATAAAGAGCTGTTCCTACAAGTTTTTAAGATATACACTTCCTAATTGGTCAGTCACTTTTGGCAACAATCGTTGCTAAAATTTGTAAAGCAAGCGATTAAGATGGCATCTAAGAATTTAAGAATAGAGAGCAAAATTTTTAGTAAACATTTTCAGAGAAACTACACATTTACAAATAAGATAACCAAAATGTAATTTATGTAGTTCTGATAATTTCGTGCCACCTACCTAAATACGTGGGACCGTAATCTGCACGTCGCAATCTAGGCAAAGTTCATATTCTAGTAACCCTGAGAGGGCGAAGACTAGCGTTTAAACTTCGTTTGAGATAAGACGGTAGGCTTTGGATTAAATTTGATTTCGTCGTGACGTAACATTTAACGTGCCACCAAAGCGAAGAGGAGCAGAGTGGAGAAGTGTAATAGAAAATTTTATTAAAAAACTGATGACGTACTTACATCTAAACACCTTTTTTACACTACAGTGAAGAACGCACGCACATCATTTTCAAGCGCATCAGTCGGCTTCTCTGATTTCGTAGATGTTCATTTGCGGCGGTGATTACCTACTTGCCATCAGGTGACCCGCTTGTTCGTTTTTTGTCTCTAGCGTAATAAAATCGCGCGTTTCACAAAAATGCTTTCACGATGTGTTTATACTTAAAAGAGCGCAAAAAAGTATGCTCAGAACATGTCTAAGTACAGTGCATTTTTGCATGACATGCACTTATGTACCTACAGGCGTGTTTAAAAGGCGCCGTATGCATAAACTCTAAAGATCTTATGTCCACGGTAATATTTGGAAGTAGCGCAACGTTGTCTACACACAAATCCAAACGACCCAATACAATGTCGGTTAATCCGGGGCTGTGACTGCAACCGGATTCAAATAGGTCATATGAATCACTACTTCCGAAGAAAATACATCGTAGAATAGGTATGTACTCGCAAGAATGCGAAATGTTGCATTATGTCTGTTGTGTTCCAATTTGAAATCGAAACAAAACCTATTAGCGGTCCACTAAAAGAAAAGTGATTATCACGGCCTTGCATGCATCCCAAGGACGTGGCTTGCTGGTTCCCCACTTAAATTTTAGGACAGTGGTTCTTAACCGCTTGTCTGTGGACCTTAGTTAGTCACTGGAAGAATCCTAATTTGTCCACGGAGTGATTCCAATTAGTATGTTTTGAGCATATTTTTTCTCCGAGCGGTCCATGACAAAAAAGTTACGAACTACTGTATAGAATATACTATATCTTAACGTTATGCTAGGTATTCTAAAGCAATGACAGTTGTGGTACTATCTACTGTAAATAATTGTATATGAAACGGAACTACCATCACATGAGATTAGCGTAAGAGGATTCGTGCAGTTTCACCAGTATTATCTCAATAGTACCAATTCTCAGAATAGTACGCAGCCTCCAATCTCCGCACAAATTTGTATTCAGTGTGTAGAGAGCCTTATAGGATTACGTCACCATCGAAATAGTGAGAATGTGCATCGGTGCATCCCTGTCGTATAACTTGCATCACTTTAAAACTACTGAACGAGTTTTGATGAGGACTTTCAGTGCTTACAAGTTGTAATGATTCGGTAACATTGTTGCGGGTAGTCAAGTTTGGAGTTGGAAAATCTATGCGCTGGGTTGTTCACTAATCTGTACTTAATAGGTCTTCATCTTTATCTCAGTGTATATTTCTCGGTTGCGTCCAAAGCTGTCGCTTCAGAGCCCAAAGTACGCTCAGACCGTCATCCAGGATTTGAGGAGTCCGGAATTCACAATGAAGCAATGACCGTATGACCACGCTTGACTCGAGCTGAACTTGAACTCGAGCTATGTTCGAAAATTTCTAAACATATTCAATCGACCTGGGAAACAAACCTAGGACCCCGAGATCATGACCTGGTACTTAAAACACTAGACCAAACGGGGGCGTTATATGAACATGATAGAGTATAAAAATCAATAGACTTACTTACTCAATTTAAATAAGACTTTAATATCTATAATGACGGCCACATACTCGTATCAATAGAAATCATCTATATGCCTAATGTAGGATGTAGGTAAGCTATGAAAGCTCAACACAAATGAAATACTACACTAAATTTTAGAAATGATTTTCCGCTAACTAATGAAGTTCGAAAGGCTGGGTGAATTTTCTGGTTTTAATGTTTTATTCATGAAATATTAAATAAGGCTTTATTCTGCATATTAATTAAGGGATGGTCGAACATTCCAATCCAGTTTCAGTTTGTTTTAGTAAAATTATTTTACACTTAAGTGTTTTTAAACAATTTTAAATCCCAAGTTACTATACCTATTTGTAAAGATAAAAGTGAAGAGCAATAAGGCAATTTCTAGGCATACCTATTGAATAATTTTTAACCGTGGGAGAGACACGCTTCGACATTAATGGGCAGGGCAGGCAGGCATGAAATAGGGCGGGCCCTTAGAGTAAGTATATCCTGCTTACGTATACTCTTAGGCGGGACACTAGTATGAAAATAAATTAAAAATCTAATTTTTTTGGTTGTCTTAATAGAGAATTTTTATCAATAGTGATGTAATGTGTATCATAGATAGTACAGTTTTATTTATACTAGACGAATAAAGTTATTAAACATGCTTGGCAGACGTCGAACTGTTTTGCATCGCAATAAAATGTACTCAGCTGATTTAGTGCTATTAGAATGCCTCAAGCATTTCTGTGGGACTATAACATTTGTTCAATCTAAGAATACCGAGCCAAAATTCACTAAACCCTATTGTATTAATTACAGAAACGTATATTAGGTACAGACGAGTATGAAGATACATAAGAACATGTGTATTTAAATTCACTAATAAATATAACTGGGAAAACTAGATGTATCCTAGCAGGATCATGACGTGTTATTTAAATGCGTATAAGCAATGATATTTTCTTAAGAATATACAGAACAACAATTTATGAATGTAAATAAGTACCTGTCCTGAATTTATTACATGGAATGTATGTGTAATAAACGTATAACTATTATTTGTTATTGTAAATTTACTCATCCCGCCCTGTTGGTCTAGTGGTTTAACTACCATGTCAAGATCTTGGGATCCCGGGTTCGATTCCCGGGTCGAGTAAAAAGTATGTTACGAATTTTTTGAACATAGCTCAGGTTTGTGATCACCACCACATTAGGCAAGCGTGGTGATTACACCAAATCCCATCATAGTAGCGATGACTTGACTAGCACTCGACTAAGACTATACTATAAATATGCTGAGATTCAGTGTAGGTTATTTAGGCGGTCGATCTCATTGCTGGAAAGCGATATCTGCTGACAAGAGATGAAGTAAAAGATCGATTATGCAAGATCTGTGTTCATCAAGTGAATGTTCGTCCAGGGCGGAATTTGTACAGTCACGTACTAACTATACAACCTCATTCGAATATGAACCTTATTAGTCCCGGCATAAGAGCCGAAGTGTTTACATTATATTGCAGGTGACTGTACAACAGCATCTGGTATTTTTTCTTCCCTCAATTTGACCCCACGCTGCCCACCCACGCAATACACTTTAGAGGTAGGTAATATTGTGTATTAGGGGGCGTAGAATAGATTTTCATATTTATTAAAGTTTTAAGCAAAATCTTCCCACGCTAAGTACCTAATACGTACTAACCTTTCTGATTCTGCCTACTCATTAATAAACTAAATGAAATAGGTATTATTTCGGGCTAATGTTTTCGTAACATCACCTAACCTAACATGAAGAGTAACTGAAGCACAAATTACAATGAATTAATTATTATATAATTATAACAGTAGTATTACAGTAGTTTCTAGGTCGTACAACTTATTGTCCCTTCGATCCCTGGACTGGGCTAAAATTTGTACCTAAGTATTCAGTATTAGCCCAAAGTCTACCCAAATCCACTGGTGTTGCAAGTGTCCATGGGCGGCGGCAATTGCTTACCACCAGTTGATCCGCCTGCTCGCCTGCTACCTATCACATAAAAAAAATGCCTCAGAAAGCAAGTTTAGTCGTGGATCCACTGGACACCTGATCTTTCTTCAGTTGCGTCGCAGATAAACATAGGTATACATAATACCTATTTGTTTAGTAAGAGGTTAAAAATAATCTAAGTTATATACGCATTCGTTTAAAAATGGCTTAATTAAACACAACAAAACGAGACTCATTTAAGCTTTAAAAAATAACTGTAATCTAACAGTGCGTCCAATTGTTCTCTTACTCAAAAGTTGTACAAAAGACTTTTAAAAAGCGTTGTTTATATTCTAGACCAAGACAGAAAAATACCAGGAGCCGTGCAGAAAATTTAAAATTCTGAGTGCTTTGTTCTTCTGTGTGATTTACTAACACTATATCTTATTACGTGGAACACAACGAACATACTTTTAGCCTACTGTTACTGAATGAACTTCTTTCATTTTCAAGCTTAGTAAAGTAAGGTGAAAACGAAGGGCCTAGTTTTTTTTTAATTAGTTAACTCTACGTAACTCACAAATACATAACAGCCGCAAATACTAAACTCACAACTCAGAACAACTGCAACTCATGCATAAATATAATATTATTTCGCAGGTTTTCGTTAATGACCCTAAAACTTTTTTATGCCAAAAACTATTGATTTTCTTTTGTTTCTGCAGTCTAGGTCTTAGGAAATTATAGGATATGCATTAGTTAATAGATTTTGGTTTCGTCAATTAACATGTGTACGTACAACATTGTATAAAAGATACAATCGGCTTCACAACTAATAGAAATCGATTCCTATTTCATATGATAAACAACTTATTAATGTGCAGTTATTTGCGTGGCAGTATACACAGTCGGAGCAGTATTAGTAGTTTAATGGACATGTGTACACACCTCTTGCATAATTTAAATTACTTGTGTTTCCAGATAATCGCTGTTTGTGGTATATGGTTACGTTACAAATTAACTAGTACTTAAAGTAACCGCGAGAACTTGTTCACCTTCGATAGTTATTGACTTGTATACATTTTTTTATTGATTTAATTGCACTACGATTGCATAAATCAATTGCATTTTATAAAAAATGTGTATTCGGCTAAAACGAAAGTAATTTAAATTTGCGGTTGCCATTTTTGGAAGTAGCCTAAAGAATAGTTTAGAGTTGATTGTAAAAAAAAACTATTAAGGCTAGATTAAGTACTCGCACATTCTGCGAGTCCAAACAGTGTATCTACAATGTACCAATACGAATGCGTCATGGCAATAAATATGTTGTTTTATTTACATCAAATCAAATCATTATTATAAATTTATTCAACTTGATTAGACTAAACAGCTACTTCCAATATACATACATATGTTAACTGGTGTCATATTTCAATCAAAAGTCAGTAATTATGGACTTAATAAGCCACAAAGACCACATGCGGTCCCTTCCGCTGCACCCTTTACTCAGTCGGCCACGTGCTCACTAATGACATTTTAATATATTCCAACAGAATTCATAATGCTTATAAAAATTAGCGTTGATTGACGTTAAAGCCAGTATTATTGTGACACGAACGGCAACATGACGTGTCAAAGTGCAAGCTCTTGGTGCAGAGTGTTCTGTTCTCTGTTGTGTGTGTTGCACAGGATTTGACAGACAAGTGCAACTGTGGAGTCCGCTTCCAGTGTTCCCAAGTCAATATACCCGCAGAAGTGTGCTAGTCTCGAAGGTTCCACATGAGTCTGGTGTTTCGGTGGTGATAACGCAGCGGTGATCTCATCTCACCTTAAGGTGGCCACTCCTTTGCCTCTCTGTCTCTCTCTCTTACAATGGAGTTGAAAGAGTTCAGTCGCTCTGTGATTGAAGGATTCCGTGGGACTATGATACGTGCAAAGGACTGGGCCGGATCTAAAGCAGAGTATTCCCCAAGTGAGTACAAAGTAGAAATTAATCCATATGGTTTCGTATTTTTAGGGGTTTGCTGATTCGTTATATTATCATCAGAATCAGTGACTTTAAAAATATTACAGACTAAACAGTTGAAGTAGTTAATTTTCAATATGGAATAAACCGTCATTTCAATATCTTATTTTTACTTTGGTGGATGGGCTCGCAAAGGGTTATTTTATTACAATAAATTTTAATCAATATAATCAATCAATAATAATCAATTTTAACGAACCAATTATACTATACTAGCATAAATATATTATTATTTATGATAGCGTGTCTTATGGAGAATATATCTGAAATGGAAAAGTATTACAAATGGATTTGTACTTTTCCATTTCAGATATATTCTCCATAAGATAATATACCATATTAACATACTTAATAGCTAACCTACACATTTGTTGAGTGACCTAAGATCTAAGTGACGTATACAAATGATTTAACTCATTACTAGTTCCCTTGACTCACTAAACATTCTTACATTACATTTCTACTTTTAGAAGTAAAGATAATAATTACTATGAATAATATGAACGGGAATTAACGCGTTATTTCCTAAGTACATACACATTATTAATGTACAGTCAGCCACACATCAGGTTACCATAACCTGTCAAATTTCCTCAATTGATATTCAACCTAATGTGTATGACAGTAAGATGAGAGTCGATTGAAGAAATTTGACAGTTTTGTATACTTTGGTGTGTGGCTGTACGTACTACCTAAGTTTGTACTGCTTTACTTTTTCCTTACACCATGTTAACTAGCGAACTGTTATAATGCCACTTATAAGTGTAAAGAAATATAGTACCTTAAAACGTACCTATACATATAATCGGTTTATAATATTTTTATCTTCGAATAGAATCAAAACGCGTTATGTATACCTAGTAGAAATTTGGTGCTTACTTGGCGGCTCTGATTAGCGATTGTCGATTGCCATTAGGACACCTTCTGGATATTTTCCTCTTTCTTTAACTCTTTTAACTTAATTGTCCTCAAATAATACTATCAGGTACTTACACAATGCACTTAAGTCATGACTCATCAAACCCCGATTTCTTTCACGTCCTGCTAAAAGCCGTTATCTGTCCCTCAAAAATTCCCTGCGGTCCCGAAGATGACAAAAACTACGAGCAATGTGGCCCACACATCTGTTGGGCCTGACTTGTTTTTCTTGTAATCGGGTACTTTTGTTCTATGATGAGTTCCTACCTAACCCTAGCCGTTATGGCACCAAATGTGACGAATTGTTCCCATTTCTATTATGCTGACTAAATGATAGCCTCTTATATCCAAATGGCCCAAAGATTTTTATATTTTACTTACAGTCTATAAGATTTTTAATTTGACAAAGAAAATTAATTGTTTCAATTTAAATTTACTTTTACATAATTGTTTGAACTTAGTTCATTCCGAAATAGATATATGAGATATAAACGGGACAATACGTGACGATATATTTTAAAAGATAAAGGTTTTCCCGTTTAAATTAATTATTTGAATAATGCAATTGCATAACGTAATCGTACAACTGAAAAATATGAACAGAAAGATATTACATTTATAAATGAATGAGCAGTCATGAATCCGCGTTTTTCAATTCGGTTTTAATAAAAAATACGATGAAAGAAAACATCAAATGCAAATTAATACATTTTGCGACTGTCGTCGCCTTATTTTTAGTATAAACCGATGTACTTAACCATTTATGTTGAATCAAGGAAAATTCCCAAATTGTGTATTGTTTTAGTCAAAACAAAGACTGTCGCGATATTTGGATTTTTTTTTTTGTACGCCTCCATTAAGCACTTTGGTGGTAAGGAAGCATACGGGACCCATTCCACAGATAACGACAAAATACATATACCCAAAGAAATATTTCTGTAACTCATCCGATTTTCTGTAAATATTTCCTACGCAACTAAATATCTAAATTATAATAAGTCAATAATTGATTTTAGGAAACTTCAATTAAATTGAAAATAATCCATTGCGCCTATCATTCATTCGTTTACGCTTTGAAACCAAGCTAAATTATATTTCAACTTTATGGAAAGTATGCAAAAAAGTGCACTTAACAGAATTGTAAATACTAACATACTCCGTTCTAAATAAAGTACATCAAAGCAATCGACAGGTAAACGGAAGATTTTACGCACTTCTTGTTTAGAGGGGATTGTAGATAAGCAAATGAAACTCTGCTCAACTGTTGATAGAGAACCTTGAATATCGTTTATATCTGCAAGAGTCGAGATATTATTACATTACTTTTTACTTTTTAACTTAATATAGATAGGTATATCTATAACACAGGTAGGGTAAGTAACACCACATATGATTAATAGAACTGAACTTATACCTTTTGTCTTGACTTTTTACAGCCTTTTTAAAGCCACTGAATCACGTTCAGCCGACCTTTCAGAATCATGCATTCATAAATTAAATATCATTTGTTATTTTACAGTTTTTCTTTATAGATATCCACATTACGTGTTAAAGAAATTGTCTTTAACATTTTCGGAAACATATTGTTTACGGGAATGTCATACAAGCTGTCTGTCCGTCAACTAGGGCTGTTATTTTTACCGTGTGAGGTATTTACGACCTTACGCCGCACTTACTTTTATACATTTACGTAGGTACTACGTTCATTTTTTCCGCACATCTTGACAGTCGTAAAACTATATTTGACATTATGCTATTACAACTATTGGTGGGCAGGAAATAAATTATTATTAAAAAGTAAAGAAAAAAAGTATCAGCCTATATACTGTCCCACTGCAGGGCAAAGGCCTCCATCATAGAAATCAAGTTATCGCTATGATGGGATCATAGTAGCGATAAATTATTATTATGAGGGATAAAAATCGATATATTTTGCTCGTAAACTTACAAATTCAGTGTTTTGGTTTTACAATTGAAAACTTACCTTCTTTCAAAATGCGTAATTATATAATACCTATATCTACAAGGTTTTGTAGTCCATCTATGTACGGGAAACAGAATCAATGAGATGTTACAACATATCTAGGAGTTAGGACATAGGTATATTTAAATGAGATAAATAGATATTATAATACCTATTTAAGAAACGTCATATTCATCATATGAATAATCCATGCTCATAGGTAAACCCTTGGAGCACGAGGCAGGATCATTTTATCAATAGCGCCACCGGGCAAGGTTTTCTCATCAGTCAGTCAATTTAGTATGCCGGAACTCTATTCAGCTATTAATTAGGTGCAGATCTCAAACTACAGATAGAATAAAACATTAACAGCACTATCGACCTAGGGCAGACTTTGACCCAATGCGTGACCCTGCATGCGTGAGGCATGGTGGCTCTCCCTCGTGGCATTTATGTTACAACATAGTGACCTCCATAGAGACGCCACGCACGGAAAGAAAAGTAAAAATGTAGAGAAAACAATGGATTCAAGTGCTTTCGAAAACAAACCATTACCTACTACTCGTATGTTAACCAACTTTGCAATAGAAGTCGACAACATACCATACGTTTCAAATGGAAAATTCCAACAAAATGATCTTCTATACTAATTTATCAAGAAATAAATTCCCGATCCGACAACGACATATTCATATTTATATTCAAAGCAAAAAAGCTATGTCATGTTTGATCATCTGTTAGTCATGGTTTCAAACTAATAGAAAATTGCGCGGTGCCGAAAAGAAGTGAGCCGCTAGTATTTTAAGTATCTCTACGTAGTTTATGAAAACATCAGATCATAGCATCCCTGAGTCTTAAAGGGGGAGAAAAAGACTCGGAAACACGTATTGAAGGATGCAAATATCTGAAGTCTGTCCTGACTAACAAGCTACAAGCAATACACCGAAGAATGTTTTGATTCAAGAGTTGTGGGCCAGCGGTTCCAGTATCGCGCTCTGGAAGGCAATCTTTGACGTCCAAATATTAAGGCTGTTAAAATAATGACGACCGAGAAACAAAAACCTTGGTTTTTTAAAGAACATGCCCTGAAAACATTAGCCGTGAATTAAAGTTACAAAGAACTTGGGAACTTCTAATTGGAAATTATAAACTAACTACTAGTACAGTCGTATATTGTAACAAGAAAATGAGAACCTAGTGAAACTCAACTGAGGCTTCATTCTTGGGGGAGGGCACAGAATAATATTCAAACTTGCAAATCGCACCACAATCCTCTTTAGAATGAATACAAATGAATTTTTACTTATTAAAGCAAAAAGAGATGTAAATGTGGTATATCGTTTACCGGTACATTAATCATTCATTAAGAAAGCTCGGTCTAGCCACAGTAGTATGATAGTCAGTAGAAAGCTAAACAATGTCTCCACAAACGCCGCTCTGGACGCCTTCTAAATTAACTGTTACTAATCCTGTATAGACAGTTTCGGCTTATAGAGTTGTTCGAAGCGTAGGTAGCTTAGAAATAACAATACTGTCATTAACATACATAAACGCCCCGATACCCTAATGGCTTAAAAATATCTGGCCGTGATCTCGGGCTCCCGGGATCAATTCCCGGGTCGATCAAATATTGCTCGAGTTTGTAATCACCAATCCGCATTAGGCAAGCGTGGTGATAAAGTCTAACCCCATCATAGTAGCGATAAATTATTATTAAAAAGTAAAGAAAAAAAGTATCAGCCTATATACTGTCCCACTGCAGGGCAAAGGCCTCCATCATAGAAATCAAGTTATCGCTATGATGGGATCATAGTAGCGATAAATTATTATTAAAAAGTAAAGAAAAAAAGTATCAGCCTATATACTGTCCCACTGCAGGGCAAAGGCCTCCATCATAGAAATCAAGTTATCGCTATGATGGGATCATAGTAGCGATGACTTAATTTCTATTATAGAGGCCTTTGCACTGCAGTGGGACAGCATATAGGCTGATACTTTGCTTTTTTTATACATAATTGTCATACCCACAAAGCGTCAACATCCAAACCTTTCGCATATACTTGATGTTAATTATAGGGAAAACTAGACGTAGCCTATAACTTTAGTAGAGATTTGCCTTTCAACCCCTTACAACCCCCTTTTCGCAATAAAAAGTAGCCTATGTCCTTTCTCAGGGTCTAGATTATCTGTATACCAAATTTTATTTTAATCCGTTGAGTAGTTTTGGCGTGAAAGAGTAGCAGACAGACAGACAGACAGACAGACAGACAGACAGACAGACAGACAGAGTTACTTTCGCATTTATAATATTAGTATGGAAAGTATGCAAAAAAGTGCACTTAACAGAATTGTAAATACTAACATACTCCGTTCTAAATAAAGTACATCAAAGCAATCGACAGGTAAACGGAAGATTTTACGCACTTCTTGTTTAGAGGGGATTGTAGATAAGCAAATGAAACTCTGCTCAACTGTTGATAGAGAACCTTGAATATCGTTTATATCTGCAAGAGTCGAGATATTATTACATATTTTTTACTTTTTAACTTAATATAGATAGGTATATCTATAACACAGGTAGGGTAGTAACGCCACATATGACTATAGAACTGAACTTATACCTTTTGTCTTGACTTTTTACAGCCTTTTTAAAGCCACTGAATCACGTTCAGTCGACCTTCAGAACCATGCATTCATAAATTAAATATCATTTGTTATTTTACAGTTTTTCTTTATAGATATCCACATTACGTGTTAAAGAAATTGTCTTTAACATTTTCGGAAACATAATGTTTACGGGAATGTCATACAAGCTGTCTGTCCGTCAACTGGGGCTGTTATTTTTACCGTGTGAGGTATTTACGACCTTACGCCGCACTTACTTTTATACATTTACGTAGGTACTACGTTCATTTTTTCCGCACATCTTGACACTCGTAAAACTATATTTGACATTATGCTATTACAACTATTGGTGGGCAGGAAATAAATTATTATTAAAAAGTAAAGAAAAAAAGTATCAGCCTATATACTGTCCCACTGCAGGGCAAAGGCCTCCATCATAGAAATCAAGTTATCGCTATGATGGGATCATAGTAGCGATAAATTATTATTAAAAAGTAAAGAAAAAAAGTATCAGCCTATATACTGTCCCACTGCAGGGCAAAGGCCTCCATCATAGAAATCAAGTTATCGCTATGATGGGATCATAGTAGCGATAAATTATTATTAAAAAGTAAAGAAAAAAAGTATCAGCCTATATACTGTCCCACTGCAGGGCAAAGGCCTCCATCATAGAAATCAAGTTATCGCTATGATGGGATCATAGTAGCGATAAATTATTATTAAAAAGTAAAGAAAAAAAGTATCAGCCTATATACTGTCCCACTGCAGGGCAAAGGCCTCCATCATAGAAATCAAGTTATCGCTATGATGGGATCATAGTAGCGATAAATTATTATTAAAAAGTAAAGAAAAAAAGTATCAGCCTATATACTGTCCCACTGCAGGGCAAAGGCCTCCATCATAGAAATCAAGTTATCGCTATGATGGGATCATAGTAGCGATAAATTATTATTAAAAAGTAAAGAAAAAAAGTATCAGCCTATATACTGTCCCACTGCAGGGCAAAGGCCTCCATCATAGAAATCAAGTTATCGCTATGATGGGATCATAGTAGCGATAAATTATTATTAAAAAGTAAAGAAAAAAAGTATCAGCCTATATACTGTCCCACTGCAGGGCAAAGGCCTCCATCATAGAAATCAAGTTATCGCTATGATGGGATCATAGTAGCGATAAATTATTATTATGAGGGATGTAAATCGATATATTTGCTCGTAAACTTACAAATTCAGTGTTTTGATTTTACAATTGAAAACTTACCTACTTTCAAAATGCGTAATTATATAATACCTATATCTACAAGGTTTTGTAGTCCATCTATGTTACGGGAAACAGAATCAATGAGATGTTACAACATATCTAGGAGTTAGGACTAGGTATATTTAAATGAGATAAATAGATATTATAATACCCTACATTTTAAGAAACGTCATATTCATCATATGAATAATCCATGCTCATAGGTAACCCTTGGAGCACGAGGCAGGATCATTATCAATAGCGCCACCGGGCAAGGTTTTCTCATCAGTCAGTCAATTTAGTATGCCGGAACTCTATTCAGCTATTAATTAGGTGCAGATCTCAAACTACAGATATAATAAAACATTAACAGCACTATCGACCTAGGGCAGCTTTGACCCAATGCGTGACCCTGCATGCGTGAGGCATGGTGGCTCTCCCTCGTGGCATTTATGTTACAACATGTGCGCTCCACGTGAGACGCCACGCACGGAAAGAAAAAGTAGAAAAACAATGGATTCAATTGGCTCGCTAAACAAACCATTACCTACTATGTTACCTACTTTGCAATAGAAGTCGACAACATACCTACTTTTCAAATGAAATTCCACAAAATGATCTTCTATACTATTTATAAAGAAATAAATTCGATCGACAACGACATATCATATTTTATATTCAAAGCAAAGCAAAACACTAGCGTGATGCATTTGACATCTGTTAGTATGGTTTCAAACTAATAGAAAATCGCGGTCCGAAAAGAAGTGAGCCGCTAGTATTTTATTATCTACGTATTTTATGAAAACATCAGATCATACATCCTGATTCTTAAAGGGGGAGAAAAAGACTCGGAAACACGTATTTAAGATCAAATATCTGAAGTCTGTCTGACTACAAGCATACACCGAAGAATGTTTTGATTCAAAGTTTTGCCAGCGGTTCCAGTATCCCCTGGAGCAATCTTTGACTCCAAATATTAAGGCTTTAAAATAATGACACCGGGAAACAAAACCTTGGTTTTTTAGAAACATGCCCATTACCTGAAAAATTACAAAGAGCTTGGGAACTTCTAATTGGAAATTGTAAACTAACTACTAGTACCTATATTATTACAAGAAAATAGAACCTATGAAACTCAACTGAGCTTCATTCTTTGAGCACAGAAATAATATTCAAACCCCGCAAATCTCACCACAATCCTCTTAGAATGAATACAAATGAATTTTTACTTATTAAAGCAAAAAGAGATGTAAATGTGGTATATCGTTTACCGGTACATTAATCATTCATTAAGAAAGCTCGGTCTAGCCACAGTAGTAAGATAGTCAGTAGAAAGCAAAAAGAAATCTCCACAAACGCTGCTCAGGTCGCCTTCTAAATTGACTGTTACTAATCCTGCTTATACAGTTACAAGCTTATAGAGTTGTTTGAAGCGTAGCTTAGAGAAAATAATACTGTCATTAACATACATAAACGCCCCGATACCCTAAAGGCTTAAAAATATCTGGCCGTGATCTCGGGTTAAATTCCCGGGTCGATCAAATATAGCTCGACTTTGTAATCACCAATCCGCATTAGGCAAGCGTGGTGATAAAGTCTAACCCCATCATAGTAGCGATGACTTAATTTCTATTATAGAGGCCTTTGCACTGCGGTGGGACAGTATATAGGTTGATAGTTTACTTTATTTTTGTATACATAATTGTCATACCCACAAAGCGTCAACATCTATCGACGAAACCAAACCTTTCGCATATACTTGATGTTAATTATAGGGAAAACTAGACGTAGCCTATAACTTTAGTAGAGATTTGCCTTTCAACCCTTGATTACGTCATGAAAATTTGATGGAGTACCAAAAGTTATCCGGCTAAACGTAACAAGTAGACGACTGATAGCTGGTTAAAGGAATCCACTCCAACTAGAAGTGTAGTTTAAACAGTTATGTAATATGCCGTATTGCGGACTTCTGTGGAACAAGTTGTTGCCTACTTGTACCTTTATATTGATGAAATTTGATAAGGACGCTCTTTTTGAGGAACTAATATACAACAATATGTATTGATTCATATTTGACTATGGCGTAGTGATAGTGTAGCGCACAAGCACGGAAGGTTCCGGGTTAAATTCTTAAGGTGACAGACGATCAGACGGATTACATGATGTTAAGGGATTGCCACTGCCCTTAGACACCCGTAACATCAGTGGAGTCATAAGTGTGATGCCAACCTCTTAGCCCCCTTTCCCCCCCGATTCGGCCGCCAGCGAAACACAGCCTCTGCCTCCTATCACATAAAAAATTAGTTATTTCAAACTGAAATATTATTTGATGACAGTTAGTCAGTAAGTATTTTTACAAATGAACAAAACTCAGCTCTCAGTAGTCGGTAACGTATTTACCAGCTATTTTTCGGCGCCGGCCGATTCGCGCATGACATCCAATAACAGCGACTGTTGTCTTTATGTTGCAAATGTCTGACAGTCGTGGAGAATTCTGACTGATCGTTTTCGTTCCGAGCGTCAAGTGACGCGCGTGACATTGTCCGCGTATCTGTACGCTCTCGCGTTCCAACAGGCCATTGTAGACATTCGGCACCATTGTGGCCTAGCCTTGATCTTGCTGACGATACAATGTCAGTTTGCGTATTAGCTTGTTAACTAATTGGCTGATACGAAAATGTTGACGAGCTACGAAACGTTTCCGAATCAACAACACCGACAAATACTGTTCCCGTTGGCTCACAAAAGTTTAGATTGTTGTAAAAGAAGAATGGAAAAGGATCGTGGCGTTAAAGAAGCATATCTGGAACGTCCAAACGGGCGAAAGCCAGTCGGCTGTCCAAGATACCAAGGGAAAGATGACATCCAAAACTATTTACGCACACTCTTGTCGGGTGACTGTCTGGAAGTGATAAGATAGACCGAGATGAAGGCTGCACTAACTTAGTTAGTTTAGTACTTTAGTTACATAGACAGAAGAAAATTTTAAATGTTATATGATTTTTTTATGCATATTAATAGACAATTTTTTTTATTGCACAAAAAGTCCCTAACAATCATCACCTAATAAAAAAAATACATTTGGTCTTTTTGAATTTTTTATTTTTATTTTTAAGGCTCCGGGCCACATTCGCCGCAGTTCTCTTGCGCATCTAGACATCGAACTTGCGTAATTAGCAACTAAGATGAAAACGCTCTCGAGAAATTTTCCTAAACCACTTCTGTCCCACAGATACCTGTAGAAAGAGGTTTGTTCCGGATTTCCGACAGACGTCAGCTTCATTACATATCTGTTATCAATCCCTTTATCTTAGCACCGTAATATCCGCGGTCATTTGACCTGTATTAGTTTCATGCGAGTATTAGTGCGTTTGTTTACAAACATTAACGTGTAAAAAGGTTCAGAGATCGTGTGTAATTACCCTTATCTGTTTCAAAACTATTCTGTTTGTTGGACACTTTGTTTCCGGATAATATGACTTATTTGTCTATAATTTACGAGGATATCCGATATACATATACATCTTCTTCTATCTATTCTAGATACTATTTATATTTACCTATCTGTCTATACTATTTATTTACAAAGAGATAAATTCTACTATAGACATCGAGAAACCTTGTTATCGACGCCCTGCAGCCCCATCTTTTGGTACAGATTGGAACTAATGTCCCGAAACGAAGTGAGGACAGGTACTATAGTATTGCCTATAATCCCTAAAATGAAATGCACCTACCTAATATTTGGGTTGTGTGATAACATAACTTGTTACATTAGTACCTATATCCGCTAGCAGAAAATTGAAACGGAATGCAGACCCGCCTTTAAGCTAATTATCTTAAGTACAGTTTTATAATACAACAATTAGGTAAAAACTCTAGAAACAAACTTTGATAATGCCAAGCGCCTTGTCTTTTTATTATTAACATTACAACAATTATTATCATAAACTTCCATTGGTTTGGTTGTGCTAAATAATAAATAAATCTATTACATACCTACCTACTATCATACAATTTTGTATGATAGTAGGTAGGTATGCAGTAGTACATAGTTTTATTCTTTACAAAAAATATATTTATTTTATTCCAAAATCAACAGCGTGAATTACGTAATAATATAAATTCTTATACATTTTACATAGGTAAGAGAGGCTTCAGATTTTGGTTGCAAATTGACTCTCGATAAAAACTCTGAACCTAAATACCAGCCTAAGCCCGTTGATCAAGCGTAGTAGACTATTTAATCCCTGTCAGTAACGTAGGGCAGGTCCTTTAAGTACGTATCCCCATATGGAGGGACCAACCAGTATCCACTTTTTATTCTAAGCCTGCGGTCCCATTAGGTAAATAGCCAGTCCACTAACCACGCTCGGGAAACGAATACAAAAACGGATACCCTCAAACATATAGTGCGCTTACTTTCGTCTATATTTGACACTTCATACTAACTCTACAACTCTGAACATAGAAGTAGGTGTGGGTGGCTACGACTAAAAATAATTAAAACGGAAATTAACGCGATATTTATTAGTTAAGAACGTTACATTATTATGTACTTACTGCTTGTCGATTAATCTGCGCTACAGCGGCCGTGGTCACAAGCGGACATTCATATTTATTCCATACAAACAAAGAGTGTGATAATGACGACGGGGTTAAAGAGTCGATCGTACCTAAATTCCATTTCATGTATTTTGTGTATAGTCTGTGGCATGAAACAATAGCGATGTCCTTGAGTGCGCAGAAACCCATTTTAGTAGAAAGTCTTCTTTTTTACAAGTGCGCAAAACTAACGGTCATCGCTATTGTTAGATGCCGCGGACTATACTTTAGTTCGGAGGGCGCCAGCATAGTGTTCGCTACACTGCTTCACAATACTACCATCACAACGGCTTATAATTTTCTACCTTATCTATCTTTATACTACTGTAGTTTTGGTTTGCTAATCTTGATTGTCCTAGCCTCTGTATCTACCCATTGTACTTGGTTTGGGAAGTATCGATCAGTCACCCACCGCAAACTCGGAGGCAGTTACAAATGAGGTGTCCTGAAGCTAATGAGAACCATCCACTTACATGATTCAATTGGAGACCAAAGTCTCTTTTTTATACAGGCTATTTCACCAGTTAGGTACATCTTTTATTTACATCCTTTTTTAACCACCGATAAAATTCGGATCACCAGAACCGGACGTTCACTAGACCTTTTCAAAGATAAAAGTGTTTGTGATTTTTCAATAGGTATTATTTCAACTCTAATTGAAAAAAAAAAGAACTTACAAAAACCTTAAAAAATATGTTTTAAGGTTTTGTAAAATGTTAGTCACCAAAGTACTCGAACCATTTTCATGACACACAAATTAATGTTTCGATTGGTAAGATTTAGGTATGTAATTACATTTCATTATTACTTATCTAAAACATCTACGTACCTTTGTGGTAATTTAATAATTTTCTTAATGTATAATTAAAGACGTTGAGAAACGAAAGGTTCAGAAATGATTAGACCATAAAATTACAATGGAATCGCCCTTTTCTTCAAATTATTTCCACAAATCACGCAAGGGTTTCCATTTCATGGTAACCAGCCCTATTTTCTTGTAGATACATAGGTATTGTACTTACTTATACTTGCGTTTTGTTGGAGCCTAACGGCCAAAATTTTAATAACTCCTCTGATATGCCTCATGGAATTTCGATGATACTTTGATGTGCTTTTTTTAATGCTTGTATGCTCCCCTTTTTATGAAGAAAATTCATGGAAGGCAGGTCAGCGAGCCGCTCTTACGGAGTATCAATCTACATATTTTACACTTTTTGTATCTACAAACACCTTTAAAGACTCATTTTATAGCTATATATGTAACTGGCCGTCAATATTTCTCCGTTTTGTCTGAGAGCCAAATTATGTATTTGCTTCATTTGCGTATTATTCTAAATAGGTATAAGATAGAGGTCAATAGTATTCAATATGTCAATCATTTCCCTGTTCCGATAATAACTAGGTACAAATTAAGTTCAGCTATCGAACTAAATCTTACCCAGCATATCAACGTCCGAGCTGGAATTCGGATCATGTCAATTCGATATAATTGCCGTCCCACCCTCCTCAAGCTCTGAATTAAGTGGCTCATGTTAAACAAATGAGATTAGCATGTCAAGTCCAGACAGACATAGTTTGACCTTGCAAGGTTTTTTTCTGATAATAACCATATAACCACAGTTAGTTCCACTTCAGCTAACTGATAGTTCACTTATATCGATAGCTCGTTGTTCGACATTTATATTCTCAGAAGACAACACTGTGGTAGATCAGGAATGGACAGGGTAAAGGGCATTTTCATTGGTCGAAATGTTGTTGGTCGCTTGCCTGATTGTGGTTCATCTCGCTCCTCCCTGTTCCACCCGTGTGGGCCCTGTGCTGTGCGTTATCCGCTCTCAGCTTGCAGTTACTAATGACCAATGACAATGCGCCATAATTGGATCTGAGCTGTCACAGAGCAGACACCTGTCTTCGTTCAGATTAAGTGCACTGAAATAAATATTTTGACGCACTATTGAGACATGCGTTTCTGTTTACATGCAAAAAAATTGACACAGAAAGTCGGATCTAGCAGACATTGATGTCGAAGGATTTATTTATCTACGAGTATGTTAGCAATATCATGTCTCTCCCGCACACATTTCTTATGGTTTGTCTCTGCAATTTGTAATGAACCATGTGTTTTAAATTTTTCGAACATAGCTTAGTGTTTGTGATCACCAATCCGCATTAGGCAAGCGTGATGCTTAAGCCTAATCTCGTCATAGTAGCGATAATGACTTGATTTCTATGATGGAGGCTTTGCCTTGCAGTGGGACATATAGGCTGATACTTAAGTATTCAACCACTAATTTCAATTGCGTAAACGTTCTGTATCTTGCTAGTTTACTACTGGCATAGCTTCTGTACTGTGGTATAACATTTCACGAAACTAGAGTAAAGCGGGATCTACATAAAGTTTGTGAAAGCGTTCTCTTCATACATAAACATTTGAGGATTATTCTCGATTTCGGTTTATAAAATTGATATAACCGAGTTTAACTATCACTGTCCGAGCAAATACTTGTGCAAATATCAAAATTGGAATTGAATTAATTTGAAGGGTAAGACTTATAGGTACTTGTTAATTTCACACTTCCTGAGTAAACAAATTCTTTTTCAAATTGAAAATGTCTCGTTTGGTTTTATTTATCCCTGATATCTTTAATATCTTTTAAATCCCTATAGGTAAAAAGTTTTAGGCATTGTTAATTTTATAGTGAAATATCCTACAAATAAATTTAAACTGTTAAAGTACCTGGTCAAAGACAAAAAATAATATTTTCACACGAAATTATTTGTTAGATAGGGAATATTATTTTTAAAAATCATTAGCGCCATCTAGATTGTAAAAAATTTAAAAGATAAGTCAAAGCTGCTACGACGACAATATAAGATATTATTAACACCCTCTTTATTAGGGGTATAATAAGGCCAAAAACGAGAAAGAAAACATTTTATAATGTTTAAAAAAAAGGAGTTTTAAGGTTTTCAAATGGCTGGCGAAACATTGGAAGTCCGCTGGAGTTGCAAGCATCCATCCATATGCTGGGGTAGTCGCTTACCATCAGGCAAGCCGTTTTTCTGCCACCGACGTTGAACAAAAAAACGATCTACCATCGTAAAGTAGACATATTCGATAACGTATGGCAAGAAGTGCAATGTTCGCATAAATTATTTAGCGCAACTAATGGCCGGGACCGCGCGGACGCGGAATACCAATAGACTGCCTCGTCCGCCGTGAGTTATGGCTTCGTTACAGAAGTCCACCCTCGCCTCACCTGCTGACCTGGTTCGACGTTGAATCTTTGTCAGATAACTTTTTGGCGAAATATTTTTTTAGGAATCTTTCAAGCCAGATTTGACGATCTGCGCTAGATGGCTGGCAAGAGCTGGATGGCGAGTAGCGAAAGATTGCTTGGAGTGACGAATATTAGGAGTGGCCTTGTCCAGCTGTAAACTGCAACGGGCTGATGTTTATGATGGATTTCTCAATAAATATTTTGAAATATTCCTAGATATTTAATGTAGCTATCCATCCAATGATAGTAGAGATGACTTAATTTCTATGATAGAGGTCTTTGCCCTGCAGTGGGACAGTATATAGGCTGATACTTTAAGTAGTTTTGAGCGATGATAGATGAGTGAGAGTGATTATATACGTACAGCGCATCTTTTTTAATGGAAGGTCATCCTCGTATTGATTTAGTTCTGATTTTGAATCTATATTTCTATCTATATTCATGTTTCTACTATTAGCTGAGCAATGAGGGAAAACATCATGAGGGACGCTGTAGTTTTGGATAGTTTTTGAAACGTGTAACCTTGGTTCAGTTAGTGTGGATCCCTTGTTTAAGGGTTGCTATGGTCCGATAGCAGCGTTTTGCATTGTCACCAAATCCTGTATTATGGTGCAAACCTACACTGATCTCCAAATCGACAGCTTTGGCTCCAAACTAGGAAAGACGATGATGAACGATATGGTAAACATATTTATGAAATTTCCCATCAATGAGCTTCATTACTTTTTTATAAATTACCCTTCAAGATGGGGAATGTCCTCGCTTTAAAAGGGTAAGAGTAGAAAGGGTAATCGCGTACCACCTTCACCTACTTACCTGCTGACCTGGTTCTCTAGTGGTTTAATCTTTGATTGGACTTTTTTGGCCTTTGGAACAATGGTATTTTTTCTTTTCACAACATTAATTTTCTTTACAATCATAGGATCATCTTCACAATTATCGTGGAGAGGATAGAGGTCACAAATTAGTTTTGTGCCTTTTTGTATATAAATAGGTAGGAATTTCAAAATAGTTCGAGTTTGAGTTTAGATATTATTATCACAACTAACTTAGTTGGTAGGTACTAACTTTTTATAGATTGATATTTCAGACTCACTAGCCGTAGTACTTTTAGTTCTTTGTGATTCACAGTTCAGTTACCGACTTTCCCGCAATAGTTTAGTTCTCCAACCCTGATTATAGTTATAACACAATTTTTTTTCAAGTCTTAGTCAAACATTTTTTGCATGTATGCATGTATAATTATGTAATAGGGTTATCCCGTATAATTATATTAAATAAATAAATAAATAAATAAATTATCTTATCAGAATACTTAGGGTAATGTTTTTTTTCTGTTAATCTGTCCCTGCAGCTTGCCATACTAGAATTTGCCAGTATTTATATTCAAACATAGTCTTCCAACCATCCACCTTCCACGACTAAGTATGCAATTTCTGCCACAGTAAACCCACACAAGAAAAGGTCACTGCGTCCAAAAATATTACCTCCGCATGTCGATCGTATGTGTCCAATAACACCGAGTACCCGTGAAATATGGGTTTGTTAGCAGAATCAACCCCCGCTCACCTGCTGACCTCATTCCACCATCTGCAACTGGCTCTTGAATATTTAAGCTCCTGTATCTATTAGCTCTAGTGGTTGTAAATTTTCACTTGTCATAAACGCCTGAGCTGTGTCGAATAGGGATGTGGTCCGAGTTGACTTAATGGGAGTGACGTGGGACAGAGAGAAAGTCGAAAAAAATTGAATTGAAACTTTTTACTTTTTTTGGCAGACAAGCAGACGGATAACCTGATAGTAAGCGATGGCCGCCGCCCTTAGACATCTGCAACACCAGTAGAGTAGCAAGCGCTGCCAACCTTTAACCCCCTTTTCCCCCCGATTGGGCCTCCGATTGCAATCGGGAAACTTCAGTTGTTTCAGTCGACCTTGTGTAACCTTCTGATTCACCCCAACTCTCGGATGAGGTGACTCGATATGATTGATTATATAACAATGACTTGCCCCATGGTGACGGAGGGTGGTCACGGTGGATGACGTGATTGTATCGATGCCCTCGAGAATCATCGAGTGACTCAATAATAGGTACACGACTATTTTCACAAGGCACTTTTTTCTGAAAAACCAGCAAATAGCTTCACAGCTATTTGCTGGTTTTTCAGAAATGTGCGTGTACGTAACATACGTACCTGTGTAGCTACGTGTGATACTCAGAGTATAACAATCATACCTAATAATAAAAAAAAATTGTATGTTACTCGAATAACTCAAGTGACTCAAGACGCATTTCCAATATAAACTTAAAGTACTTTACGGTATTGGAATATTGGATGTCTAAATATGATTCCAGTTTTACGGCGAAACAGGAGGAGCTAATGACGATATTCAGGGTTTATGGTTATACGTGTGGATTACACCTAGAATTTATGGTGGATGTAAACTTAATTAGGATCATTAAATTGAGATTAGTTCAATTGGGAGAGATTAGTCTTGGCTGAAGCAGCAAATCTTGTACTGTTAAAAGTAGACCTCCAAAGTACTCTAACCAGACCGATCTTTTGCTATGCGTAAATCGTCTGCTATATTATATCACATAATATTTAAAAAATACATAAGCCATCTTTCCTAAATCGCCAGTCCATCGTACGTGCAGAGCTTCTCACTCAACGTTTCATTAAAAGAATACGCCTTATTGCTTTATTACCGAAGACCTATTATATAAATAATAAAGGTCCTTAAGCATGTTAAATAAAATTAAGGCTACAGCATTAAAACAATGTCAATGTCGAAAATAACGATGTATATCTTGCGAACACACTAAGCTTAATTTATTCTACTCTACACTACAGCGACGTCCACTGCTGGACCTATGTCGAGCAGTGGACGTCTATTGGCCTCCTCCAATGTACTCCACACAGATCGGTCCGGTGCCACCCGTATCCATAGAAATCCCACGACCCTCAAAAGATCGTCCGTCTACCTTGTGGGGGGGCCTGGCAGCCACTTCCTGTACGCGGCCTCCACTCAAGGAACTTTCCGCCCCAACAGCCGTCTGTTCTCCTCGCAACGCGCCCTGCTCATCTGTACAGTAGTCTATAGTAAATAGCCTTATTTTCTCAAACACAAGTCACACAAGCCTAAATGTCATCCAAGAAATTTAATCAGATGTTTCTACTACATCTATTAATAAACGTAGTGTTACTTACAAAACACTTACAGCCGAATTAGATCTGTATCTACCCAAAAATGCCAGTAATTTAAGCCAAGGTTGTTTCCTCCCATAACATTTGCGCGCCGACAGCCGACAAGCCTGTATTATGCATTAACTTGTGGATAGTTAAGTGGCCCTACCTCTTTCGGAACCCATTCATCATTCTAAAAACTGGTTGACTGATCATGGCTTTCGAGAATGCTTGGGTTCTGGATATTTTTAAATATTTAATATGGAGCTTTTTGAAGCTTTTCGTAAGGTGAAATTAAAGTAAAAATATATAATAAGATAAGATAAAGATATACCTACAAGTAAAATTTTTTTCATTGTCAATAAAATACATTCAGTAGCGCTACCATGAGTTGACATCGAAAACTGACATTACGTAAACTATTGCTCTGTCTCTTTCAAATGCATCACAATGAAAGAGACAAAGCGATAGTTTTCGATAGCGAGGATAGTATTTCAAACTCATGGTAAGGCTACTGATCTGATAAATTTATCCTATCAGAGGTGGATCGTTATCACAAAATAAGAAGACACAGAAGGTCGAATCTAACGGACATTGATATGGAAGAGTTCGTTGACTTGCGCGCCAGACATCTTATCGTATCACTGGCCGCCACACGTCCCGTATAGAATGTCTCTATGCCGATCCATTCTGTGTTTACTATACACATGTATGTATTTGTACGTAGCTTAGAGTATAGATAAATGTATACTACAAGGTGCTTAACCTGTTTAGCACGTGGCGTTCTGTATCTAAATATTTTGAGTGTTTATCTTGTTTATTTGAAGTAATAAAAATAAAAACCTTAACACTCTCTATACCACTTATGTACGTATGACAAATGACCGGTCATGGCCGATCACGGCACACTTTCTACCACACAGAGACGTCGATTTATCTTTATTGTAACTTATGAAAAAGAAATTGACCCTTATATTGATGAGCATAAAGACTATCCATAATGGAGATAATGATCATTAAGGTTAAATGGCATCTCTGAGTGCAGTAGTCAGTTAGACACATTGGGGACTCAAGTAGTAGATGTAATTTGAATTAATCTAAAGTCCGTTCTCAAATTCTTCATCGAAACCCTAACTGCGATATGCATCTCCAAATGCCCTATATTTATCTACAGATACCATCTCGAACTATACATATAAGTCAAGGCTGTTTCCTTCCGAGTTCCGACGGTCCGAATCACGGTGTCAGCGCGGTCATTCCCACGACTTCATAAATAAAAACTCCGAAAGGCCACGGTCGCGCGGCCTGCGCACCGCAAGGTTGGACCACAGACTTCCTTTTTTAAAAACGCCGATAAAAATTCGATTCGGATTTATTTGATCATTTTCCTCTTTAGACGCAAAGACGTTTTGCATACTGGCTGGTTAGGGAACGCTTCCGTAGTTACGTCGTTTTTTTCTGTTAAGAGATCAGGAAAATTGAAAAAAGAACTAAGGTTGGTCACTCAATAATTCTCGGGAAAAAGTATGTAGGTAATGATGATGCGATATTGTTTAAAACTAAAAGTTCTAAATAGAGCGTTTGGTTTACTATGAGATTTTCTTACCTAACAGACTAGTAGCACATTGGTAGCTTTAAGTAACCTCATTTTTGTCCTTGATTTTTTGCTAGTTTTTAGGCTGTTACATATTCAACAGTATCCATAAAAAGTTACCTAAGGAAAAAAATATACAGATAAAACGACCAGTTATTTTTATGTGGATGGATACTCAACCCACTATTGAGCATGGTAATTGACTTCCTGAACACTAACATCAGGAAATTACAAATACCTAAGAATAAGGATTATGCAAATTAAGCTGGTAATAGCAATACATATTGTTTCACCAACGACAAGGTGGTAATCGGAAAACTGACGGAACCTAAAGGTATTATTAAAATGCCATGAGTCCACTTACACGCATAAATTAGTATCTGTAAGAGTAAGTTCTAGTGCTTTAAATAAAGCCTTGATCTGAGACTCATATATTTAAATCCAGTAGACTCGTAAAATGGAAAGAATCCTTTGCTAAAAAAACTTACCCCGAAAGTTATACATAAATATTACTGTCCAGATGATATACAACTTTGAAACTGATAGCTCATTAAGTATAATATACAAGTTATAGACTATCTAGCCTACCTTTTATAGATAACAAGACATACATATAGGCATCTTAAGTATATTTGCAGGACATTCCGAGCAGATAGCAGTGAACACGTTTATCGGTACGGGATGTGTCTCGATGGTCTTTTATACTAAAAAAAACCTGTTGAATTACTGGTGATGACTAATGTGTTCCCATGTGATGGTAAAAAAACGTCAACTGGAAACTAGATTCCTATGACGTCAATTCAATTGGAAAGCTCAGCAGTTTTATGTTAACAGGCAGTCACAGTTTATGATATACATAACAGTACTCTGCCTTGACCTGACCGGCAAAAGAATGTCGAGGTACTTGTAAATTGCCTCTAGTAAAGCTGTATTGACCATTATGGATCGACTTCTAATATCTGACCACATTGACAGTTACTACCTAGTAGGTACTTATCACCAATTTCTTAGAATTTAAGGTCTTAACTATTATAATCAATAATCGCTTACATAGCAGGTGATCTGTCTGTCCGTCTGTGCCCTCCTAAACCATAAAAAAAATATTGTGCACACAATCCCCACGGACGATTGAGAATTAAGGACGTCTAAAACTTATTTTGTCTTTCTAAAAATTTCGATGACTCTGTTTTACAAGTAGACCTACTACGTACTTTATCTGCTAGGAAGTTTATCTGCTTTGTAAAATAAAGCTTCAATTACCAAATTACAAGACTATTCATCTGTTGGCCGTTGTAAACTTTTAAGTATATCGCATGCCTGCCGGTAGGGTCACCAGAATGTAAAGATTTTTAAAATGCGGTGCCCCAGACTACCAGACTCCTGTAATTTCAAATTGTAAAATGGTAACCCTACAAATGGGGGTATCACAATCAAACAATATAGTTTGAGGTCGCGGGCCGCCTCCCATTTCCGCCATACATTACATACATCGGTTCTAATACACATAAAATCAATGCAAATTACCGTCCAATTATTGCTTTCCGATTCGTTTAACAGATTATTATTTTGTCAAATTTTTCAAATGGAGCACGCGATAACGAATCTTACGTGAATGTTTTACGGACTAATATAGGCAATCATATTTTGATACGGTGTTTTATGTTACTTCATGAATGCTTGAAATGTTCCGTGCAAAACGTAACGTCTACCTTTTCTTTTGTCGCAATACGTGTCGAATGACGAGCGTGGCTAATCCAACTATACACATTGACTCAAAGTGCTCCAATATTGAGTGGCTTGGAAATAGCTTGTATTGTATATCCATTTAAACTTTTTTGGATGTCACCGTAATATACCTAGAAATATATTACATAACTTTGTTTCGATTTGAATAGAAGCTAGACTTACGTAATCTGTTAGAACTTATTAAGATAGTTGTGATCCGTATGCTTGTGAGCCCCTATCACTATTAAAATTTAATTACCAAATGATGCAGTTAGTAATAATTAGAAAAAAACTTTCAAATTTCAACTGTGGGAGAGCCACGCTTCAGCATGAATGGGCGATTTGACAGGAGTGTTACCACTGCTCACAGAAAACCAGCGTGAAGCAGCCCCTGCGCCGAGTGAGTGAGGGAAACGGAGGCCCACACCCGGGGGGAAGGGGAAAGAAGGGGTTGGCAGCACTTGTGACTTCAGTGGTGTTGCAGGTGACCATGGGCGGCAGCATTGCTTATTATATATAATGTGCAGTCAAAACACGCATCACTTGATGGTAAGCGAATGCCAACGCACATACTCAACACCAGTGGAGTCACAAGTATGCTGCCAATGTTTTTAACCCCTCCCCCCTCCCCTCACCCCCCATTGGGCCTCCGACAACCTCAAAACTGTATCTACTTACCTTTTGTAAAATTGGTACATCCATTTATTCGCTGAGATAACGAGAAACTAGATAGAACAATTTTTACTAGATTTTACTAGATTTTGAAACTAAAGGGGTTTTCTTAGTCAATGGTATCTTATATGGATGATGTTACTGATTTCAATAGCTTAGAAATATTTTTTTTTTTTTTTTTATGGTATAGGTAGCAGACGAGCAGGCGGATCACCTGATGGTAAGCAATTGCCGCCGCTCATGGACACTGCAACACCAGTGGAGTTACAAGTGCGCTGCCACCTTTTATCCCCTTCCCCCCGGGTGGGCCTCCGGTACCCTCACTCACTCGGGCGAAACACAGCACAGGGGCTGCTTCACGCCGGTTTTCTGTGAGGCATTGGTAATCACTCCGGTCGAGCCGGCCCATTCATGCCGAAGCGAATATATCTTAAACGCACAAAAACTTACGAAAAATCTAAAAATTTTAAGTATTTAATAGTATTTTTAATGGAATTACAACGTGCGGTATAGTTGGCAATCACTGTCTCATTTGGTTGGCAAATGACTGTGTCAAGTGGGGCAATCACGTGTTTTTAGGAGATATTTTTGTTTATCGTTATAATTATAAAATATTCTTTAGATGTTTGAATTATTGCTAACTTATCTCAATGCTAAACTATAACGTTCAGAATAAATTACACCGCACGTCCCGTATAGAATGTCTCTATGCCGGATCCACAGTCTGTGTTTACTATAACACATGTATGTATTGTACCGTAGCTTAGAGGTATAGATAAATGTATACTACAGGTGCTTAATCCATGTTTCCAGCATTGGCGTTCTTGTATCTAAATATTTTGAGTGTTTATCTTGTTTTATTATGGAACTAGTAATCTAAAATAAAACCTAACACTCACTTATACCACTTATGTAAGATATGACAAATGACCGGTCACTGGCCGTCACGGCACACACTTTCTACCACACAGAGACGTCGATTTATCTTTATTGTAACTTATGAAAAAAATATTGACCCTTATAATGATGAGCATAAAGACTATCCATAATGAAGATAATGTTCATTAAGGTTAAATGGCATCTCTGGGTGCAGTAGTCAGCTTGACACATTGGAGACACCTAGATTAGTACCTAGATGTAATTTAAATTAATCTAAAGTCCGTTCTTAAATTCGTCATCGAAACCCTAACTGCGATATGCATCTCCAAATGCCCTATATTTATCTACAGATACCATCTCGAACTATACATATAAGTCAAGGCTGTTTCCTTCCGAGTTCCGACGGTCCGAATCACGGTGTCAGCGCGGTCATTCCCACGACTTCATAAATAAAAACTCCGAAAGGCCACGGTCGCGCGGCCTGCGCACCGCAAGGTTGGACCACAGACTTCCTTTTTTAAAAACGCCGATAAAAATTCGATTCGCATTTATTTGATAATTTTCCTCTTTAGACGCAAAGACGTTTTGCATACTGGCTGGTTAGGGAACGCTTCCGTAGTTACGTCGTTTTTTTTTCTGTTAAGAGATCAGGAAAATTGAAAAAAGAACTAAGGTTGGTCACTCAATAATTCTCGGGAAAAAGTATGTAGGTAATGATGATGCGATATTGTTTAAAACTAAAAGTTCTAACTAGAGCGTTTGGTTTACTACGAGATTTTCTTACCTAACAGACTAGTAACACATTAGTAGCTTTAAGTAACCTCATTTTTGTCCTTGATTTTTTGCTAGTTTTTAGGCTGTTACATATTCAACAGTATCCATAAAAAGTTACCTAAGGAAAAAAATATACAGATAAAACGACCAGTTATTTTTATGTGGATGGATACTCAACCCACTATTGAGCATGGTAATTGACTTCCTGAACACTAACATCAGGAAATTACAAATACCTAAGAATAAGGATTATGCAAATTAAGCTGGTAATAGCAATACATATTGTTTCACCAACGACAAGGTGGTAATCGGAAAACTGACGGAACCTAAAGGTATTATTAAAATGCCATGAGTCCACTTACAAGCATAAAATATCTGTAAGAGTAGGTTCGAGAACCTATAAATTTTAATAAAGCCTTGATTTGAGACATACCTATCTAAATCCGGTAGACGCGTCAAATGGAAAGAATCCTTTGCTAAAAAAACTTACCACGACAGTTGCACATAAAATTTGCAAGACATTCCGAGCAGAGTGCAGTGAACACGTTTATCGGTAGGTATGTATCTCGGTAGATTTTTAAATTAAAAAATAACCTGTTGAATGATCACTAATGTGTTTCCCTAAAGATGGTAAAAACGCGTCAACTCGAAACTATGTTCCTATGACGTCAATTCAATTGGAAAGCTTGGCAGTTTTATGTTAACAGGCAGTCACAGTTTATGATATACATAACAGTACTCTGCCTTGACCTGAACGGCAAAAGAATGTCGAGGTACTTGTAAACTGCCTCTAGTAAAGCTGTATTGACCATTATGGATCGACTTCTAATATCTGACCACATTAACAGTTACTACCAAGAAGGTACCTATCACCAATTTATTAGAATTTAAGGTCTTAACTATTATAATCAGTAATCGCTTACCATCAGGTGATCTGTCTGTTCGTCTGCCCTCTAAACCATAAAAAAAATATTGTGCATACAATCCACACGACGATTGAGAATTAAGACGTCTAAAAACTTATTTTGTCTTTCTAAAAATTTCGATGACTCTGTTTTACAAGTAGTACCTACGTACTTTATCTGCTAGGAAGTTTATCTGCTTTGTAAAATAAAGCTTCAATTACCAAATTACAAGACTATTCATCAGTTGGCCGTTATTTGAAAATTGTAAACTTTTAAGTATATCGCATGCCTGCCGGTAGGGTCACCAGAATGTAAAGATTTTTAAAAATGCGGTGCCCCAGACTACCAGACTCCTGTAATTTCAAATTGTAAATGGTAACCCTACAAATGGGGGTATCACAATCAAACAATATAGTTTGAGGTCGCGGCCGCCTCCCATTTCCGCCATACAATTACATACATCGGTTCTAAATACACATAAAATCAATGCAAATTACGTCCAAATTTATTGCTTTCCGATTCGTTTAACAGATTATTATTTTGTCAAATTTTACAAATTGAGCACGCGATAACGAATCTTACGTGAATGTTTTACGGACTAATATAGGCAATCATATTTTGATACGGTGTTTTATGTTACTTCATGAATGCTTGAAATGTTCCGTGCAAAACGTAACGTCTACCTTTTCTTTTGTCGCAATACGTGTCGAATGACGAGCGTGGCTAATCCAACTATACACATTGACTCAAAGTGCTCCAATATTGAGTGGCTTGGAAATAGCTTGTATTGTATATCCATTTAAACTTTTTTGGATGTCACCGTAATATACCTAGAAATATATTACATAACTTTGTTTCGATTTGAATAGAAGCTAGACTTACGTAATCTGTTAGAACTTATTAAGATAGTTGTGATACTATAGCAACCTAAGTACTCAATGGAAATTGATTTAATGTAAATGATATTTTTGCGTATGCTAATTATATTTGAATGGGTGACTCTTAACATTAACGTTAACTATTAGGCTGGCCACTATGTGCTTGCTTGTTTCAGTTTTCCCGATTACTTTGGAAATAAAATAGCTAAAACGACATGTCACTGCCAAGATGCATAAGTATATTTTAAATATTCAAAACCAGACTAAGATAAATTGGTTGTTAAAAATGAAGATAACGACGATCGAATTTATAGCTTTTTAAGGCTTTTATGAATGATAGAAAGCTTTTTATATTAGTTGCAGATAGCTTGTATTATGTTTTATGTAAATTAATTTCAAGCATTAGGCATAGTTATCCAAAGTACAGAGTAAAAATACATTCGAATTAAATTTATCGAAGAGTAAACTAGAGTACATTTTCTTAGTATCTTCAGTACAATGATACTTATGTTGAGTCTTAGCTGTAGAGTGCAATAGAGTAGAGTCGTCTTCTGTAAAAACGCTGAGCTATATTTTTGATTCACTCGTGTGACATATCGTTGCCGCATACGACGTATGTCATATTCGTCTTCTAAGCCGAATGATGCCGATTTTTTGAAAAGCTTTTATTTAACTTTCAATGTGTAAAGGTATATTTGTATGTTTGTTTGTATATAAATGTTCGGGTGGAATGTTGCAACTCAATTTAAAATATAAGATTGTCGTGGGCGTCCCCCACACTGATCACCTAAGTGTAAGACCCTTACAAGTACTCTGAGCCTCTGGCTATACAGGACTAAACGGCACTTAAACGCACTATAACAATATGCTTTTACGATCTCAGCACCTTAATTAGGTAACAAACAAAATAATATAGCTTACCTTTTATTAGTTCGGAGATAAACATGCGCACGCACTGTAGACCTCAAAATTTCTCACGTTCAATACTTTCTGTGCTTGATTGCTATGCGTAAAATGAAAATGAACCCCTGACCTTGTTTTGTCTAGACTACGGCGGAAGGTTGTTTTTGCGGGGAAACGGTAGGTTTTCCTGCTTTATGGGCAACTGACGGTACAGTGCAATAACCTTACAGCTGTTTAGAAAAAGTGGTGCGGATATTTCTATTCAGTTTTTTATTTGTACAACGTGTTTTCATTGAGTAAATACTTTTTTATGAATCTAATAACGATAGCAGAAAAACAATCAGATGTTTAAAAAAAATTAAAGCTATTTTTTTTCCCTACGGCTATTGCCATTAATTTCTTAAGTTTATTGTAATTATTTTATCGCGTGACAATTAACATTAAGGTGTTGTAAGTAACGGTCACTAAGGAAGGATGGTAACGCATTTCCATAGCGTCAGTGTATTTCGCATCATTTGAAATTCTATTGTTTAATTTCCTATTATGTAAAGTCATCAGTGAAGAAAACAAGGATAGAAGAAAAAATATACCCTTATTTCTTTATGGTATACAAGCCGAAGCCCTCTTATTAGTTAATTATTAATAAGGGTTTGATTAAGTTTATCAGAATTGCATTAACAAAATTAATGAAATTTTGAAAACTTATCCAAAAAATTATTACCTCCAAATATTCGTAAATACAGAGTTGGTACGCATCCCTTCACTTCGGACGATCTAATAAACATTGCGCCTCTTTTAACGCTCGGTTACACATTAATTGCTAGATACTCTCCGCCCACCTTTTGAACGTCCTAATATAAATTCGTTAAACAAACTCTAATGATTAATAGCACAATTAAAGCAAGACAGAGCTTTCCTTGGGGCGTCAAATTTGTCTCCGTAGCTGTTACAAACGACCCTCATTACTGTGCGATGACACAGCGACGGGTCTCATAACACGCTGGATATGTCTGAAGATATCGCAATTTACTGTGTGGACTTATTCTTTCGTTTTACTCGTACTTTGTCATTTGGGCGAGATCTGTGAGGATGATATATGGCGCCAACTATTTGGCTTTAGTTGTTGCGTTTACTATAAAGGTAAAGTCAAAAGAGGTGTATTAAAAACATGTCTTTTATAATAAAAATCTGCACCATCAATGCAATATATAAAATAAATAATACTTCTGTTGAGGTGATAGTTGAGAGATGAAGCATCTTGATTTGAACTTATCAATTTGCATGTCGTAGACATTGAAAATTATTCCTGTCACAAGATTTTTTTTTTAAATTTAAATAATGTTTTATTTCGCCTTACAGCAAAGGCAGAATGAAAATCGTAATTTCATTTAAAATATTTCATACAATCATTCTTCGTCATTGTTTGGATGCATTGATATGAGAGGTTGTTAAAAAGAAAATCAACGTACAGTGACGCGAGAACAAAATTTATGAAGCTTATAAAGCAAAGTTATATTTCATTTTAAATTTCAACCAGGCGACATTTTACACACAAACCAGCGGACATGAAAGTATTATTAAACACTATGTGAGAGAATAATTCATACTTAAATGGAAATAATTTCTCGTTATTTCCATTAATATTTAACGAAAGTTGGGCAATAAATAACAAAAGGTCCGTGAAAAAATACTTATCCAGTAGAAGTAATTCCTTTTTATCATTTAAATTTCATTGTAATAACCAGACCGCATAAGCAGTATTTCCCAAGTGAATGTAAGTAGAGCCATATTTTCTCCGTACCTACGGTTGACTCCTGAAAATTCTGAACTAAGCAATACTTAAATGCCTCATTTGTTAATAGTAACTTGATTATTACCGTGAAAGGTTTTACGCGTAATCGATTTGGGATTTTCTGGTGAAATAGTAAACACGTGATTATAAAACAAAAGCTTATTAATTAAATGCAAGAACATGTTCATTTTAACATAATTGCCGAAGTAAAATGCCCTGCTACGCAAAATATTTTCTCATAAATAAAAACTACATTTTATAAGATAATATTTCCTCATAAACTAATTATATAAAATTTCGACATGCCATCAAATAAAGTTGTTAGAAGTTTTCACGCAGAAAACTTTTAGTAATAATAAAGGAGATACGTATTTTTTTAAGCGGGCGAATTTTTATATTATGCAGGTCCTATTTACATCATGAGTATCACTGCGACCAGTTTAATCTAATTATGTCAAATAATTTATTCTTATTCTTTAATCTAAGAAGATACAAAAAGATCTGGTAAAAAAATAAAATTAGCCATCATGAACAAATCCGTATTTGTTATAGCAGCGTATGAATTAATGCGGATGCGGACGCAGATGTCTGAATCACTGCAAATATTCTACATTTACTAGTGCGGATGTGATATTCGTAACATTCCTGGTAACCAGGTGTACCTAATGGTAAACAGTCATCACAGGTAGTTAGTATTTAGAGTCTTCTTCCTGGCAATATGACGGCACACTCACTGACGTTAGTGACTTTCCTCGATTTTCTGAGCTACTTCTTCCATAGATGGTGTAAACGTTTATCGTTGATTACTGCAACTGTAATGAAATGACGACATTGTAAAAACGGCAGGAAAAATGGAAAGGCAACCGATACTGACTGATCTGTTAATGCATAGCTCAAACCACTGACTGGATTGCGCTGAAATACACGTTGAATTAAAGCTAAGTACTTATTATGAAGTAGGCGTATGGTGTATGTGAAATCAATTTTCAAGAACTCACTCACTAGAGGAGCAAAACGGGTTCGATATACTTAGGCATTTTTACTGCACAAAAACAAAATACATATAGGATACAAAATGCGTTCTTATCGCTTGTATCTATTTCTTCCAGACAATTTTTGAGTAGAGGAAAGAAACAGCGCAGTGGCAAAGGGGTAAAGTAATGGAAAGCAGTTAATATACATACCTCTAAGTATATGTAAAGTAAATAAGAATAAGCAATTTATACACATTAATTAATACAGTAAGTTGAAAGTTCACAATCAAAATAAAATCTAACACGAAGCCGTAGTTAGTTGATGAAGATTAGAGAATTGATTATGTCTAATTTGTCACGGAATAAGTAGTAATACCAAATATAACCTTAATCGCGCATAACATGAGTCATAATAAGACTTATAAACACTATTTGTTTTAATCGGCAGATAGCGTTTTCCATTAATCCCTGACACAATACGAGTTCACATATTGTTGTGAATTCACCGACAATGGCAGATCACAGTGGCAACTTCAATGAACCAGAATCACAATATAACAATAGCCGTATGGGATTATAATGTTTGTTCTATTTGTTCTCTCATTAGACGTTAAGGGTTGTCATAATAAATCTGTAAAGAATCACAGGCATGGACTATACCTATAAAATGGTAATTCATATTATCATGTCATATCACGAATGGATTCACACAGCTGTTTAGTTGTAAACAAGGAATGATATTGCCAAGAATGGTATTATAATATGTTTAAATGAGGAACTAATACTTTAAAATGTCATCAAATAATACGTGTTTTTATAATACAAAACATTGGTATAATACTTATACAAGATTAGAAGTTTTAAATATGATGTCATTTTACACAAAGGCACTAAAGAATTCCTACAGACCATGGCTCCTACAACATCCTTTTACAAGAATTGCAATAATTAATTGGACAAGCTAAAACTAATTTAATGAAATGCACCCCTAAACCCGGTTAACTAAGTATTGTGAAAATCGGCTGTATCTTCAGTACTATCTCGTGTTGTCTTTATTTTGATATTCAAGCTACCTACCTACTTACTTACAGATTAAAACGTAAAAAGAAATGACACGTTGAAATACACAAAGAATATATATGTCATTTATAGTCTAACAACTTTGTAGATAATCATTTTGTTTCTATCAAATCCAAATGTAAGTATGTAGATCAAGATTGGGTTTGTCCATACTTTGTAGTAGTTTTCGAACGGGGCTATTCATATTCAAATGCGTCAATGTTGTGTTTACTGCACAATGCCGGCATTTCCGCGATCGGCTTTTGAGAAACTGTCGAATATACTGGCTTAAAGCAATAAAAAAAACTTTAACTTATAAATATAAAATTGTTATATTAGTCTCTTCGTTTTAGTAGTTACTTTTATTATAACTCGAGAAATTACCTTATTTGAGATTGTATTATACAAGGTCTTTTAATATACAGTTACATGAATTTAACCGCAAACTTCATTCAACGGGGAAACTAAGTTTTGTTCGACAGCTTTTGGGAAATCACCGAAATTTCCAACTTGCAACATTTAGTGGAAAACGAAACTTACTTAAATGCTCAGAGCAAAATGACTGTATTCTAAATATGTATAGGTACGAATATTTCAAACGTAACCTACTTCGAATTAAGAGGAAGAACCTACCGTAAATCTAAATTCTAAAAAAAGATACAATAAAAACAAAAACCGTTCTGTAATTATGACCGCCCATGACGTCAATTTCCTCACAAAAAGTTATAAAATAAAGAAACACAGGGCATTGTTCAACGAGTGACCCCTGACATTCCGCCAAACATCACTCTGCTAGAAATAATTTGCGACGGGCAGTCTGCTTTCGAAAGTCCGCTTTCATTTCTAGTTACTTTTGTACGAGAGGTACTTGTGACAGTGCGGCATTTGTCATAGAGGCGGAGTTTATTATTTTTTATTTAATTAATTCGCTTGTGGAAGTTTTGGGAAAATGGACTTTTTGAGCCGTAATTTCGGCGTTGGGGTGAGTAGGTAAACATTCGTTTTATTTTTTTGTCACCTTTTTACTGAGGTCTAAAGGAATAAAATTTAACGCCCTGTTTTATTTTTGATATAAACTTAAAAATATATGAATATATCATGAGATAACTTTACCTTGAAAAAAATTTAGCATATTTTCCCTATTTATCTTTAGAATATATTTTTTAATTTGTATCTTTTAAATCTTGTAGGTAAGTATTTGGCATATTATATGCCGCGTAAAGATAGTTGCGATGATATCAAAACTGCGGTCAATGCTTACTTATTATTCCGTGAATTTTAAAAGGAAATCCGCCTTTTCATTTCCGTAGATCAAATTCGTAAGATGTTAATCCATCCTTTTCCTTAAATATTAACGTTCATCTTGCCTTGTTTATTTAATTTCTCCTCAATCTTAAAATACATTGTTTACCTTATATTATTTTACATTTATCAATATGCATAAAGTGGTTTACACAAATGCCTTGTTATCGCCACAAAATGTACTCAATAACAATGTGGAAAGTCACACTTACTTATACCTTACTTATACTGCTTATACTATCAACAAATGCCACCCACAATACAAATTCAGCATATCATTTCTAAAAACAAAAATCGCTGCAGCTACCGTATCAATGAAGCATGCACGTTTCGTATTTCCGCGAGTAAGCAGCCGTCGTATCGCAACATTCGCGCCGCAAGCGCACGCGGAATGCGTCCCTGTCGGCGCCGCAGTGTACGCGCACAAGCTTCACCAACGCCACGTGACGCTAACAGCTCCCTAATAACCACTCGTAAACAACCAAACATGCCCCATAACACCGACCAACGAACAATTATTGGCTGAGAAACACCGCTGATCTCCTTGTTTCGTCAGTCATTGACATTAATTGGTCTGGACGAGGATAAAATATCAGTGCACATCGGAGTGCTGACACGGCCAGCTGTATTGTGTACATGGTGTATTGTGAAAGATCATAGTGCATATTTTCGGGGGCGCTGTACCGTGTCTGAAGCCCACCCAGTCAATTGTGTTGTGCTATGTGCGTGTACCGGTCGCGCTTTGAACGGCGCTCGCGCACTCATACAAAAATGACATCAAGTTAATACTAGCCGCGTTCGCGAACGTACAATATGTGTTGCACCAAGTTCAGTAACTACATATTCAGGAGTGTTGTTAAGTACACATGTGGACTAGCAAGCCGCGAAAGTGAGTACACTAGATAATTTACTCGGACGCTCAAACAAGTCCCGATTAATAGATCGTGTAGGTTACGCTTCCAAAATTATCCCACCAAGTCCAATTAACTGAATTCTCCCATCGATCCATCGTACAATATCGACTTTTTTGATTTTCGAATCGATAAAGACGGTACTTAGTGCATATCGATTGTTCGCGTTTTATAATTATGCGATAAGCTTTAGCGTATAACAACGAGTTTGTTACAATTTATCGGGAACGTAAACATCACAACGTTCTATTTATAACAAACTGTATGTTCAAGAACAACCTGGGTGTTCTCTTTTCTGCCGGTCACATTTAGAATATTGTTTCCTTAATCGGTTGTTTACTCATAAATAATACTTCATTTCATATTCTTTCCTTGACCTTAAGAATTAAGTATACTTACTTGATAAAAATTTCATAACTAGTGGTTTCATGTGATAATGCTTCAATTTCATGTATCATTAAATTACGTTTACCTAATTACTGTTTTGCGACACTTATTATGTCATAAAAGTCCAGACATCATGTCTTATCTTCAGTTAGAAAAAAATATTAGGATTATAACTAGGTATTTTGTAACTTGCGATAAAACTAAATATAAATAAGTATTAAAATGTAACTTAGTACTCAAATTAGTACATTTAGGTAGTTGTTTTTTGGTAAATATATCTCAGTAGAAATTTCTTCTAGACTAGAACAAAACTAATGGGTACATTAGTGCGTCAGGCGCCATGTAAATTGCTACTGAAGCTCATTCAGAATAAATTATTTATCTTGAAAACTGAAACGTGCGTTAATAATCACAGGAATAATGCATGAAGTATGTTGTACCGTGAAAAATTCCAAATACTGATTGGAATACAGTCATAAAAGAACTTTAAGTACGTTCGCAAAAACAAATTTTGAATCACGCAAATACTTAATATAAAGTATTACACGTCCGCACTATAACCGTACTAAACGTACAGTCTCAGCCACGCATCAGGTTACCACAACCTGTCAAATTTCCCCAATTGATATCCATCCTAATGTTTATGACAGTAAGATGAAAGTCAAATGAAGAAATTTGACAGTTTGCTAAGTTGCATAGTTTCCGGTAAATAAAGAATAGTGCAACATTTTATTTTAACCTATTTTGGAAAAATATACCTAACATCGTTAAAATAAATAATTTGAACTGCATTTTGTTATTTTCTGAAAGTTGGTCAACTTGGCTGAGCCAAGTTATGCTTTGGAGTTATAATATCATAATTCTTGCTACATTCGCAAGAATACAATAACTTAATGAAAGCATATCAAATTCCACTGAAGCGCAGTAATTAGTAACAAAAGTAAAACGCATTACGACGATGTGTGTTGACGAGTTTGTGACTCATGCGCAGCTTCGCAAACACTCATGCCGACACTTTTTGCCTCCCACTGGTACTGTTATTCCTTGACCGAACTTGCCATTAATTTATTTTGTACTAGCTATGCCCCGCGGTATTACCCGCGGCTTAGAGAAAATAAATAGTGTATTAACATTAAAAATAATGACTATTCGCATTTAATACATTGACCTGTCTCCGTACTAAGTAACTTAAGCACTTGGGTTACAGATATCAGACAACAGAGAAAACACAAATATAATACTTAAATACATATATTACACCCAGACACTGAACAAACACAAGTGTTCATCACACGGATGTTTGTCCAGGGTGGGGATCGAACCCACGAAATTTGTCGTATGAGGCAGGGTCAAATCCGGCCAGTCATCGTCATCTGTCAATCAAATAGTGTACCTATAACATTAAAAATAATAATACTATTCGCATTTTTAGAAGCAAAATAATTTACTTACCCGCAATTAAATGTACTTAGTCTATACAGAGCAACACTGTGAACATTTACAGCCCTTTAACCACGTGTTTCTGAACAACGAGTTTTGAAAATTCATCAAAAATGTTTTCTTCTCCCCATACAAAATAGTCACGTGACTGACATAATGTAAACTTGATTTCTTATTTATGCGAACGTCCAAATGTTTAAGCTATGTAACTTTGTACCATATTTTTTTTAATAGTTCCAGCCGTTTAGTCATAATGAAGTAACAAACATACACACGCACCAACTTTCGCTAATATAACATGCCACTATAACTGATATGGAACAGTATCGGACTTCTAGGCGAGTTACTGAGATAATAATCAAATGCTAACCTAGATCCTTTTGCGGATAGGTAACTGTTTTGCGGTGCAGTTACTCATTTATCATCTACAAATTGATGTCTCGACTGAATAAGTAAGTGGGTAAATATTACGAGTATAACCTACTTAATCGAAGTAGGTGAATAAACCTTATTGGTTTACATATTTTTGGGTATAAAGTACTCGAGTAGTCGATAATAAAAGTACACTATTTGAAAAATCTCATCGAATCGTAATACTTAATGCTAAATTGAGTAGGTAATAAGGAAGAAAAATGTGAAACAAATAAATACAAATAATAATTATGTAGCTAATTATGAAGATGGACCAAATGGACATCCAATAAGACTCAGAATTGATTTAAATAAAGAACGAGGAAAAGAGTTAGCTGTCAAAAGAAGACAAAAACAAACGAAAAACGATGAGTAATAAACACAATGGCTCTCTGAGAAGCTAGAAGTTCCCCAAATGTTCTCATTTGTTTTAAGGTACAATTACCTACTGATTCTACGTCGATTTGGTAATGAGGTTATTATTAGCCTAACCTACCACCAGTCATTAACCGCAGGGCAACACAGCACACCTCGTCCAGTTATACATTATGTTGTTTATAAAACACACTGCATGCTATGTTTAGTAGCTCGAAGAAGGATAAATTAAAAAAAAGTAGGCGATAGTATTCGCTATTTATGGGGCGATGGTGATAGTGTTTCACTTAGGGCCTCGTTCACCACCTCCAAATAAAGTGTCAAGTAATTTACTTGTCAATTATAGTGGCTTCGGAGAAAATCGGCCCCTGGTATTTGTATTGAAAAAAATATTTAAATTAAACTAGGCCGCGGACCAAGTTGATTTTGAAGAATTTTTTTCCGTCTACCCATGGGGTGGTGTTCACCCATGACGGATGGTAATACGGCAAAAGATGATGATCTACTTCCGTATTTTGTCGAAATATGGAACAAATATGGGACTTGTTATAAATACGGGATGGAACGATCAAATACGGGACTGGTCCAAATAGTCTAAATAGGTGCAAACGACACATAGGTATTTATCAAACTAAATTGTTCATACAGTTTGTTTATTAAGATTGTCGTTTATTTAGTAGTTTGAATTGTTTTTTAAAAGTAGGTACACAATTTCCCCGAGGTAAGGTTTTCGTTCCGTTAATTATTTTAATGCACGTATCCCTCGTATAACCCAAAACCGCACACCATCTATTCTTCTTAAACTTCGAAAAGCGAATTTCAAATTAAGTCTCAAACTACGAACTAAATACATCGTTAAAAGCCCTTCCAAGGTTCGCGTTTGTGGGTAAATTAGAAACCTAGTTTCGCAACTTCCCTTTTGAATAGCCGACGTCCAATATGAATAATTTTGACTAATCTTCAAGCCCTTTCATTTGAATGGCAAAAGAAAAGTGGGGACAAATGGAAAAATTAATGCACAAGAATATTTTAAGCGCAGTTATTTGGTAATCTTAGGTAATGCAAGATTTGCATAAGTAGTTGTAGTGTTGTCATGTTACGCGGCGTATACAAACCTCAAGCAGTAAATGACTTAACCTGAAGTTTTATAACGTAACCAAATTCACGACCGAATTCCTATAGTCGTCCCTTCCGCACACGCTGTGCGTTTCTTCTGTTTAGGATGCGAGAGGTATATCCGAGTATATTTCTCGTTCATTACGCATTTGTAGGCAGCCACTCGCACATCCTCTGACAAAACTCATCATAACACAATCGAGATAATATTTCTCCTATAACTTGCTATTTTGTTACATTCTGGAAACAAGGCTTCTAAATTCTACATCAGTTAAATATTTAATCGTTAAAGATCAGCATTGATCAGTAAACAGTGATTGAGTAACAAAAAATAAAAACGCGTTTGGTTAGCCCTCGTTTTATGTGTTATGACACTTTTTCAAAAGATCTGTTAAAGTCAGTCCATTTTTTTTTGATTTTACGTCTCTAATTGAAACATCAGGGTACAGTTCCAGACGAGAATAGGATGTTCTGTCTTTTTAATTAAATGTGACAATGCTAAACGTCTGTCGCATCACTTATAGCTAGCTGTACTCATAGCTCATTTGTGATTGTCTGGCAAATGCAGTTACATACATTTTTACAAATACCTACACCATTCATAGGTATAGGTATAAGGTAATAGAACGAGGGAGATGAAAGTGATGGCAGCTCAGTGAAAAGAACATACACTGTCCTAACGGGGGTCGACTCCAAAAAATGTATACACTTAAGAACCTTCTCACAATGCAAAAGAAAGTAATTCAAGTCGTTCTTCTTTCTTATAGGTATTATGACAAGGTCCTAAAGTGTACACATATTTTTGGAGTCGACTGTACCTAAGAACTGTGGATTTTATCAAATCTATGTGCCTTTCTACCGTTAAGGGTCCGTACCGTACGCCGTCCGTACCTATACCTAAAATGGTTTAACATAGAAACAATAACCACAAAAAATATATTAAAGTATAAGGAAGGATAATAAACAGGAACTTGAAAATATTTTAGTGCTACTTTATCACAATCGCACAGGCATATTAACAAACTCTATACATTATAATAAATTAAGTGATTTAAAACCAATAATGCAATCACTTATTCGTTTCAATAAAAACAAACAGATACACAAAAGCACATTTTGTTGCATTTTTATTAGACGTGTCATAAAACTTAAGACTTTATTTAATGTACATATTTCCTGGTTGCAGAAAATTACGTCTAAATTGATATGAGTGGTTATGTTCAGTGAAGAAAATACTAAGTACTTCCTTAGTCCCAATTTAACTCGTACTGGCAAATCGATTTTCATAAACTTATTGTAATAATAGAAGCCATATAACGTAAAACTAGTTCAATGCAATCCATGTAAATAAAAGATATAAGATAATAAAATTTTAAGAATTTTTAGATTTATAGCCCGCAAATAGTGAATATAAAATTCCTAAGTTATAAAATATGATAAACGAAGGAAATAAATGTATGAAAAACAATAGTTATCGAAAGAGTATAAAATATGAAAGAGTAAAAACTTATTTTGAGTCATTCTTTGAGATCGACAAACATTGAATGGAATAACGTCTTAAATGAATATTTTTCATAGCAGACTTTAATTCCATCCAATATTCCTCCGAAATTAACATCCGATTCTTAAAACATAACCGATTAAGATTAGACCGATAGATTAAGGAAGGTTTTTTTCATAAAATATATATTTCTAACTCTATTTTAAGATATCATTGCTAATTTAACACAAATAATGGATTTGAGGACTACCACGAAAGAAAACTCTCGAAGAAAAATCCAGTACATATTTAAAAAAAATAAATAGAGGCTCTATAAAACTACGCACTTACAAAAAAAATACGATCTCGTTTTGGAAAAAATATATCGCATCTTCTGACTGACCGTTTTAAACAGTAAACTCAAATAAAACCGGAGATTTACTCGTAAAGAAATTAGGAATTAGCCTACAATGGCATAATCACAACTTCTGTTGTATAATTTAACACTTCTAATACACATGTCCATATAGTTTAACGACCATAAGATCGGGAAAAGCAATAATTTCAACCAATAAACGTTTATAGGATGTCCGAATTAAAGTAAATGCACCGTAAATCTAGCATGTCAATTTTTATTTCCAATTGAGATAATGAAACGCTGTGACCTTGACACGACGGCCAAACATTATCCTTTTGTCTCAATTGGCCTGTAATGGTCGGGCCACGTCTCGTGCTATTCTCAGATACAATTTACACTTGTATTGTCAAATTGCACCTTAACTGTCCGCCGAGGTAAGCCGTACTTAAGGCCGGTTGAGGAAGTTTTTTGAACTGGACTTTAAAGGCTGGATAAAACTGATATATTATCTTTTTTGGACCATTTTGTTATGTTACGACTGATAAACATCATATTTATTGTTATATAAAGATTAAGTCATGATGAGAAGTGGATTGCTAATCCGAGAAAAGCTTATTCACTAATGCCTTAAAGATGTCCAGGCTGCTTAAAATTTAGTTCAGGAATTTGTATAGATTAAAAATCACAGTCCGAGCGTTTTCGCAAACGCAACAAATAAAAAAAACTATTAACAAATAAACGAAATGAGAATGTAGAGAATTCTTTATTTAAATAAGCCGTGTAAACAATAAATTTTAGTTTTATCATTTTTAGTAAATCACGATAAACGTGAGGCATACATATTCAGTTCCCAACATTAAAGCAAGTAATATTCTAGGTCACGTGGGACCACTATAAAGTATGCCGATATTTTCCAACATCGAAGCGATAACGTTATTCCAATCAATAATTCGTACATAATTCATTTTCTATTGAAAACAATGCGAGTAAAATAGGCTTGATAAAGAAGTTTCACTATAAATATCATACTCTGATATTTTATGCAAAAATTATGCATAACAAAGCAACAGACAATTATTATTGTTGTTCATTCATTAAATTAAACAGTCTTCTTCAATTTATTGCATGCAGTTTCAATAATTAAATACTGCTTTAAAATAACAAATCCTCCAATTTATTAATATGTATGAGACAAATTGTTAAACAGAAAGTGTGTTCTGAAAAGCTAACAGTAACTTTCAATAATTTTATGACAATAGTTTTCACAAATCCAAACGTAAGAAATAAGTACGTAAAACATTCTGATGTAACAAAAATGTTTCTTGATTTCAGCCAAACAAAACGCCAAAAACGGATAGTCAATTAGGTACGAATAGATAGATCATCGATAACTGTAAGAAATGATTAGTCAAAGTGTAAATAAAGCCAAGTAGGATAACTTCAGAGGGTGCCCATGTCTTGTCCGAGCTGTGTTGTGAAATGTGATGTGTCAGCGTAGAGATTGCATGGGGATCCGACCGGGACTCTCATAGCTAACAACGACCACGATACGGAAATTTAAGAAAAAAGTCAACATGCCTAAAGGTAAGTGAAGCCGCACATGATGCGGAAAAATCTCAATCGATTTTAAACTCTAAAAGTTAAGTAGGTAGGTATGTAGTTTAAAATCGATTGAAGAGATGACTGATTTGCATGGTCTGATGTAGATAAGGATAAAATAAGGTTACATTCTTGTTAAGTTCACGAAAACATTCAAGTTTGAATCATTAAAAGTGTCATCATCGCATTTCAAACTAGATTATTGACATTGACATTAAATTGATACGTTGTCTCGTGACATAAACATTGAAAACTGCAATATGAACCGTCGAAGCAGTCGAAGGTTGTAGAATTAATTCAAATAAGATTTCTTCTAAGATGACCGTCAGGGATATTTAAAGTTATTGCAAATATGAAAATATGTAGAATAAAAACATCCAATAAAAATAATATAACATTGCATACTACTAAATTCCATTTATAGCATTAAATAAAAACTAGCATACAATTACCTATAGATAGATACCAACAAAACGTAAAACGAGTAAAGAAACACAAGACCATTCAACTGGCCATTTGATTCGTTTCTATTTTTGTCATAGTGAATTTTACTTCCTTCATTAACAGTAATCAAATTATTGACGATTTGTGCACGTGCTCGGATCTCGTGATATCATCAGAATACAAGAGTAGGTAGTAGGTAGGCTGACGGACAGCCGCCGCAAGGTTGCAATCAAGAAACGAATGAAACCAATCTGATGAAATTGCCGTTTAAGGCTCTAATCGAATGGCATTAAATGCTTATACGACTGTTTGATTGCTGCACGTTCTCTTGTTTGAGCAAAATTCTAATTAGCTGTTCGTACTCTTTAATTAATGATTGCAAAAAATGTAAACACCACATAATACTACGCTGTACTATAAGTATCTACTAGTAACATCATTTCGAATACTGACAACTAATATTTAATAATGAATTCTGAGAATTTGTGTTAAATTCTTAATTTTTCCTTTTATCATACGAATTATAAAAACATCCCTAATGTTAATTGGGCTTTTTTTGTTTTTGAGTTAGCTAAGTCAAAATATAATGCAAATTTTCAATGAAATAGTAACATAATATGATTCGCAGTGCTTACTATTTATTATATATCTAAGTACTTGTTTTACGTGTCCATTGAAACTTAGGAGATATTTCATTTGATGTCGGGGCGTCCCGCTTCTAGCAGGAGGTGACGTTAGGCGTTTAATTAAAGTTCCCAGTTTTGGATAAATTAATATTTCGGAAGAAACATCTGATACGAATACGAAGACTACAATAACAGAAAGTCGGCGTCCGCATAGAACAGATGTTTGTTTAATTAAAAATTTTAATTCGTTAGCTAATTGTATGACTAAACTTTGTGATTGTTCGTAAAGTAAAAATGAAATTTATTTTGTTCATGTAGCATAGAAGTTTCAAAGAACTTTGAGGTTGTAAAATTTTGAAACCTCAGACAAAATGTTTTGTTGAATTGTTCTTATTTTAAATATAGATAAAGTTCTTACTATGCATTAGCATTTTTTAATATTAGATAGATAGATATTCTTTGTTGCGTAAAAATAGAATACATTAGTGAAATAGCCAGCAGTACAGTACAAGTACAATAAGGCGGGTTTAATTATTAATTATCAATTTATTAATATTTTTGTTTCTTTATGACGACCCGTGTAGCGCAGTGTGCAATCACTCAAGTATGTGATGTTGTCTCATTTTTAACTACGCTTTGTAAATTTACATTTTTCAAAGTACCTAACATTCCTTAAAACATGTACAATGCATTAGTTAATTGTAAAAAACAATAGCAACCCATATTACTCATCCTGTAGTAAGCAGTGCATATAGAACTCATTATTGTGATTGCAAACTACAATGATGAAACGCTTAGCCATAAGCACACAACCTAGGAGGAAAAGGACTATAACGAGATGTGGTCATCTTTTACCACATTGTTATTGTTTGCCTGCTAAATTGTTTGTTTATTAATGATAATTATTTTTCTCCGCTCCGCTTCGGTGGAGCTTGGTTTTCCACTTTTTTTTTTTCAAAATGACACCTCACGGCTAACCAATGAAAACAAATTGCATTAAATATTTGCTTTCGTCTGTAGTCTTTTTTTCTGTAGGTATTATCTAACTAATTACATTCTACATATATCTATACTCTGATTCTTAATCATGTGGAGGAAACTGACAGATGTCAATGTCTCATCCCCATACATTATCACTCAATTTGACAGATGCAAAATTTCAAAATGTATAGAAACTTGACATTTGCATCTGTCAGTTTACTCCACATGATTAAAAATCAGAGTATAGTGATTATCTATAATCATACTGATTGTTATAAATTGAGTTATTAGTATAATTTGCACTAGATTTTTTTTCCAAATCATTGCACATTTTCAATGCTTAATTAGTTCCTTGTCTTAGTAGCACTTCCTATTCCTTTCCATGTTTTACTACTTCTATCATGACCTCGCACATCTCTTGTTTCTTCTCTCATTTCCTTGCAAACGTCATCATACCTCCTAGTATCACATCTACAATGCTCAGCTCATATGTCTGATTTCGCTATCAAAGCGACGAACACGCAGAGTCTGTTGATTGGCGGTCTTGAGTTTCATCGCCCGCACCACTTGAATCAATGAAGAGCCATTGGCTCATTGTTTAATCGTCTGTTTTATCAGCTGGAATGGCCACGCTAGAAGGTTCGTGCATAAGACGGTTAACACGTAATCGTGTCATACCCAAAAACATGCACAGTCTCAGAAGTAAGAATACAACTGTTGAGTTACAATAGATGAGTTCTATATTTAGAGAACGCAGAAATGTTAGCTAAATGGGAACGAACGTAATGCAACTACTTGTTATATGTATACCTACTATTAGAGTAAAGCAAAACAATTTGACGTTCATGAACGTATGCAGTTCATATCGTAACAGTGAGAGCCAAAACCTTTTATCGTAAATTGAATTATGTTTCTATTCTGGTGCAATATCTTTAATCATAGTGCATTTGGCGTTGTATTATTACCTACGTGACGTTGTGTTACTAACAGATATTCTGAATGTAAATGTTATACATTTACGAGTTTGTCTGAAATTCATTAAGTGCTCTTTTTGTATATCCAATTAACAGTTCCCTGTGTAATTATGTGTAACAAAGCTTGGTATTGTTTTCTATCATTTGTCTTTTCTCTAATGACTATCTAGGGTATTGTTAGTGCCGATTATTTTATTTTTTGTTGTATTATTTTGAATAAGACATTCTTAATTGCACGAATAGTACAGGGGCATTAGGTAATATTTTAACGGCGGCTTTATCGCTAGTCCCAGTTTTTTATATAAGAGAGGAACAGTACCTATTTATACTTAATACACATGAACAGATAGTAATATCTACTTAGTAAATAAATACTACAAGTTTTCATATTCCTTTAGTAGATAAAATAATTCATCTACAGCTTCTAACAACTTTGTTTACTTTTTAAAGCAAACGGTCTAGTTGAGTGAGTTCCTATTAATTGGTTATGAGTTGGAGAATTCAGTCATATGATCTAGTGTTAGTAAGCGATGTAAATAAAGTAATTTGCTTAGTTTTCAATACATCATTTATCATTTCATTACAACAAAAGACGCTATTGATTTATGGAACTGAGTTGTTATTTTCTTATGGTCGTCGTAACATCATCATTTATGTTCTAGACTTTGTCAAGGCTTCATTACATTAACCTTACTTAACATTATATGAATATCAAATCATTCAAGTTTCAATTCGTAATTTGATAAACTTTACATAAATGCTCCAACATATTATGTTATCCTTCGTTTATCCTTAAAGTGTTCATCGTTATATTTGATCTTGATTTTTGCAAAAGTTAACAACTTGCAGTTTCGTTATCGTGATCACAGAACCCATTCTTTCTTCACTCTTCATTTCAATACCTTTGTTATTCTTAACGCGTTTGAGTGACGCACTCAGCACTCAATCAGTAGCTGTATTATCAAACACAGAATCGTTTGGCATACCCTACGTAAACGTTTAACGTTTTATATTTAAACAGCACAGTTAAAGTGCATGGAATGAACAATAACATTCGCGCCGTTGCCTGGGGCGGCCCTATTGTGAGAACTGCTATTGATTTCGGGACATAGTTGTGTGACTGTGTACTGCTGACCCTGGTGTAGAGATGTGCAAATTCACAATTTAGATATACCGTCAAAATAATATTACATTTTTCATATATTGTTTACGTATAATTATATTTATTTAATTTACGTATAATAATTATATGGTTTTAGGTATGTCGCCGAAGGTATGCCGTAGAAGTAATTCTATTAGTGGATTTTTACCTCGCACTTAATGAAAAGCAGCGTTATGTATACCGTACGGTAACGTCCGTTGCATTCGGTCAGCATTCTCCCAACGCAAAAATTATTAGGTACATACTTAGTTTCGTCCACAGTTTTTAATACTAGCCTTAATATAGCTACGAATAGGGCAGGATTGATTTTTATTCATCGATTTTTTATTAACATCTCTACTCTAAAGGCCTATTGTTAAAAACGGTTACATTAGAATTGTAAAGTGCTCCAGTAAATTTTATTGTAGTTGAAGTAGTAGTCCCGTTCATTCCCAATCTGATCGATGAACCTAATCAGACCTTTTCAATTGAAATTCGATTCGCGTCGATCAGAGTTAGCGATTCCATCGATTTACCTTTTGCGTTTGACTTTGAACTAAGGTTGAAATTACCGGTAGGTACAAAAAAAAGTAAAGTATCAGCCTATGTACTGTCCCACTGCCTGCAGTGGGATTAAAATAATAATTTCTACAATTCCTTTCATGTCACATTTTATAAAAGTCCAAGCAGAAATATGCCAAATACTTATTATGTTATCGCCACTTTAATGTTAAATAGTTCAGAATTTGGCACTGACTTCAATATTTTTTTATTTTTGCCTAGTTATTTTCCAAAAGTTCATCAACTTACGATTTGGACTATTTTATGGCGAAATCCGGAACTATGTACTACAATTTCTGGAGCAGAATTTTAAACTGTATCGGTAGGTAGGTAATTTGAAGTATTAATTCCACCAAAGAAATAGCGCAACCAAAATTTCGCAATCTGAAGCTAGAATATTATAATTCTGAATGCAAAAATCTAGACTTTATACTCAATCAATAGGAATGTACTAAGATGCCGTTAACGAACCATTAATGTACGTAAATCGCCATCCTGATCGGATCATTTCCTGAATATTTCCTGTTTACGTGTGGAAATATTTTGATTAACTCTGAGTTATATTGGGTTACGTGAGTCGGAACCCTGCACTGTGCCTGCACGTCGATAGGCAAATAGGTCTTAATCATAACCTACTCGTATATAGTGACTTGCAACCTTTTTAAACAATTTTAAAAAAGGAGAAGATCCTCAATTCGTCTGTATGTATATTTTTTATGTATGTTCATTGTTATCGATATCGCCGTCCATTATAGACGGATTCCAAATATTTTTTTCGTGGGTTAAAGTTTACTACCGAGGTAGTCCCATTTCACTCACTCTCATCTGATGATGGGACCCAACCGTCAAATTTTAAATAAAAAGTTAAAAATAGAATTTCTTCAACTCTTTTCACGTAACACTTTCACTTGATCTATTATACCCATTTAAAATATCATGTGGCCAAATTTCATTGTCCGTAAAATATAAATATGTTTTATACGAGTAGCATCCTGATAACTTCTGCATGTGACCACACCATGATGACAAATATAAAAACACATACTTACTTATAAACCATAATACCTATAATTTATATATTATCATAATAATATGATTCTGCTCTCTTTCATGTTTAATTTCATTGACTTTCCACCTTAAAATAAATTGTTTATAAGAATAGGTGTGATAATATCCCTTTACCAATGATCTACATTTGAGTCTCTGAACCAAATATTTTTTACGTCTTAATTTCTACTTCTTCTGGTGTAGCTGATGTCCATGGGCGGTGGTGTTCAGGTTTACCATCAGGTGACCCGCTTGCTCGTTTACCATTCTATATCATAAAAAAATGTATTTGTTCGTTATTCGTATAGGTACTTAGATTCGCATCAACAACTCATCAGTTTTTTTAAGGCCCATAAGCCTTTTAAAATCCAAAGACAATTGATTTTCTACTTGTGTCTGCTGTCTCGGGCCATAGGAGGTTAACCATTAACCAGGCTATGTACCATATGAGACCACCAGATTTTGAACTTTATGCAGTTATGATAAGGTTGAAAACCAATGAAAAAAAATATGTCTAGTTGCCTGGTTAACTAATCAATGTTAAATTTGTTGACAGGCGACGCCGATATGTCGCTGAAGCAGGGCAGCGGCACCGGCAAAGTCCACTTCGGTGGTCTAGACGATGTGTCCCTGTACGGCACACCGGTGGAGCCCGCCCCCCCAGCGCCAGACGCGAAGCAAGGCTTCCTTCGGAACCAGCTACAGGCCCTCTTCCAGCCCACCGACAACAAGCTAGCCATGAAGCTCTTCGGCTCGAAGAAGGCTCTGATGAAGGAGCGCATCCGGCAGAAGGCGGCTGGACACTGGGTCATACATCCCTGCAGTAGTTTCAGGTTAGTGCTATTGTTAAATTTGTTACAGCAATTTATTCAAATGTAAATAATGCACTTGAAAAAATTGTCGAAAAATTCAGGTCAGACTCGAACCCAAAACCTTCCACATACCGGGCAGGCTGTTCTACCATTTAAACTAACCGAACCTCGTACTAAGTCGACGAAACGATTTTTTTGTAAGTGCTTGATTCGCCATGAGCGACGATAGTTTCATCGACCTATGTATACATCTGCAATATCCAGTGGAAACATTAACTATTACAGATATTTGACCACCAGCTGCTAAATACTAGTGTTATTTGTCACAAGTTAAACTTACCTACGCTGGCACAGCGATCCAAAATGGAGCTTGGCCTCGAACGTCAAAGTTCGCCATTATATTCGGTCCTGTGCTAATTCCGCCCAATTGTGCACGTTTAGTGCTTTTAGGTCCTTGGCAACACAAGTTGTAGGTAAAACAAACAACTAGATTTTTTGTTAATAGGGTAATGTAATGTAAAGTGGACTCCTGTTTCCGCACTTAGACTCCTACTTGGTTGTGTTATTGATAGGGTTTCAATAGCGGATATTCTAACATTTGCTGTTGGATTTAAGGAAAATGCGGAGTCACATTTTCCTGATCCTAAAGGTGCTATTTATCTAAAAATTCCCATTTTAAGTGACTCTAGAGTAGACGCCCTGATAGATAATCAGGTAAAATCAAGTCACTGTAAGGAAAACATTGCTGTAAAACCATATTATAAATTGATGTTTAAAAAATTATAGAGAATTATGATATAGATTATTTGAAAGGACGTCGCCCTGAATAAGGACAAAAGAATGATATTCGTTGTATCGAGTTGTGGCATTTTTATCGCCAATTTAAAAATAAAATCACGGTTCACCTGAAAAACAAAATAGGAAATACAAATCTGAACTTTTTGTACTCGTAGTGAGTTGGCAAAGTGAAAGTTGCTGTATAAGTTTCAGCAAAGTACTGGTAAGTAGAATCTGCACAAAAATTGCGTGAAAACTTTTTGCGGATAAAACTATCTAAGTAGAAATTTTATTTTCCGAGAAAAACACCGTGCTGCCACGTTGCGGTACGGTGCGGTAAACTTTTGATTGTTTAAGATCCGCTGAGGGACTACCTGAAATAGGTTTGAACCCATTTTTCTTGTACGTGTGAGAAAACATTTAATACAACAAGAAACCTTTTACATTGTAGGTATAGGTACAAGTTTCCTTAAACAGTCCTTCTTCTTCTTATGTCTTTTCAACTAGTCAAAGTTGGCTGTTAGCTCCGCATACCTTACTCGGTCTTTTGCTAGATGGAAGAGTTGGGTTGGCAAATGAATCAGCACGCTGAAGTCGCAGAAATATGTGGCTTAGACAACGTAATTATAATATAATTTAAAAGGAAAACAGTTCGTACTCACGACAAAGTAGCAATTCTTGCACTCGTCGGGAAAACTCCAAAGTGCAACTATGTTGATCAACCCGACTTTACGTGAAGCCATAAAGGAGCTTTTAATGGCGCCGCCAACGCGACATCTGCTCGTGTTAAATTTTTACTACCTCGAACGTTATAGATTTGTGACTAAGATAGGCCCCAATATATTTATTTTAACCTCACAATGCTGCAAATGTATCGAGTTTGAAATCTATCTTTTTTAGCTAATTTCAACATCAAACTTTTGTTGTCAATCCAGATAAACTCCTCAGGAAATGGTACCTAATGCACAAACAAATAGTTTTTGTAATAGTCCTAATTGTCTTCTTTTTATCGAGATAACTTGTGGCCCGCTCTCACTTCGCTTCGGGACCGTAGTTCAAAAATGAACCAATAGATGGACGTCGACTCCATCGTGCAAGCGTTTTGTGTTTTCAGTTTAATTATAATCCTTGTCGTTATCTCTTAATAAATAGTATAGATAGCGATAAAGTTAGATTTTATTAAAGTTAGAAAACTTCGCCACGCGAACTGCGCTGTTGGTGGCCTACAAGAGGTCTTCATACGTGCAGCTATCCTGATTATGAAACCTAAGTACTAAATATGAAATAATATAAAATTACTAACCTTGGCAGTGTACCAAAGCTGCTGGAACATTACCTCTTTGTTTATGGATTCCTTACAAGTGCGCCTAATTGTCATATATTTTGCTAAATCTGCATAATGCTCTGCATAGTCTTATACGTGGAGGACGTAATATTATACCCGTATACCGTAACTATGAATGCTTTCAAGGGCCAAGGACAACAAAAGATAGTTACTTTTAGAACATTGAAAACATACTTTTGAATTTCTGATAAGAAAGATTTTGAATCTAAGTTATTTCAGCTTTAACTTATCAATGCAAATATTTTGTATTTCTAACAAGAAACTACATGACCAAATATAAAAGCCATCAATACCAGACAACAAAGAAGTTTAAAAAAGCTGCCAACACATTTCAGCTTTTCATTGTATTGAATAGATATATGATATATACGTTTCTGATCAGGACAAAGTGTTAGTGAAATATAATAAAAATAACGGAACGAGTGAAACCTTCGGAGTCTGCGACATATCTTTGCACTAAGCAAAATGCGTCGAAGCATAAACCCAAGAAAAGTAAAAGAAAAGCTTGCTATTTTATGCTGGTTTTTTAATCTCGTAAATGGGTATATTCTACTTTCGTATATTGTGATATTTACAAGAAACATACAGGGAACGACGCGCATGCAAGAAATATAAAAGCAAATGCATTTTTCAAACCATTCAAATATTTTTATAGTTAACGGTTAATTAAAGTGCAATTAGGTATTACCATAAACTCAAAATAATTAAATACACAACAAAAATAGAACAAATAATAGAAAACGATCCAAAACAGTATCAATTCTAATAAAAATACACGGATATGTGTCTTGCGGATACGCATGTAAACTTATATGAATTTGAATCGGGAAGTTCGTCAGTGGAAATCCCCTTCTTACAATACATGTTTTAAAGTAGCTTATGTACTATATTTTATAATTAAACTGTATCCGTTTAATCTATTTTCCTATTAGATTTGCGGTGCAACTTGCCCTAGTTAATAAATTCTGTGTGTTCATTTCAACATAATATTTCGGAATGCTGACTCACCAATGTTACTGAAGTAAAAATCCTGATCAAGATGCGTCATAGCTAAACCACAAGGTTATCTTCCAAGATTTATCAAGCAGAGCCATGTAGGGGAATCCCATTAACCTATTAGGACAAGTGAAGGCAAATATAAAAAGAGAGAGATATAAAAGAAATCATTGCGTCATTTTTTGAGAGGTTATGAATCAGAAATAGGTATACAGTTACACACAAATTTTCCAACCGCAATGTTTACCCCTAGAATGTGTGGAATCGTACGTCTTGCTGGTGGCAAGACGTACGATTCCTTAATATCCAATTCGAAGAATTAATTTCCATAAGATTGATCATAATTATTTTGGTCTTAATTTCTTGCTGTTGATGTTTACTCGTATTAATGGTCTGCAGCCATAAATGATTTCAATATAAACCGATAACACCTCAATCATTAAAATCAATTTAGTAGCATTGACGTAATCGACAATCTTTCTCGTACCACGTAGACTGTAGAAATCATACCCCCTTACCCATTCGCTTACGTAAATGCGTATCCCAGTCAAAAGTATTTCATCCATGTAACCTTGCTTTTGTTAAGATCATCATAGTGTTTAATTTCCAGGTGCGTTCAAAGCCATTGCTTTGGAGCCCGGGGTAAACTTGGACCATGATCCAGGATGTGGGAAGTCTGGTAATTACAATGGACTGCCGATCTGACCATGCGCAACCCTTAGATAGAGGAAGCAGACCTAACTGAATCATAACTACTAGCTAGGCTGGCATTATCCACTTCGTCTCTGCAGCGGTTCCTTGAACGGCCAACTGGCCGGGAACACCAATCAACCAACTGCCAACTGGATCATGGTCGCACCTTCTTTTTACGGATTTAATCCCGCGCATGGTGACCGCACCTGTGATTCCGCCAATGTCAAGTCTTTAGAGAGTGTTTAGAGAGACACATGTTGGAACCTTGCTATTGTATTGCTAGCTTATTTTGTCCATCAGAGCGTAACAGAGAAGGACTGCTTGGCAATTAGGGGCACGCTTAGCTCATTGTCAACGCTCGAACTGCAATCTGCGCTTGCGCAGACGTGTTTATTTAGACTGCGGAAATGCTTATCATTATGTCGCATAATCTGTCCAACAGAGGGACATGTGACATTACTCACATCACTGACTGACATGCAACTATTTAATACTTACTATTAGTGGTAAATACTTTGTATGGAATTTTGATGGTGCATAATAATACCTTACTTAATAGGTTAATTTCAAGCTCTTAACTATTCTTTCATACTACGTGAGGTCCAACTGATGCTCTATTTATAGTAGTAGTTATAAATGTGCCTGAAAAAATACTACTATCGCAATTATGCGTTTAGCGTACATACTCGTATATTAACAAGGACTAACGTGTAATCAAAAGTACGTAAAATAACTTACTTAACTACTTCTTAAATTAGGTATTAAGCCTATAACTACAAAGGCACTGACAAACTACTTTTTTTTAAACTGCAATGGCTCTGACATTTTTTTTTTCAATGTTACCATGTCTGCTATATTTCAGGAACGTATACATGAATTAATATCGAAAGTTTATCCCTTAGATATCCCACGTCATATTCATGATACCCCGTGACCTCAACGAGGGACACGAAAATAAAATATCGCTGCACCCATTTTACGGAAACACACTACGACCTGACACCTATGTAGACGGTCTTATAAAGAGCTTACTACGTAATAAAAAGTATTAAGTAAAGGTACAACATAATTTACGATGCATGTTCGTCCACCTGGTAAGTGCGCGAAGTAGCTCCAGCCATTATGCAAACACTTAAAGTATGACTCTTGTAACAAATTACAGGTGGCTAAGTAGACTCCAAGGCACAGCTTTGAATTGCTTACCGGAACCTCATTAACTGGATTAATTGTTGAATACCTAATGCCCCGCGCGTTTATAGGAATCTGCCATGGTTACTAATTGCTATTTTGCGAGGAGTACCACACCACAGTCTACAGCAAACCATCAAACCAATTTGAACCTTAACTACATATTGTTTTAGGATGCGTTTGTGCGTTGTGGTGACGGTAAACCCAGAAGGATTGGTCGTGTTAAATATTAATTTTGTAATAAGGGCAGTCTTCGAAAGGATTAATTTTATGATGATTCATTGTTACAGAGGCGAAATAACTTTGTGCAGTCTAATTTTAGATCAAAGCAACTTTATTAATACATCGCTGCATTACGTAGCAGTAATCTTAAGACGCGAGGTTTTTTTACTAAGATTTCCGCAAACCTACGTCACGATATGATAGCAAAAAAAGCCGTTATTAAATTTGGTTTTACTCGATCTATAGGGTCATAGACCTACTGTCCTACCTCAAATAATATACTTAGTTACTTGTATATTTACATCGCAAATCGGTCAATCGAAAATAATAGACAAAATGGGACTTCCGCTCAGCAATACAACATAGAGGTATTGTTGTTATTAGCGAATGAAATCAAAAACTTATGATTATATATTTTTGCAAGACAATAGAATCTTATGCTGGAGCTCTGGTCATTTCGTATGTATAGGAACCTCCTACGTACCAAGTACTAGGTAGATAGCACTTGGCGAGAAAGGTCGTTCAATCTTCCCTTTATAGCGGCCGGATTGGGCGTGTAAAATATTAATTTCGCAAGGAAAGCCCGGTCCATTTTGAGGCCTAATTGCATAAATGATTAGGCTACAAAAACTAGTGGTTTCAGAAGCTACGAGTATCTACTCGCCTCCTTCAAAGTAACAAACTACACGCAGTATGGATTAATTTGATGATGATTCATTGTTACAGATGCGAAATAACATTGTGCAGTCTAATTTTAGATCAAAGCAACTTTATTAATACATCGCTGCATTACGTAGCAGTAATCTTAAGACGCGAGGTTTTTTTACTAAGATTTCCGCAAACCCACGTCACGATATGATAGCAAAAAAGGCGTTATTAAATTTGGTTTTACTCGATCTATAGGGTCATAGACCTACTGACCTACCTCAAATAATATACTTAGTTACTTGTATATTTACATCGCAAATCGGTCAATCGAAAATAATAGACAAAATGGATTTCCGCTCAGCAATACAACATATGTATTGTTATTGGTGAATGAAATCAAAAACTTATGATTATATTTTTTGCAAGACAATACAACCTTATGCTGGAGCTCTGGTCATTTCGTATGTATAGGAACCTCCTACGTACCAAGTACTAGGTAGATAGCACTTGGCGAGAAAGGTCGTTCAATCTTCCCTTTATAGCGGCCGGATTGGGCGTGTAAAATATTAATTTTGTAATAAGGGCAGTGTTCGAAAGGATTAATTTTATGATGATTCATTGTTACAGAGGCGAAATAACTTTGTGCAGTCTAATTTTAGATCAAAGCAACTTTATTAATACATCGCTGCATTACGTAGCAGTAATCTTAAGACGCGAGGTTTTTTTACTAAGATTTCCACCAAGTACTAGGTAGATAGCACTTGTGCGAGTAAAGGTCGTCTAATCTTCCCTTTATAGCGGCCGGATTGGGCGTGTAAAATATTAATTTCGCAAGGGAAAGCCCGGTCCATTTTGAGGCCTAATTGCATAAATGATTAGGCTACAAAAACTAGTGGTTTCAGAAGCTACGAGTATCTCTCGCCTCCTTCAAAGTAACAAACTACACGCAGTATTATTTACAGCAACTTGAAAACTTGTGTATGTTTTACAACATATTCACCTCCTATCAACTGATTGAAGTGGGACTGAAGCGATTTTCATATTGCACCCTGTTACTTAGGATCGCTAATCATCATCAGCCCACACTCGTCCACTGCTGTACATAGGTCTCCCCTTATGCACGCCACTGCGCCACTGGTCCAATCCCACTAATGAAAAAAAATCGCTCATATTTAAGTATATTTACTACCCTTAAAGGTACTGTATAGAAAATGCTGTAGATAGCTTTTGTCCGCATGAAGCTGCACCGTGGATATTGTTGGGGCTGACAGCTTCCTCTCAGCTAAGCGATGAGATACAGCCGCGATCGATCGCAAGCGTCTGCTGTCCAATTCATCCGCTTTATCGCAGGTGCATTATACCTAGAAAATAAAGGCTACGTTGTTATTAAAATATTATTAACTAGTGGCCCGCCCTCACTTCGCAACATTAACTGTCTACCAATAGATGGCGCTGGGCGTTGATTGCATCGCGCTTGTGTTTCGCCTTTTCGGTTTGTATAAGGTTAGCCGGTGTTTATAGAATTTATCTCTTTATAAATAGTATTATAGATTCGGAGATAATTCCAGTCTGTACCTAATTACTGAGAGATAAAAACTCAATTTCCATGAAAAGATTCTTTACGAGAGTTAGTTTGTAAATATTTTTATGATACATACTAGTGGACGCTCGCAGGCCCGCTCACGTGGAGTTCGGTTGACCACAAAACGATTTGATAACTAATATCCAAGTAAATTTGATAAAATACATATGTTCAATTGTTCAGGTTTTTGGAAGCTGTACATAAATAGAAATATGTAGGTAGCTACGTATTACAACGGTATACCTATACTACTTTAATACTCTCCGCTCCAGCTATTTTCAACACTCCTACCGGTCCATTAACATTCGCGTTGCATACACGATACATCACCAAAATAGCTCCATTGATTAGAAAGTACGTGCATCGGGGGTTTAGTTTGTTTTAAATATCCGCCTATCAATAAATCTACATAAAATACTAAAACATTATCATTAACCAACATATTAGCTACGAATAGGTAGGTATATTGTTTAAATATAATTTGAATTATGAGAATCTGATGCTGTTAAAGCAATCGTTAGATATAGATAGATAACGTTTATTGGCCACAAAAACAAAAGAAATAACAAAATAATTACAGAATACGTAAACATTTTGCGGCTAACAAGGCACAACCTCAGCACATTGCTACCGCAGCTACGAATACCTATGTAGAAGCCGCTGCGGGGATGATTTTCTGATATAGAATAGAATAGAACAAATGAATAAAAATCATTATTTTAGACTGTTGCATAAAATGTGTGAACATAATGTCGAGACGTTGACATAATAAAACATCAAACTGTTCCATATATTTCTCTAGCATAATATATTTTTTTAAATCTTTTTTCTTCTAAGCGGTGACTTTGGATGCAACCGGCATTGAAAAGCAGTTGGAATTATACTGTCTTATTGAAGAAAAAAGTAATAATAAATATGTTAAGTTGATCGTTGACTAACTCATCATGAGTACTACAGTCGCCTACAATAAAATGTAAACTCCTCGACTCTTATGCTAGGACTGTAAGGTTCATATTTGAAGGAGGTTGTATACATATTAGTGCAAGTGACGTTACATCTCTATGCGCTACGTTTTACAACCTATGTTCATAAGCGTAGCTCCATTAATAAAATCAACAAAGTAACGATGTTCATCAAAAGCCATTGCGGCCATTGGCGGGACAATAGACAGCGGAATAATGACCGGGCTGCACGACTAATGCGCAAGTCACTCACAGTACCCACGTGCTTAGAAATCATGGTATGGGATTTTTGAAAACTCAACTCTTGTTTACTTTTAACTGGGATAGCTATCCCTATTTATAGAACAAACGTTATTCTGCTTGTACTCCAGAATCCACACAGGGCAGCCGATTACCGCTGCTATACGGATCATACTCATAGAGATGTTATTACCGTGGCAGTATTTTATATTTATTATTTTCTAGTCATATGGTTTTGCATCATCTTTTACTTATTATTTAGCCTTTTACTGTCCAACACTGCTGGGCAAAGGCCTTGCATCTTTAAATCGTGATAATGATAAACTTTATTGCCATAGATAGATAGATAGATAGATAGATAACGTTTATTGGCCACAAAAACAAAAGAAATAACAAAATAATTACAGAATACGTAAACATTTTGCGGCTAACAACACAAGCTCAGCACTTGCTACCGCAGCTACGAATACCTATGTAGAAGCCGCTGCGGCGCAAATTTTCTGATAATACCTATGTAAACACCTCGAGTCTTATGCCAGGACTATACGATTCATATTTGAATGAGTATACATATCAGTGCAAGTGACGTTACATCTCTATGCGCTACGTTTTACAACCTATGTTCATAAGCGTAGCTCCATTAATAAAATCAACAAAGTAACGATGTTCATCAAAAGCCATTGCGGCCATTGGCGGGACAATAGACAGCGGAATAATGACCGGGCTGCACGACTGATGCGCAAGTCACTACACAGTACCCACGTGCTTAGGCTGAAATCATGGTATGGGATTTTTGAAAACTAAACTCTTTGTTCTACTTTTAACTGGGATAGCTATCCTATTTATAGAACAACGTTATTCTGCTTGTACTCCAGAATCCAGAGCAGTCGCCAGCCGATACCGCTGTATACGGATCATACTTATAGAGATGTTATTACCGTGGCAGTATTTTATTATTTATTTATTTTCTAGACATATGGTATTGCTTCTTTTTATTTATTATTTAGCCTTTACTGTCACACTGCTGGGCAAAGGCCTTGCATCTTTAAATCGTGATAATGATAAACTTTATTGCCATAGATAGATAGATAGATATTCTTACACAGAAACAGAATACATGAGTGAAACAACAGCTATAGACAGTACAATAAGGCGTTTTTCTCGCTTGTAGCGATTTCTTCCAGACAACCTTTAGGTAGAGGAGAGAAAACAGCGTGTTGGCAATGCCATAAGTATACAGCAAAAAATAATAAATTACTATATTTAAAACTTTACGTTTTTCTTTCTCTAAAGAAAGAACATAGCAAAGGGTCATCTCAGCCTAATGCTGGGCGCTGCTCGGCGCTGGTTTACAGTAGATCCCAAATAAGTTGTGAGGTGAGGCATCTGTCCTGTGCCGGCATCCAAAAACCTTATCGGCTTGCCTTTCTTCAACAATGTAACACTTAAGTGTCATGTCCCGCTTATGTGGAATAAACGAAAGTAAAACTTGTACTATTTAGGAGCCTTAAGTACTAAAACTTTATACTATGCTATGCAGGCATCTAAAATGCTAATTGAAAGCATCTCGCCGTCACTCAACTTTTTATAAGTTAATGCCCGTGCAACTAGTTACCATAAGGAAAACGCCTACCGCCATCAGACCAATCCAGGAAGATTAATTGAAAGGAGATACGGCCAGTTAGCGGTACCGGATCGAATCTGAGCTCCAATGCCAAGGGTCCTCAACACAATTACGCGCATTAGGTCCCATTGACTCCACCTGCCGGAGTCTAGCTTGAACCGATAATAAACGAGTTCCGTATACGCAGGGTTACCGATGAAGCCATTTTGATTGATAAGAATGGTTCAGCTTGGATGGTTTCACCTGACCACCGTACTACTGCAGCCTAGCGACAACGCAGTCAGCGTTCTGCCACGCAATTTTGCCAGCCCAATACTCTGGTATTGGGCTGGCAAAATTTAATATCTTAATACGATCGACACGAGAAGAAGAAAAAGAAGATACTACCTTTTCTTCTAAGTTCTGTGATAAATACCTGATGCCTACACTTTCATTTGTCACTTATTTAAAATGAAAGCATCATTTTTAAACACTGACTAACTTTACAACACGTTTTGTAATAAGGAAGTGTAGATTTAGGGGGCGGCGAAATCTGGGCTTCATTTTGAGGTGAATCCGATCCGCCCCGGGCGGCTAACAGTCACAATACGCAACTGGCTGGGAGAGTAAAAATTTCCAATAGATTATACAAAACCCTACTTTTCATTTCTTTTATGTCTGGGATATCCTCTTAATGACCATTTCTGCAACTGGTTCCTTAAATTTTCCCGTTGCATTATAACTATTAATATTATAGACGGGAATTAACGTTAAATTTTTAAGCTCAAAATAATGTGCTTACTGTTGGTCGTTTCGACTGCATTACAGTACGGCAGCCATGGTCATAAGCGGACTGACGGTGCACAGTATGCTTTCAAAATTAACGTCGCTTTAATTCCCGTTTATAATAATAATACCAAATGGTACCGGTACTGACGTAACCGGCACTTGAAAATCTAAAGTACACCGGTACCGACGTAACCGCTTGAAAATCTAAAGTAAGTGTGCCTATTGTAGGCAGATTTTCTCATGCGCATACTAAGAACCGGTAACCCTACGGCATTCGCTACGATTGCGCATTCATGTCACCGGCACAGATGTACCGAGAAAATTGATTCCTCGCGTACTCAACCGTGCTTCGATTACAGGACGTTTTCATATTCAACCGTGTTCGCTATTTGATAGGAATGAGGGAAATTTTGGTTGCGATGTTCGACTGTCTTGTTCTTTCTTTATTAATTATACTCGTAAATAGGTTGTTTGTCGTTGCATTATAGGTACAGATATTTGATAGTAAACGGAACTAAAACGCGAGGATGTTAAATATACTGCTTGACGTTTCGACCGCCTTTCGACGGCCGTAGTCACAAGCGGCCTGGAGGCGCACGGTGTCGGCTACCAATAAGTGTTATAATGTACTTAATAATTTAAACATACTGTCGTTTAGTCCCATTTATATCAAGTATTGAGTCAGAAAATAAAATTAATCACCAGTTCCTGCATGAACTTGGCTTTGACACGCTACCACGTGTCTAGATGTATGTACCATTACATTGTGAGTCCATTATTCCATTAACCTAACAATCTTGGACCATGAAATACCGAAACTGTAATCTTCCATGTACCTAAACATACTAAGATATATATTGTAACTTATACACAATATCAGCATATAACAAAAATGCGTACTATTACCAAATATTTGTACAACATACCAGTATTGATTATCCATCGGCTTTGCCTAACGAGTCAGAAAACGATGTCGGGATAACTTGAATTGCGAAATCACGGCCCTCGCGAACCCAGGAGAGTGGCAGGCGAAAATATGGAAAATGTATAAAAAAGCATGCGAATTAGTTTTACAACAAGGCTTTTTGAATTAGGTAAATACTCGTATTTCGGGAATTTTCAAAATAACGAATACTAAGACTACTTATTGATATCATTACACTTCATTCGTAATCCGTGGGAGAGCCACGTTTCGGCATGAATGGCCCGGGTCGACCGGAGTGATACCACGGCTCACAGAATACCGGCGTGAAGCAGCTCCTGCGCAGTGAGCGAGTGAGTGAGGGTACCGGAGGCGCATTTGGGGGGAAACGAGGTTATAGGTTGGCAGCGCGCTTGTTACTCTACTACTGGTGTTGTAGGTGTCTTGGGCGGCGGTAATCGCTTACCATCCAGTGATCCGTCTGAAATGTCTCATACATTTCCTTCATTTGCCCTTTTGTAAAGGTACGATACAACAAAGAATGCGACCTCAGGAATTCGACGCGCATGACATTGCGCAAGACAGTCCGTGGAAATAACATTGTGTCACTGGGAAAGTACGAACCTTTCATGTGTTATGGCATTATCATTACCTACTGCTGAGTTTATGATTAAAATTGCCATTTAACCTGATAAAAGTAGTAAAAATATTTTCTTTACAAAGATGAGCACAAATTACAAATTATAATTCTAATAATGGATATCAAAATCTACAATAATATTAGGTAGTAATTCAATACAAGAAGCATGTTTTATGTGTGTTTCTACATGTTGACATTCAGCATCTTTGACCTGCTCAATTTTTACGACAGTTTTAATTGTTTAACGGAAGAAACAAATATTAAAATTTGGATTTTACGAGAGCGTAAAAACTTCATGTTTGAACACTTCGAAACTAAGTTCAATAACAATGCTGGATTATGTTCTGGTCATACTAATAACTGTTTTAATCTGTTGTTTTGTACACGTACCTATTCGTCATTCGGATTTGCATCTGAGTCATTATCGGCTGGTCAAATGTCACGCGTTTATCTGCGGAACAAAGCCGAGATCGGGTTTCAAGAGCGACGTAAATCAAGGGTGCTAGTACTAGGAAACTTAGACTTATCGATATTGTTTCCTACGCCGCCTCTATCGCGCGAAATGTTTTATAAACACGGCCGCACAATGTGTTAGAGGCCGCTGCCAAGTCGTGCTAAGAGCACCTACAGCGAAGTGCATTTTTAAGGATTTATAGCCAATCGTTATCACACGTGTCTACGTGAAAGTCTTTTCAGATCGCTCTAAAATAAATGATTATTATAAATTCTCACAACATCTCATACATTGACATGACTTCATACTAAGTAGCTTAAGCACTTGTGTTTCAGATATCAGACAACAGAGGAAACACAAATATAATACTTAAATACATAATTACACTCAAACACTGAACAAACACAAATGTTCATCATGTCTAGGGTGGGGATCGAACCCACAACCTTTGCGTATGAGGTAGGGTCACTAACAAATACGCAATACGGCCAGGCAAAAAAAAATGTACCAGAGAATTCACTTCTTGAGTCCTTCTAGACAGAACACAGCTAATACCTACGCGAGATAGACAAGTAGGTATATATTTTTTTGCATATTGAAATACAAATCTTATACTAAGGTACCTATTATACTGATTTAATCACTTTTTATCTACATCTAGGGACCGCCCCACTTCGGTTCGTTATTTAATAGCATCGCGAAAGTGTTTCGTGTTTTCGGTTTACCTATAAGCCTTGACATTGACAATGAGATTAACCTTTTTATAAATAGTATAGATAAACATACAGTGCGCGTAAATAAAAAATGTGATTTCGTGGTAGAACTTGTTAAGATTAATCACTTTTTCATCCTGATTCCGGTCGTTAACTTCCACCATTTATCAAAAATATAACCATATCTTATTACGGTTATTCCAATGGGAGAACTCGACGTAGATTAGGTTAACATCCTTTCGTAGTTGATATTCAAACCATCTGCACAAAGCGATATGTTAATTCTTTTGTAAGGCGAACAGCTAAGGAGTGGAACTGCCTATCAATGTTTTCCCAGAACGTTATGTGAGCTACTTAGTAGCTAGAGTGGTATAAGCTCTTTCCAGGTAGAGTAGGCGTGTACTGAATCTTACCATATCCTCATTTGACTAAGTTAGAGGGATTGCGGTTAAATGTTAATCATGCTACCTTAAAAATATATAACACAGATTACTAAATAATTGCAACGCCGACAGATCGATGATTGTAAATACACATAGTAATTGGGGCAAACTCAATTCATGTATACAGATAGGCATCTGGGAAAGAGTGTAAAACCACAATGTTAAATATAACTAAGGGGCATAGAGTGTACTCTTTTGAGTGATCTCTTAGGCAGGTGAGGTAGGGAACAGTCAGTACGCTTTCCGGGCATTTTGTGTTTGCTAGTTGGGATACCTATCGCCTTTGTTCACAGAGCGCGCGGACATGTGATGACTTAAATGTACAACTTACTGTTTAGGTAATCCGATGTTTTCATTTACATGGTCACGAGAATTTTTCAAAACTTCTGTTTGTGTTACCTTCGTCAATCTTCATAGCAACCTAATTAAGTGTACCTATACCTATAACTAGAAAAAATTGGCGATGGTGCTTTTTCCATTTATTTCTTTTTCAATTTTACACGTACATGAAGTATACACTACTGCAACTAATACACGGCAAGATACAAGGAGAGAGAAGCCCGGGAAGAAGGAGAAAAAAAATCCTGGCTTAAAAAATCTGCATCAGTGGTACAACAAAAGCACCCGATCTCTCTTTAAAGCAGCTATGTCAAGGGTTAAATCGCCAACCTTCGTTAGAAGATGGCACGACTTGCATTTCTTTTGGAGTGGCTCCATCAATGCAGCCGCGGCGAGCTATTCCACTTCGGTCGCACGTGACTACTTGCAATGCGAACTTGCCTGCAAATAAACAAGTCAAATAGTGTTGGTGGCGTTGTTGCCTGCCTGGTGAGAAACTATCGAGAAGTGTCACTACTAAATATTCATTGGTTATGAATGATAGCCTGATCACTATTTCTTATCAGATTATGACTTATGTACCTATGTGTCCTACAAGAAAAACTTAAACCGGCAGATAACCTAGCTGCACGGAATCAAAATCGGAGAGCGACATGGCTAGATACACCCCATCGGCAAACTTCATCACCCGCTGTACCCACTTACTCCCGTATCAATTACTAATTTGTAAGATTCGATCGAAAATTGTAATAATGTGAGTGAGTGAGGATACCAGAGGCTCAATTGGAGGGAAAGGGGGTTAAAGTCTTAAACTTAAAGATTGACATCACACTTGAGACTCTACTGGTGTTGCAGATGTCTATGGGCGGCGGTAATCGCTTACCAGCAGGTGATCCGTCTGCTCGTCCCACCTAGGTATCACATAAAAAATGTTCTTAAAAATCATCTTAGCTTTGTATTTTTGACGAGAATAGATATGGACATAAGTATTGACATCGATAGAACCTTGTAGACAGAAGTTAACAAAAGCCACCGCCTCGTTTGTGGTAGCTCATGCATACAGAGCGTGTTTGTTCTTCCTTGTAAAAAGCCACGAAAATTAGCCGCGTGTACCTCCGATGAAATTGTGCTGCGTAGCGTTCGATTTGCGCTTAGTATTTATCAAAACCCCGGAGGCAGGGAGCATAGGGTTGGGAGAAAATGTAAAATGATTTTTGTGAATGTATTTCCGAGCAGATACGACCTAGTGATCTTCAAGAAAAGGGTTTATTCCTGCTTTATCGTCGTAAGGCCCAAATAGCAGACACAATAGAAAATCTATTGTTTTATACCTTTTAAAAGGCTTTTGGGTCGTATGACGTTAAGAGCCGGCAACGCATTTATGATGCCTCAGGTGTTGCAGATGTCCAAAGGCGGCGGTGATCACTTACCATCAGGTGACCCGTCTGCTCGTTTGTCCGCTTTTTTTAATACAATCATCATCTCAACATTTCTCAATTTTTTTTATTATTTTCGATTCCGTCTAAAGCTTCAACCTTATTGTGCTGGTGTCCCTATAAATTGAATGAAGCATTTTAACTTCATAATATTTGACTTAAATGTTTAGAAAGGTTTCTCTTGTTTCTGTTAGATTTGATCAAATCAAAACTTCAACTTTCTCAGACATAGACAGTGGACATTTTGTAATTTAATTATATTTAGACACAAAAAGTTTAAGCTTTTTATTTTCGATTTAGTAAAAAAATACATAAAAAACTATAGTTGATTCTGGTTACAATTTCGACGGTGTATGATAGAAACTGCTTACGCTAAGAAGCTTGACCTACAATTTTACCTTCTTCCAATTCGAGTTCGAATTCCACCTCCCATACAAATCATCTGCATGGTGTGTTTACAGTTCAGTTAGACACAAAATCCTGCGGGAACCTTGTAATGAGCAGGCAGCCCTGCTCGGAAGCCACACGGCTCACTACACTTTGTTTCGCAGTGTGTAAGCTAATAATTTAGCAGTCAGCTCCTACTATTGCCGTTACATATTTAAACCGGTCGACCAGAAAATCCATTTTGCTTTAAAGCAAATTTCGCTAATGGAAAACGGTTTAATAGTACCCACCTAACACTGAGCCAAAATATGCAGGTTAGTTAATTAAGACTAAATTGTGGATACAGCGCTTTTATATTGTTGTAACGAAACTATTTGAAACAGTAATTGTGTTCCATTCTACATAATAAAGTAAAGTATCATCCTGTATTATTAGTCCCACTGCAGGGCAAAGGCCTCCATCATAGATATCAAGTCATCGCTACTACATATGATAGAATTAGGCTTTATCACCACGCTTGCCTATTGCGGATTGGTGATCACAAACCCGAGCTATGTTAGAAAAATTCGAAACATACTTGTGCTCAACCCGGGAATCGAACCCTGGGACCCCGAGATAACGGCCCGATACTTAAACCACTAGACCAACAGGGCATTGCGGGGCATTCTATCTACGTAATATGCATGAAAGTTGACTAAATTGGATCATAATATGTAACATATCATATATTTTATAAATACGTATAAGAATGATGCGAAGTAGGTTGTTTTGCCAATCCAAAATAATACTCGTAGTCGTAAATTATTGTCATAAAGATGTGTCAATTGACATAAAAAAGTTAAGTTACCAATAAACGTGTCTCACATACTATAATAATATTATTTTACACGATCATAAAATCAGTAATTACGTGTTTATGTTTAACCACGTTTATTTGGGTACTCCTCTCAACATATTTTGTCACCTCTCTTATATTTGCAAGCAGTAATAAAATAAAAAGTATAATAAATATTCTATGTATAGTTAAATATAGAAGCGTATTTTACTAAACCTTGAATAAGTTTAGCAGTACCACGTTTACTATTATGCTCAACAAATAAGCTTCAGTACTTACCCCTTGTAATGGTCTATTTTGTATCTACTGCCGATTTAATTTCTCTTGTTCTAGTTGATAAAACCATCTTTCATCAGCAAAAGTAAAATCCGCTACAAAAACTTTGATTACCAAGACAAAGACGTCTAGGTTATCACTTCGAAAAAATTCAATCACAAACTTAATCCCTGCCAGTAATTCGCTCACAGCATCATCCCGATGCCCATTCATTCAGCGCCAAGTAAAACAAAGGAAAGCTCTTTGTTTTTGCCCGTATCAATTATGGGAGAACAGCGATTTATCAGCGGTGACGACGAGAGAATTGCAGAGATCCATCTTGCGAGCGAATGAACCTCATTATCGTAATGCAGGTCTTTGAGGCTCAAACAAGACAAAACGACGCATACGAGGAACGAGAGCTCGCATGCAAACGAACGTTCGATCGAATGGCTCGAACGTGCGTTAATCCGAACCATAGTATCAATAAAGATTCCCACTTTTCCTGTAACCAGACTCGTTATTCTTAAAGATCAACATTAAGGTAGACGAGTTTACTCCTTTTTATCTCAGGGGAATCTATCATGGCCGTCACCTTGTCTTGCAGGAACAGAGTGATATGTGGGACTCTAACCCTAACCAAAACCCCTAGGGTGTCAATCTCAAAGCAATCGCGGCAAAATAAGACAGTATCTCTGTAATCGATTCTTCTACATACATTAGCAATGCAAGAAGTGCTCTTTAATTCTTTGACGATCTCATCAACTTGTACCGTTCATTGTCGCCAATTATCATAACTGTGTCATAACTATGAAGGACTTTTCGTCTATGTCTGTAATTGCATTTACCTTACTTCCGATATTTTCTAGATTGCCCCATTTGAGTTATTTATAATCATTATCTTGTAAGAGTTCTTCTGTTTATTAATAATTTCTGTTAAACATTCTTCTTCAAATACTCATCCTTAAGGTTTTTCCTTGTCTTGCAAGCGCACATGCATTTGAGATCTTTCGTTTTGCGATTTGCTACATTTGATTGTGTTTTTCCTTGTTTTCTTACATTCTCAAACGATCATCACTTTCTCGATGTTGATACGATATTCCTCAACCCATTTGCAGTAATAGTATTTGTTGTATTGTGTCTATGTCATCATGATAGTAGCGTAATCTCATGATAACCCATATAAGGGACAAGGGGAATACAGTAAGTTTTCTCTTTGACTTGATGGATCTCAACTTACATAACGAATAGTGTATTATGTGTTAAATTGATGTATTAGTATTATACATTTTAACATATTTACGATTTTTATTTCCCTTTTCATTATTATTTATCAAATGTAATTTGTCCAAGGGGTTTTCTGGTAGAATTCGCTTTAAGAGATAAGACTGCCGAAATTGTACATAATTTTTGTAATCCCTAGTTGTTAATGTTGTGCAAAGAGCATATCTACTTATCTGTAACCGAAAACAGCACAAACAATTGCATCACGAGTGGGTACTTGTTAATAAACTCATAACCAAATAATGGGACCATTAGTCTCTGTTAAAAATAGATTTTAAACCACGTAAATACATAAGTAGATGCTTGGCGAGACTAATCGAGTTAAAAACCACATTGTTTCGGCCGCTGCGGTCTGCGATGTCACATACAGCCGCAGCTGTGCGATAATGATACATATACCGGTCAATATCTCCACTTCATACACTATGCGGAATTTTAACAGGAAAAACTAGGAGGTACTTTTTACTATGTGATGGGTTTATCGTACTGGTAAACCCGAGTCGAGGACGAGTAGACGGATCACGTGATGGTAAGCGATTGCCGCCGCCCGTAGACACCTGGAACACCAGTAGAGTCAGAAGTGGGCTACTAATCTTTAACCCCTCTTCCCCAAATTGGGCCTGGTCCGGTACCCACACTCTCTCGATGAAATACAGTGCAGGCGCTTCTTCACTCCGGTCTTCTGTGAGGCCGTGGTATCACTCCGGCCAAGGCGGCCGCCGGCCCATTTACGCCGAAGCGTGGCTGTCCGACATATAAATACGTACTTAACGACTACCGTCAAGAATGACGGATATAGAACTGCGTTAGTTAATCTAAGTTAGTCATATTACGTAATCCAGTTTTAGACAATTCTACCATATAACACCAGAGCTGTCGTTCGTCGTACTTTTACTTTTTAAGTAGTGTGAAAGTAAGAGAAATACGAATATTTATGATACAGGGAAAGACCTAGTTTAAGACCAAATGATTGATGTGAACGTTTCTGGCCCGTTTAAATGTGAATATCTTGAATTGAGTTTCAAGTGCTTTCCTAGTTGAACGTTTAAGTATTGATGAATGACCACCTTTCGAAACTATCAAGAAAACTTCTTGATATAGGGATGAAATCTATCAATAGTGTGGAACTAAATGTCCGGTTGGATATTCAAACTAGAAAAATAAACTGTCCTTGGCAGACCTATCTCCCGTCTCCCGTCTCCCAAATAGTACCGTTTACAAATAAATACCTATCTTCTTCTATACTATTCTACTATTCTATACTATTATAACTTCTAAAACCACAAAGCTTTTAAGTAACCCGAAAAGACTAAAATTGACTTTAATATTGTCGCGATATAATCGACTGCCAGCGCCATCTATTGGCAAAACTACTACAAAACCAATTAAGGGCGAACCTCTAGTCAATTAAAATTTTGTCATATTGGATTTATTAGAAAAAAACATCCGGGGAATGCTCTGTCCTCAAAAGAATTGTTACTAACAATGTTTCTCGGCTCTTGTTTAAACAGATGCTACATTCCAGACGAATAAACATTTTAATACGAGTACGCCTGTATTGGAAGCTTCTAATTCAAACTTATTAAATATTTTCTTCGGAAAGCTTATAGAGAGTAAGAATTTCCTTCGTACTACATTAGTATGAATACCCACTTACTTTCAATAGGCAATATTAAAGTTTTATAACATAAACAAATGAAATTTGAAATGAAGATGTGTGAAGGTGGTCGAATCAAGTAAATACGTAGGTATAACAGGTACTAACTGGAATTAATGCTAACATCGTTGTTGAGTACTTACTGCTTGACGTTTCGGTTACATTACAGCAGCTCGTGTTCACACGCCGACACGTATGTATGGTATTCATTTGAGATACCTACAAAATAGACAAGCGGACGATATCCATTCAAAATCACTGTCACGCCTATAAACGCTCTGGTATCGATTGATAAATTGCAGCGAGTAACTGGAACGTGAACCTATTGTAAAAGATGTCATAGCATTCGTTCACTTAAATTAGATTATCTTTTTTTTATTTATCTTTAAATCGACCGATAATATTCAAAGCTATAGTTGACAGCAGATCAGATTCGTTGTTGTATAGTAGTTAAGTTGTTGTTGTACTTATATATCTAGTTGAAAGATGGTAGCTCAGTAGATAACATTTGCTTTCCATACGGGGGATCGAGGATCCAATACGAGCATGCACCTCTCGGTTTTTCAAATCTATTTGCTCATTTTTACCTTCAGCTCTGTGATAGAGGAAACCTACACGTTTTGGATGGTTTTAAAACATGTATGTAGGTAATCATAATTCAGTTAATCTGGTTCCCCTGTTAAAGAGTTGCGAAGATCAGACGGCAGTCGCTTCATTGTAATTACCAGACTCAGGCAAATCATAAATCACTGTCTTAGAGGTCCAAGCGAGCTCCGGGACGTAACCGGGAAATTACACACTAAGATGAAAGCGAGACAGTTTTAGGACCAAAACCTATAGGATAGGTAAACTATTTTCCCCATTGCGTAGTTTCCATTACATTATTACCGAGTAGGCGTTACGTTTTTCCTCGCAACAGCTGACTTATTTCGGTTACTTTATTAATAACTAGTGGCCCGCCCTCACTTCGCTACGAGACCGTAATTCAGAAATGAACCAATAGATGGCGCTGTGCTCAATTATATCGCGCAAGCGTTTCGTGTTTTCGGTTTACCTATAAGCCTTTTCGTTGTCTATAGAAGTTATCTCTTTATAAATAGTATAGTAGATGAGAAAGGCGGTACTGGCATTATCTATATTATTTATTATTATCCGATTAAAGTTTTTCTCAGTTTAAACTGTTTAAAGTACAGTTACGGGCTATTATTTTATTATTATTATACATATAATAAAAATGTAAAAAAGCTGTGTCTGTACATTGAAGATATTTATCTCAAAATAACTTAGGACGACTAAAAAACAGTAACAGAACATGAATCAATGATTTTTAAAATTTTTGTCTGTCTGTTTGTCTGTTTATCTGTTTGTCTGTTTGTTCGCGCTAATCTCGGAAACTACTGAACCAATTCGAATGAAATATTTTTTATTGTATAGCTGTAACATCAGGGCAACTTATAGGATATATTACATTTTGAAGACCCGGCTCCTTGATGTAGAACCACAACAGCCCCGCTAAACTATAAGAGGTAGGTCAATGGCACCTTAACAAAAGTTGTTCAGATTGATGAGCAGTTTATGATGCCATGAAAAAAAATCAAAGTTAATGGAACATCTGGTTTGGACCTCTAAGAGCCCAGCTACACCGTAACAAATATGGAATAAAGTGGAATGGAAAATTGTCAAATGTGATGAGCATTTTTGGATGAGATCCTATCAGGAAGGATATTCCGAACTTAAACCTCTAATGGAGCGAAAAGGGGGTTCAAAGTTTGTTCATGGGACTACGTGATTCCTTGGCCCCATTTACTCCAACTTTTGCATACACATTCTTTGACAGAATTGATGGATAAAATATAAGATTCAAACTTTAATAGAATACTTACATCCCCTAATGGAATAAAAATAATTTGGGGGTTACTTTCATTAGAAGTTGATATTTTAAATATTAAATGGGTTTGCACTTGACCTCATCTCACCTGATGGAGAGTGACAATGAGGTCTAAGATGTAGCGTGCTTTCCCAGAAGAAGCCTATTCACTCTCGACTTTAAGACACCCAAATTGTAGCTCTCTGGAAATACAAAAGCCGGCAAGTTGTTCCATTCCTTAGCATTTCGTATAAAATACTAATGAGCCGCCTTAAAAATCTATTAACCTATAAACGAACATTTATAATAAGTAATATTTTTGTTAAATTCTATTTAAATAATCATCTTTAGGTCAAGAGTCATAAAGTTCACGCAAACGAAGTTGCGGGCGGCCACTAGTAATGAATAAATTATAAAGTTGCTTTTCTGAAAAATATTGTGTAAGAAAAGACAAGCAACAATCATTTTTGTATTTGTTTTTCTGCAACAGAAATGATGATAGAGCATCTCAGAAGATCCAGCGGTCTTCTAATTGAGTTTTTATTCCGACATCACAAAGTTTAATGACAAGTCATCGTAACAATTTCTTACATAATTTACAAATGAATCAAGCATTTCTTAAGGTAGCCATCCAATTCTTACATTCCATATTGTATGAACGTATCGACTTTCCTCCCTGTACCCTCATGTTTTCTGGTACTCGTGAATAATATAGCACACATTATATACGCCCAGAAGGAAATCTCGCCGGGCGTTTTAGCGCGTTTACGAAGAATTCGATTAAAAATTAATGTTAATCGTAATAGCGAACGTTTTCGGGCTTGACAGAAAATACAGAGAATACGAATGCTGGTTATAATTTTGTTCGTAAGAATATTAAATAATTCTGTATTTAATCATAATAACTTGTTAAAGAAACCTGCTTTTTATTATGATGCTTTCAGAGTCAGACAATATTTTTATGGCACACGAGTACTATGCTTTTCACGGGCAAGCATGGCCTTCCTTAGACCTCATCTTCACGGATTGCAGTCTAATGCTTAAACATAAAAATACTTGTAACATAAAAAAGACAGTAACTGTCTTAGTTCGTTTCGACGTAACATCCTCCGTCGTATTCCTCTTAGCTGAAGGGTAGTGACCTCCCTTCTGCATCACTTTCTCCCTGATGGTCTTTCCTGTCTTCAGCAGTGTAATATCAATTGTATTCATAAGGAAGCTCAGACAAATTAACAACTACGTTCAACATTCTCTTTACACTTGTAGAAAAGTTTGAGGATAAAGTCCTCAAACTTGCTCAATCAATTTCTTGAAAAGAAAATTACCCTCAGACATTTCTTGAAAAGAAAAATACGGCGGTCATTGATCCCGACGGAAAGAACAACTCTCAATTAGCAACAAATATAGACATAACTCCGATACAACAGTAAAACAGCAGTAACAAATGTTGGGAGTGCCTACACGGCATATTGTCCGGCGCTTAATGGGGCAGCGGGCAAAGTTTTAATTAAATACGTCCAGCACTACAGATATCGGGTTTATCTTCCCACTTTGTCTTATGGAGCGCACCCTTTCTTGAGATGTGGGAGGGAGATAGCAGACGCTATTTGTTACAGATTCGAGGATTCCCCGCTCAAAGTTCAGGATACTTTTTTCTTCTTTAATGTGCACTTTTTTATTTTATAACCCTTGCGTATATTATATTTAACCAGGGAATAAGTGTTATTATACTAGCTCTGGCTGGCTAATTTTTTAATCACTACTAGGCGAGTTTTGACCAAAAAAATTGTTTTTGCAAGTTACGTCTTTCTTGAATGGGTAGATATACCATCTTGGGTACTCTTGCGGAAACTCATTGAAAGTACATAGGTCTTTTTCTGTTCTCATTATTTACCCAAATACCTTCAAAAATGCATGCCACACATTGTACCCGCACTCCCTATTCCCCCGATAATACTCTGAATGAAACATAAAGGGAAAAGCGGTGACCTTCTCAAAGCACCTTCAGGGCTGTCGCGTTTGTCTTTATGGTCGTTTTTGAAGGTGACTGGTAACTTTGGTCATACTTTGGTATTTAACTCCTCTGTTTGGACTGCAAAAATGTGGCAGTTGATTTATCATTAGATGACCGCTCACCTAATCGAGATCAGACGGAAAGCTATAGTTGTCTTCAACCATAGATCGTTGCAGGCAAATATTGTACCTGCTTTAGAGTATTCGCTTTTCGGTAGCCCTACCCAATCTTTCGTCAGCCATTTAAATATTGACACTGCAATCTGCGCCCAAAGACGCTTTCTAATAACAGCTCACACGTCTCACGCTCATGATAGATTAAATTTTCGCCAACCTCTTAGCCGCACTCGTTAGGTTAGACTTAGCACCTGCTGTGACGTCATTTGTCATCAATGGTGATAGCATTCCTTTGATGCGCCACCCTATGCTGATAAAAGGCTTCTTCTTTTGGACACCTACCAACCTTATCATCTACTTCCTCGAGCTGGGGAAAACAGATGATAAGAACGTCTGAAACCACAGCAGACCCAGTGGTCTGGATCACTGTTACGAAACCAACAGATCAGAGGAAAAAATAAAATTCAGATGCGCGAGTATTTTAATAGCAAATTATGTGCACGTCTCATTCACTACTTTATTTACTCATGTTTTTTTTTTGTGTTTATATTAAAACATACTCACTACCTTTATTTTTTATTTTCTTACTAGCCATGGTATTGTATAAAGCCTGTCAAAACGGAATTAATTTGAAGATTATAACATGAGTGTAGATAAAATACTGAGTACTCTTGTCTGATTTAAATTAATTTCACTAAATAGACCCTGTTATGCATAAAAGATCCATCCAACATAGTTACTCAATGTTGGTTGGGTCTTTTACGCAGAACAGGGTCCAATAATCGTCACTATTTTCCTTTTTTTTAGTCTTTGGTAGCCCTACCCCCAAGCCCTCGTCAGCCAGTTAAATATTGACACTGCAATCTGCGCCCGAAGACGCTTTCTAATAACAGCTCACGCGGCGATAGATTAAGTTTTCGCCAACCACTTAGCCGCACTCGATTAGTTCGGCTTAGCACCAGTTATGACGTCATTTGTATTGGTTTACTGGGATTTAGTTTGACTGCGTAATTAATGGGAATGTCGGGAGAAACCGTCATCGAAGGTACTGTGCGTTCAGGTTGGTACTTAAATGCTACGAGTACATACACTTACGGCTATATAATATTCCAAGTTAATGTTTCATTAATTACGAACGATACTGCGGTCTTTATTGCACCCAGGTATCTCTCTCTTTACATAAAACGTCACTTTGGGTTACTAGATACTCGAACACTGGGCTTAATATCTTTATTTAACATATGATATACTTTAATTGCACGTGTGAAGCATATGCTAACTGGATCGCTAAAGAAAGTTTTCATAAATATAACTGCTAGCTGTTTTATTCATAATATCGCCTTTCTTGACAATTTTATTATGCCTAGCTCCTTCGACGTAAAAGGCTTTTGAGAGGAAGCGAAAAGCCACTTCAAGATGTAAGTGACTTCTTAAATCTTCAAGTGGCTTCGCAAATGAAGTCATAAAGGAAATCTGCTATTCGATAAGCTACTCGTACCAGTGGGTCTAGGCTTAATCTTGTAAGATGGAGATAGCCATGTTTTCATATTGCATTTTTAAAGTATTATTTTCTGCATACGCTGATTTGGTTAACGATTTACATAATAGAACTTCGACCAGTGATAAATAAACTCAAAATACCACTTTTTGGAGACCCAACAGAAACCAAACTAAGATACATAGGACTCTTACTCAAACCAAAACCTCTAATGTGCCTCTAACGTTAATCTCTGCGCAATAATGATATAATACTCCAAATCAGAGATAGTACTTCCAGTCACAGTGTTTCCTAGATGCAAACACAATATGCCCCATATAGTTTCTTTAACCTGTGCCAGATCCTTATCAACCGTATTAGGTACCATGTAATACTCAACATGTTTTAGTGTTCCAGTCATAATGGAATACCAACAAGGCAAAAAAATACCTGTACATTTTCAAAGCTTTTCACTACTATCGCCAACATGGGTATAGTTAGCGCTTGTTTACAATTTAACTAAATGTTTTATCTCTATCATACTGAAAAAGTAGTTGCTCAGTGGAACAGTAGCCGCCGGAGTCGGATTTACTACCATACAAACGTGCACATAAAATAGCAGCTAGACACATTGTTTTGTTACCACGTACGTTACGCTTAAAGCGAAAATGTGCGAGCAATTGTGAACAGCGTCCAGCTCTGCTAATTTGCACAAAGCAGCCGGCTGTGGTTTTCTTTAAGTGCACACAACCATTTGAAACAAAACTACACCAGCTTGTGGTAACACGGCCGTGTTTCCAACGGGGACTACTTGCAACATTTAACTTTGTTTGTGTAGGTGAAGCAGAAATAATGACATTTGTAACTTCAATCAACATTCTGCTAACTGTAGAAAACAAAACAAATTGAAATAGCCTAATTTCGGAAATCAAAGTTGGTTTATTTACACCACGCGTAACTAAAGAACGGCTAATAAATATTAATGATCTACATTTGCAGTTTTGAAATTGACAAGTTTTAAAAATGAAATGATGGTTTGAAGTTCAGGAAAAGGGCAAAAGGCTAGAGGGTTATTTTATTGAATCTAAATTCGATCCAAAATAAATGTTTCTGCATTGTAATACGTTTGCAATCTACAGCAATTTTCAATGTTGATAAACATTGAAAATTCTTGGAATCAAGTTGAGAAACTATCTCTGTTCGGGGTATATTCTGTTAGTCGTTGTATTTCACCCGAACACGTTTCGCTTTATTCAATCAAGCTGTCGTTGTCGAGTGCCGGAATAGGCCTCTCGCAAGTTGCACCACGATTCGCAAATTTGTGTCTCCATTCCCATATACAGTCAGAATTTCAGCTCTCAGTAGCGAAGCTCTGGGGGCACAATTTGGTTAAACTGGTAATTGAAACTGACTGACGTTGCCTTGGCCTTCTCGCTTTTGTTTGTGGTTGCCATTATGAGTGTCTTTTTGAAAACCTCTAACTTGCTACTTCATGTTCGCTGTGTCTGTCTGAATATATGACTAGTGGCTAGCACTCACTTCGTTTCAGGGCTTAATTTTGCTGCTAATTCTAAACTCAATCAATTCAATTTAATTCAATTCTTTATTGCATGCTCCATTGGTACAAAGTATCTTAATTACATAACAAGTAATGTACGTACAAGGGTAAACAGTGCAGTATTGTAGCGTATGTAAGGGCATAGCAATTTATAAAATAAACATTATTTTTTATTAACTCTTCCTATAGATGACGCTGAGGTATAAATAATTTTATTAATAATATTCACATTTTGTTCTGCACTAATCAATATGCTTAAAGCACAACATTTAATTTTAATAACGCAAATAGATCAAAGTAATATTGTATGAAAAATATCTACACACCACTTTATTTATCATTCACGTACGAGGTCTAGTCAATAATTTCATCGACTTCGGTTTATGTTAGTATAATATTTTATTAGTCGCAATCGGTATTGGTAACATTATGGCTGGATTATTGACAAATGCCGTTGACAAATGTATCCAAACACTGTGTGCTTGTTCATTGAGACGATGATAAATGTAGTAAACGGATTATATTGACGATAGGGTTGTCAAACTCTTAATACTGTAAATAGATTTAGAGATAAATTGCTTATTTGAAACAAAAATATTACAGCAAACCATAGACAGTTACCATAAAAGAGACCAAACATTTTCAATTTAGAACGATATTTAAAACTTTAAATTCAGTTTACCTTTCTAATGAACCCCCTAATCTTAGGTCATTTAAATATTGTAGATATTATTTACGGGTGCAACAAGAATATACCAACTTCATTCCTAGCATAGCGTGTCTATGGGCGACCGTAATCGCTGTACATCAGGTGATCCGCCTGCTCCCCTGCCACCTATCACACAAAAAACACTAAAAATGCCATTTGTACGCCAAATAGCCTTTGATTGCACACTAAGCCATTTTGGTATGCAAGAATTAGAATAGAAATGCTGATTGATTTCTTTAATAATTTGTAACTTTTGTGGGTTAGGTTACTTTGAAGAATAAAATTATTCATACCTAACGTCAATAAATTTATAAGATAAAAATACCACGACAACGTTGAAGTATATTTTATAGCGCATAAAACACGAGTAAAATTGCAAATTAACAGTTCGACAGCCCTCAAAGAAACGGGAGCGCCTGTGACAGCGTTTCCATTCGTCCCAGCTTAATCCCTTCAACCGAAACTTAATAAATACGAGACATCAAAATATACGTGAGTATAGCTAATAAAACGCTACTAGTCAAATGGGATGCCATTTTAGTTGTAGCAGTTTTTACTCTGTACTTTTTACTCTAAGCTTGTGAGTTTGTAATAGGATCTTGTAATGATTTACTACCTTCACTTCGCGGTTTCGCCCTCATATAACTTTATGAATTGTCGCTTACGTATTATTCTGATGACTGAAGCTCATAATCGTGAATTCTACTCTACATTACCATGTTAATAAAATGTGATAAAATGGCGCCCAACATGGGGCAGCAACTTTATCTAGAAAACATGATTGCACTTTGACGTAGAGAAAGACAAGGATTTCCAATGATAAAAAGAAATTAAAATTTACTTCATAAATTTAAAAGCCGGCAACGCATCAGCACTTCTTCTGGTGAAGAAGACGTCCATGAGCGGAAGTGATCACTTACCATCATTCGACCCACTTGCTCGTTCGCCTTTCTGTATCATAAAAAATAATCTTTCCCTCAACGTTTAGTCTTTTCTTATCTTTGAAGTTTTAGAAATAAGATTAGGTAAAAAAGTCTCATGATATAACACTAAAGGTAAGTAATCAATTTGAAATATACTTATACAATTTCCCAATAAAGGCCACCATTTTAAAAGATATTCCGTTTATGGTTACTTTACTAAATCCTTATTGCCTATTCCTATAACTGGCAATGAAGGTCGCTTCCACGTTAATGCCTTATTTTTAAAAATTGCCTCAGTAAGCATGGAATTTTACGAGCCTGCCTAGCTTAGGCAACCTGCGGAGCAATGAAGACATTTGTGATGTCTGGTACCACCCAGTGCTACTGTGAACCTAGCACGGGCGTAGGGTTGACACGAGAATTGATGTTTAAGATACAAAAATTTAAAATATTTCATTCATTTTACTATTATAAAACAACATCACCTCATCTTCACTTAACGTTAGGTGTGATTGAGGTCAAATGCTTGTCTGTCGTAGTATCAAAAACTAACAAAAAAACATTTATTTACAGAAAAACATGCATAACATATACACTTAAAAAGGAAAATAAAACATTTCTTACTAAATATGGGGGATGAGATGATAATATGTATTTACAAAGGAGTGTTGTCTGCCCCGCAACTCGGCGTGCCCAGAATGCCGGCGGCATTACGTTTTTAAATGGAAACTTGGCTCCTTAAACAATTCATTCAAAAAAATAATTTTACTTTATTATATAAACAAAAAAACAACCGTATACTTTAAGACTTATGGTTGTCATATTGGGATTGTCCTAAAAGTGAAATATCGATGTGTCTTGCTCGCCCAACGTCGATGCTCTCGGCGTTGACAACCTTGCACAGGCTCGCCGAATAATAAGCAGTAGCTACAGCCGAACACGTCGCTATGAGGAATGACGGCTGAACACGTTATTTTCCGAATACGCCGCGAATTCAAATGAGGAAGCGATACATCATGTAATCGTCGAGCACAGGGTGTCCTGCGACCAACTTCGTTAATAAATTATGATTTATTTGCGAACGCTAAGTTTGCGTGGACTTTTACAGCCGTTATTGTAAGGTATTTATACGCAATCGACTTACAAACTCAGTCACAATAACAATTTTAACAGGACTGCGACATCATCAATAATTTTTATTACTCAAATTTTAAAGTGATCCAATTAAAAGCTCGAATGTTAGACATATGGAATGGCAGGAAAGAATAAAGCAACACGGATCTACCCGTCGCGTTGCAGTTGGTCCGTAATATTAGGAAAATAGATAAGATGGATAGGTGATAGAAAATAGTGGTGAAATCAAGAAGAGACTATTCCATATTGACTAAGATGAAAATGCTTATAAGAAATGGAAGAGGTTAGCTCAATGGCTAGAAGAATTTACATAACTATTTCAACGAATTGAACTTCAAAAATAGACTGTAAACTGCAGCCAGATTTAGACTTAATGATTGCGTGTAATAATATTCAGTTTTAGTTATTAGTATCCGGTAGTACCTACAAACAAACTTCAAAGAGTATTTTAGGCACATATTTACAGTATTACTTTATAGCCATGATGAGACATAAAATGCGAAATTTTATATCGGTTCAAGGTGATCCCGCACGTAATACTTCAGTGACGTAACTTCCACGCTCAGGCTTTTTGGGAACTTTTACATTGTGACTTCAGCACTTTTCACACAAAAAGATGCGAAAATTCTACCATTCAGCAACAGACTAGGTAAACACTCTCACAAAATATGGCAAAAGCAGAGCATTGTGTTCATTTCGCATCTCCAGAACGTTTAAAACCTTTTGTACAGCCTGTATACCGGTGTTAAAATGAGCCACGTCATTTTCAAGTAAAAACTTTTTGTCGCCTATGTCCTTTGAATTCCGATGCTTTTCAAATGCCAGCGAAAATCGGATTTCGTTATTTCTACGAACGATGACGACGTTGAATTTTTAAGTAAACAGATGTTGAATCAAGGAGCGAACCAGTGAAGCGAAATAAGTTATCGTTCTAGTAGAATCGGATGTTGAGTATAAAATGCACTTTGGGCGATTTACGAGGAATATTCGGAAGTGGCGGGGAAGATATTAAAAGCTGTCAGAAATGCGGCCATTGACTACGAGATCTATTGGCGCAATTTGTGCAATGCACTGAAAAGTGTGCATAGCAAAAGAGTGTTCTGGAATTCAATTCATTTTATTTTCCTTTGTCTGTTGGTGAAAACTCTTTTTTTAGACGAACCTCCTCACTATAAATTATTAAACTCGATTTGAAGTTTCAAGTTTAAACCTAGAAAACCAACGCCTCTAACCTCACTCAAACCCTGACCTTTTGTGAAACTTTTCTTAATGAATGAAAGTTTAAAGTAGATGAATCTACATGCATTTTCGTACATAATATGCAAAGGTAACATTCGCATATACAGTATTTCTCACAAAGACCACACAGTAGTACCTAGGTAACATGCTTGTTAGTACAATAATTTGTCTTACTTATCAACTGAGGAAACTCTTTCAATCGTGTTAATGTAAGTACGATAAGATACTACTTCATTTATTATTTACTATTTTAGGTCCAAAATCATTAAAATAAATTGTATAAAATAGATAACTTCCGAACCTAAGCAATAAGTCTTCCTATTTCGTGTTCGTAACAGCTACTATTCCGCGGTTTTCGATGCCGTTCTAATTTTTCTTTCTTATTAATGGCTTGCTTCTCTCTTATTTATGAGTGAGTAATATCTGCCAATGTCAAGTTCAAATTGATAAAAGAGGCTACAGTCTCTTTCCTTCCTACGAGTATGTAACAATAAAGAAGCATTACCTATATTGGTTCATTTATACCTACTTTTGCTTCAAATCAAAAATTATATCTAGCCTGACTGATATCTTTACGACGTTAATATTAAAAATACTCTTTTGATACAAACGGAAAGCTAAATTTTATCACATGAATAAAAAGTTAGGTGCTGAAAATTTTATTGGTTTAGATAAATGTGGAACGAATTATTTCAATACATTTACCATTCAACGAAAGCTGGGAAAAGTGTAATGACACTCTGACAATACTATGTGAATAGGTGTAAGTTTTATTTTAAAACAGTGATAATTTGAAAAGTAGAATGCATTTATTGAAAACGGTATTTAGGACACTTTGTCACATGAATCACATCGGAGTGTTAATCTGAGTGCCCAATTTGTACTTCGTCTCCTTTATGCTCGTCAATCTGCTATTTTTGTCGTCAAATATAAATATACCAGTGCCTTGACACCATTTGGAGCGGATTTAAGTGGAATATGAGGTGTACCCACATTAGTGGGTCGGACCTAACGAAACAGTCACGATGGGTGTCACAAAACGTGACATATTATCGACTACATCAAAAATATTTACTGCCAAACGTGGGTATCGTGTACTAAAACAATCGAGTTATGAGTTACAACAATGGACTTCATAAATATAAGTAGAGTAGGTACCTACTGCGATCCGAAAGAAAGAGCATCCCTATTTTTTGTCAGCAAGTAGATCTTCAGTTATGTGCCAAAATTGATTGATATATTATATTATTGATTTATTTATCAACTGAACACCTTGTTAAACCACATTTCTACTTATCAAACCAAACAACTTTGGTTTTACGAGTTTAGGAAAAAAACAATTTTTGTCTGTTTTTGTGAATTTTCAACTGCGGCAGAAATTGCGGCTTGCGGCTCGACCGGAGTGATACCACTGCCTCACAGAAAACCGGCGTGAAGCAGCCCCTGTGTTGTGTTTCGCCGAGTGAGTGAGGGTACCGGAGGCCCACCCGGGGGGAAGGGGATAAAAGGTTGGCAGCGCACTTGTAACTCCACTGGTGTTGCAAGAGTCCATGAGCGGCGGCAATTGCTTACTATCAGGTGATCCGCCTGCTCGTCTGCTACCTATCACATAAAAAAAAAATATCTAATGGTAACTAGCCTATCTAAGACAGATCTTCTTCCGTTCCCTTACATCAATAAAACTTACGTTTTCCTTTATCTCATGCCTGTGTCTAAAATATTGCAATGTTCAAAGTTATTGGTTCATTTAGGTCTGTGTCACACTCAAGTGAAAAGTGCCCGTGTCTGAACAAAGGTCTAGAAAGGGGAGGTGGGGAGCTTGTAAAAGGCTTTCGAAACACGTTCAGGTGGCCCCGAGCCTCTCTCAAGGGGGCTGGGGAACCCTTGAGAGGGCTCGAATCTCTGTGAAGATGGAACTCTAAATTTTACCAATACGGATAACAAAGAAATGTTTTTCAGTGTAACGCTTCGTCGTTAACTTTTGGTTTAATATCGGCTGGTTTGTCACGCGTTCCGGGATTGGCCTTGGGAAGTGGCTCTTCGTGTTAGCCACTTAGTTAATTTGGCTAAGTTATTGATAAGTTAATTTTTGATCTACAAAGTACTAACACGCAGATTCATTTTGATTAAATAAAGTATCAGCATATTTACTATCCCACTGCAGCACACATAGTAGGTACTTATATTGAATAGGAACAGTCAAGTTACTTAGTGGGTATTCTTTATATATTCTACTAATGCAAGACTGAACTAATTTTTTTATCAACAGCAACAACTACATAGTATAATATGCTCTAATATGACTAGGCCAAAGATACACTTAGTCTGTTATTTAATTGAAAAATACACCTGTGAAATTTTTTGGTGTAAGTCACATGTCAGCTATTCTTTAAAAAATATCCTGTATTGAAAAATCGGGTTTGATCTGATAAAATACATTTTTACCAAATCGTAAATTGAATCCTAAGTTGTTAAACTGTTTCAATAAAAGTAGTTTGGGAGTACGCGCGCCTTCTAGCCGCCTAGAGAGATTTTATGTAAAACTTTTCCTACACTTTCCTAGGTTCACATGGTTATATCTGACTTTGACGAATATAAGAAAATGAAATGAGGTTTTTTTTAAATTGACATAAGTTAAATCCTACTACTATTATAAAGGCGAAAGTTTGTAAGTATGGATGTATGGATGTTTGTTACTCTTTCGCGTAAAAACTACTGAATGGATTTGAATGAAACTTTACCACAATATAGCTTATACATCAGAATAACACATAGGCTACAATTTTTGAGGTTTCTAATGTGAGGTCGTAAAACCTAAAGTCCACGCGAACGAAGTCGCGAGCAAAAGCTAGTATTGCTATAAAATTGTACGCCACACACACACCACAGAGACCACAGAGATCATTATTGTTATATACGAGTGCCTACTTTTTTTACTTATATATCATACATACCTACCTAAATATTTTTTGAATTTTGAATTTGCCCTTGTTCACTTCCAACTTGCAAGAGAGCTGTTTCCGTATTAATCCAAATGTTTATATATTGATTACCAGCCGGGGCAATAAGATTGACCCACGTCGTCAGCTCAAGGACGTGTAAGGGATACATTGTCTTAGCTGAATAAAACAGCAAGGGCGGTCTGAAATAGTCTGAATTATCCAAACAGGTCGAGCAAATGTCTAATTTGGCTGCGGGAAACTTTAACTTGTAAGAGAAAGATGGTTTGAGACATGTTGGGCAGTGGAATTTTTCAAATAGGTATGGACTAAATTAAACTGTGCTACTTTCAGTATCTACCTTTTGATATAAAGACTCGAAGCTGTATCACGCACGAGGTACAAGATGAACAAATAGTAATATGTTTAATTAAAAACGAGGAGCTCTTCTTTTGCTTATCATCTGGTTGAAAATTGCCAATATACTGTGCCACTATCATCAGGCTTAGGTAAGCCAATATTCTGGGCCACTATAAATAAGAAAAACCTATTAAGTATACGTACGTACGTAAGCAGAAATGAAAATTCTAATTTATTTAAAAGAGTAGAGAGAAGAGTTGCTAATTTCTTATTTGTTTCTGTACATAATATCGGTCTTATTGGTAAATATCTTTATTTGACAAAAGAAGATAAAGAATAGAGAATAGTTACATCTCATTCAATAATCATAAGTTATACTCGTATACACAGTGTGAACTTGCGTGACCCGTACATATATACTCTAGTAACAATCTATCTTAGGACTAAATGTACTCGTCTGTATAAAACATTAGTAACTCAAGAAAATAACTTTATTAAATTAAGATTTCATCATGTTTTAAGTAATCCTGAAGCTTACCCGAACATCGTCATACTGAAATCCCCCCCTCCATCCTTAAATACGAACTGCTAACAAAGTAAAGAGCATGAATATTTTATGGGGGGCTGTGCTCTAATCTGACATTTAGGATATATTATTTATACACACCATAACAAAGTAATCTAAAACTTTTCTTCTTGAAGTATTCTGAAATTCGTCAAACTAATATAATTATCTTTTCTGGCTAAAATGTTTGGTCCTTTTAAAAAACATTTATTTATGACCATAAAATCCCATTATTATTGTTTGTATAATATAAAAGAAAGCTAGATGAGTGTATATTTAAATCTTCAAGAGCATTTTGTATATTAACATAAATCACTCTCATACCCATCGATATAATCTCTTGATGCACAATCCCATACTGGTCATTAGTAATTAGCATTTTATTTTAGACCATAACTCATTGGTTTCAAGTACCAAAATTGCCAATAGCGCTCTTTTACGAAAGGAACGGTCATTGACAGCACCTCGTTCACGCTATTTCTAGGGTTTTTACAGTTTTTATTTAACAAAGAAGATAAGAAAATAAGATACATCTTATTAAATAAACAAAAGTTACTCATATACAAAGTGAGTGCGTGACGTAAATACCTACCTCCTCATCATCAGCAACCTACGTTCGTCCACTGCTGGACATAGGTCTCCCCTAATGCACGCCACCGCTCCCGATTTTCGGCCACTCTCATCCAGCCCACTCCAGCCAGCCTTCGAATGTCGTCATCCCATCTTGTAGCAGGGCGTCCAACACTACGTTTGCCGAGTCGCGGTCTCCACTCAAGGACCTTATGGCTCCAACGGTTGTCAGTTCTGCGGCTAATGTGACCAGCCCACTGCCACTTCAGTTTGCTAATTCGGTGGGCTATGTCGGTGACTCTGGTTCTCTGTCGGATTACATCATTTCTGATGCGGTCCTTCAGAGATACTCCGAGCATAGCCCTTTCCATAGCTCTTTGAGCGACTTTGAACCGCTGGATTAGTCCAGCCGTGAGTGTCCACGTCTCGGCACCGTAAGTCATGACCGGAAGGACGCACTGGTCGAAGACTTTCGACTTAAGACTTTGAGGGATGGGTGACGAGAAGACTTGACGAAGCCTACCAAATGCTGCCCAGCCTAGCTGAATTCTTCTATTGGACTTTCTCTCTCGAAGTTGTTTTTTGCCTAGTTGGAGCGTTTGTCCTAGATAGACATATTCCTGGACAACTTCGAGAGGTATCCATTAACAGCGACCGGTCCCGGATCAACGAGCTCGTTGAACATGACCTTGGTTTTATCCAAGTTCATCCGAAGACCGATGTGTTTAGAAGATTCAGCCAGGCTGCTCACCATCTCCTGTAGGTCCTGTAAGGTTTCCGCCAAGATGACGATGTCGTCTGCGAATCGTAGGTGTGACATGTACTCGCCATTAATATTAATTCCGCGCTCTTTCCAGTTTAGCGTTTCGAACATGTCCTGCAGCGCAGCGGAGAAGAGTTTCGGAGATATAACATCTCCTTGTCTCACACCACGTCGCAGCAGGACAGGCTCGGTTTGGCCATTCTGGATTACTACGGACATATTAGCGGCGTCATATAGACACTTCAACACCTCGATATATCGCCAATCGACTTGGCACCTCTGCAAGGCCTCGAGAACAGCCCAGGTCTCGACGGAGTCAAAAGCTTTTTCATAGTCCACAAACGCCATGCACAGGGGCTGGTTATACTCTTTGGTCTTCTGTATAACCTGTCTCACTGTGTGAATATGGTCTATGGTGCTATAAACTCCGTCGGAACCCGGCCTGCTCTGCAGGTTGAGCTTCGTCAAGTCTTCGTGTAAGGCGATTCGAAATGACTCTTGAGAACAATTTATAGACGTGACTTAAGAGTGAAATTGGTCGATAGTTCTTCAGTAAGGTTTTGTCGCCTTTCTTGAAGAACAACACGACCAAGCTCCGCTGCCACGCCCTAGGAGTTCTCCCGGAGAAAAGAACCGAGTTAAATATACGCCGAAGTTCCTTCAGCACCGGCTTGCCCGGCAGCTTTTAGAAGCTCGGTTGTGACTCCGTCTTCTCCCGGGGCTTTTCCATTTTTAAGTTGCCCAAGAGCTGCCTCGATCTCCTCCAAGCTGATGTCGGGTAGATCCTCTCGTCGCATGGCGGGTTAATGTGGCTCTTGAATCCTTCTCATCCGGCGTAGGGTGGGGTGAGTGCGACGCGTATAACTGGCTATAGAACGTGTAAACTTCCGAAAGAATCTCTGGCTTTGACGTGACGACTTCTCCATTTGCCTTGGTCAACTTCGACAGGTGGCTCCTTCCAAGCTGTTGTAAGAAGACTTTGGGACCCCCGGTTCTGCTCAATTGTTCTCTGTATTAAGAGTGTATTGGAGCTTCGGAGGTCACGTCCTTAACAGCTTGGAGATGGACTTATTCAGAGCCCGTTGCTCTGCCGAAGTGACTGATGGATCGTTCCGCCTCTTGTCCATTAGGTCCAGAGTCTCTTTCGAAAGCTTAGACCGTTTGCCCGTACGTCGCAACTCACAGAACTTTGCACCCTCGTCCCGAAGAATTTCCACAACTTGGTCGAGTTCTTCGTCGACATCTACGTCAATTGTGGATCCCAAGGCAGCGAATCGATTTTCCAATTTAAGTTGGAAGACGTCGGAACCAGCGAGCGATTGGAGTAGATTTGGCCGGAGCGTGGACTTCATCAATCGAGAGCGTTCAAGCTTGAAATCGATATCAGAGTGCCTCTGAGAAGTCGGTGATCACTTCCGGTTTTAAACCTATTGATCACTGAGACATCTCTGAATATTCGCTTTTTGTCCGATATGATGAAGTCGATCTCATTTTTAGTCATAGTATCGGGCTCTGCCACGTCCATTTCCTCTGGGGCTGTTTCTTAAAGAACGAGTTCATTAAGAAAAGCCCCTCGCGCTCTAAGAAATTGACGAGCATTTGCCCCCTATGATTCCTACTTCCAAAGCCGTATGGTCCCAGCATCGATTCGCTGTAAGTCTGTACACCCACTTTTGCGTTAAAATCCCCCATGACAACGTTATAGTGAGCCTTAGTGGTGTTGTGTAAGGCTCGAGAAATGTCCTCATACATCTCTTCTACGACATCATCCGAGTATGTCGACGTTGGAGCGTACACTTGAATAACCTTTAGGTTGTATCTGTTGGTTAATTTAATTACGAGGTACGCAACCCTCGCCGACACACTGGAGATTTCAATAACGTTGTCAGTGAGGCTTTGTTGACTAGGAACCCGACGGCCGCCATGTGACGGATTATCTCCTTCCCTGAAGTACATAGATGGCCAGACTCTAGGGTCAGTGTGTCCTCACCCTCTCTACGGACTTCGCACAGCCCGAGAACATGCCATCTTATGTGCTTCAACTCCTCCTCGAGTTGGGCCAGATGCGAGTCGAGCCGAAGCGTGCGTCCGTTATACGTCGCCAAGGTCAGTGTGGTGTGGCGGCCTTCCGTAACCCGGAGATTCTTAGCACCCCCTGCCCTGCCGTTACCGAGACCGCCGCCTTGGCCCGGAATAGCAGGGCTGCCGGGAACTGGGGGCCGGGGCAGTGTCGTATTCATATGGGGGATTGGACCATACCCCACCACGCTGGTCCAGTGCGGGTTGGTGGGTGGTTCGTCAGGGCCTCTTTCGTTATTCAGCAGGACGCGCCACGGGCAGGAGAGGTTGACTTGGGGCCCGAAAGATGTTGTGTGGGCCCCCTTACGTCCTATACCTACTCTAGTAACAATCTATCTTAGGACTAAATGTACTCGTCTGTATAAAACATTAGTAACTCAAGAAAATAACTTTATTAAATTAAGATTTCATCATGTTTTAAGTAATCCTGAAGCTTACCCGAACATCGTCTACTGAAATCCCCCTCCATCCTTAAATAGAACTGCTAACAAAGTAAAGAGCATGAATATTTTATGGGGCTGTGCTCTAATCTGACATTTAGATATATTATTTATACACACCATAACAAAGTAATCTAAAACTTTTCTTCTTGACGTTTCTGAAGTCGTCAAACTAATATAATTATCTTTTCTTGCTAAAATGTTTGGTCCTTTTAAAAACATTTATTTATGACCATAAATAAATTATTGTTTGTATAATATAAGAAAGCTAGATATTGTCTATTTTAAATCTTACAACATTAGTACATAAATCACTCTCATATACTCATACCCATCGATATAATCTTTAGATGCACAATCCCATACTGGTTATTAGTAATTTACAGCTATAGATGTTTTAAATTTCGAGTAGGTATGCCGTTGAGGTATAAAAATGTTGTAATTTATTTTCGACCCTAATTCATTGGCTTTAAATTCCAACATTTCCAAATAGCGCTCTTTTACTAATGGAACGTTTAATGACAGCGACACTTTTAATGCGTTCACGCTACTTCTAGGGCACAAACTACATATTGACACAGAAGGCTGACTGCCCACTAAGAGCTAAAAATATGTCATGTACTCACGCATGCGCACTAACGGGCAAAAACGCCTTTTCGACCACATCAATCCTAACTTATGACATAAAGATTGTCAAAACTGTCGAGGTCTATGGTAGAGGCCGCGCGCTTATGTTACTCATGCCGGGCAACAACCCTAGCATATGTCAACGAACTCTTCTAAATTCAAAATCAGGTCAAAGTCTAACTTATGTGTGTAATTATTTTGTGTCTAGGGTTTCTATTATAAACTCATGCCATACTAACTAATGCATAAAATTAAACCCAAAGTTAAGTCTAAGATGAACTAAAGCAGATCGATCCCCAAAGGCGGAGTACTGGTTCACTAGTCGTAAGTATGTGTCCCATCTTTTCTCACATTCATTCAGAGAAACTATGACCCGCCACATAGCGCCCACTTGAGAGACATTTATGTCCCTTTCTATACTATCCTTCGGTATCTATCGTTGGACCACAGAAACTGAAAACATTTTTCTCACACTGACTTATCTCTGTTATAATAAAGTTATTCACTCGTACATGGTCATACAACGTCCTGCCTTAGTGGCAAATCTGTATAAGAGGCTTATATAAATTTGCATGCATGGCTTAATCTGGACACAATGGCTTTGTACGACATGCATGCCGTTAGGTATTGTACTATTATGTAAATCCGCGTTGATGTCCGTGCTTCCTAAAGGATACATAAAAAAATCAACTCTGAACACTACTTTTATCACTGAAACTAATTCAGTGATAAAAAGTTCCCAATCTGATTTAACTGACTATCTACCTCTATATCTTCTTCTATCTATACTATTTATAAAGAGATAACTTCTATAGGCAACTACAAGGCTTATAGGTAAACCGAAAACACGAAACTGCTTGCGCGATGTAATTGGACACAGCGACATCTATTGGTTCATTTCTGAATTACGGTCCCGAAGCGCAGTGAGGGCGGGCACTAGTGAGTAATAAAAGGAAATCACCCACTGATACATATTCAAAGTTATTAATTTTATGTTAATTTTAGATGGCTCTTTAAAGTAACTCTTTTAAGTACCTCTTAGCCGTTAGCCTACCATCTATCTATAGTATAAATAAATAAATAAATTCACACAACATCTCATACATTGAACTGACTCTGTACTAAGTTTATAAAGAATAAAAAAAATTAAACAGGACACAGACCTCTATCAATCTAAAAATCAAGTCATCGCTACTATCATGGGATTAGACTTAATGATCATGTTTGCCTAAAGCAGATAAGTTATCACAAAACCCGATCTATGTTCGAAGAATTCAAAAACTTTAGTTCAGTTGGTGCATGGACCAATAAAACATTGATAAAATATCTTTCTCAACTCGAAATGTTTTCTAAAATCCTTAAATTCGTTATACTCGTAAATACAAACAAACTTCGTCCAATGCAACTGACGTGATGCAAATTTCAAACGCTTGAACAAAGGAAATATCTGACGTCTTTCGATACTGAACTTAAAGCTTTTGTTCGCTAAAATTTTCAAACAAGTAGGTCAGGAAGGACTTACAGGATCAATTAAACTAAAAAAGAACTTGATGTATGACTTGTAAGTTCATTATAATTATTCAAATAAGTAAATAATATGTACATATGCTCTAAGACATACATATTATATACTACAATGTACTAGTTTTAAAAATCGACGCGTTTTGTTTCGCTTTCATGATTTGTTTGTAAGTACAATGCAACAGTGAAAGTTTAAAAACCTGTATTCCCATTCCTCATTCAGCCACCTAGCTCCAGTCCTCTTGTGGTCAGGATAGGGTAGGCTCATTTGTTGGCAGGTGTACATATAACATACTCTTGTATTTGTTTATATTCCAACAAAATATCAAGTAAAACGGGACCCTTTTCAGGGAGGTACTCAAAGCTTTGTGGTAGGGCTAATAATAACGTTAAAATGAAAGTAAAATTGCCATACATATTAGCTTGCGTGTTTGATGCTAAACACACGGTGCTATTTTAGGAAGTAATTTTATTCACGTTTGCAAATCAGACCTAGTAGCTGCTGTTTCAAAGCTTACAAACACAAAGGTCAGTGGTTTCATAGCCTTGACATTTCAACCAAATGTGAGGGATGAAATAATTAGTTGTTAGAAGGAAAGGTAGATACGTAGTACGTTGTATGAAATGCAAAGTAGTACCTTCCACAGAGTACTTATAATCCACCTCTCTGATCTTGCAGATGTTTATCGGTATTGGTGATTTCTTACCATCCATCTTACCTTACCCGCTTGCTTGTTTTCCGCCTCTAGCATAAAAAAAATTGGAACAAAATGCGAAATAGGGCACTTTTACATTGCTTAAATATACTCTATTTTGACGATAATCTAGAGATATAGAAATTGAAAGTAGGCATGCTAGTCTTTATATAAGATTAGGAAATATGACGTCACCAAATTTAGCACCCATCTCACCCTTGTCACACAATGTTACACTTCGTCGAACATGTAGGTAAGGTAATTTATAAGACCACTTTAGGTAAAATATTACTAGTTTTATTGTCCCTTAGGAACTATGTCTCTTCTGACATCATCTCCCTCAGAGTGATCACGCGCAGCGTACAGTTGCATACAGTTCATCGACAGAAATAGTTCCAGCTACAACGTTGCAGATTTGATTGAGATGTTGTGACCTTAATTTTCTGATTCGCCCTCCCAGTGTTTACGCTAAAACGTACACACGTTTTGAAAGTATCTGAAACGTGCAGGTTAACGGTGCTTTCCCTCATCACCGAGGTAATCGTAGAATACCTACACATAAATTTAAAAAATCCATAGGTACTCGGATTCGAACCAGTAGCCCCCGTATGGAAGGCGCGTTCTTATACATTGAGTTACCAACACTATAAATTCACGGGACATCCTTTTCTATAAGATAAGTATTGTTTTACCTGTGATTGTAACTCAGTGAATAAATTAAAATTATTAAAATCTACATAATGGAAAATTCAGAACTTAAGATCATGATTCAAATTATCTGGTTTCCTGTCTAAAGATTGCGAAGGTGTGACGGTAGTCGCTTCATTATATTTACCAGACGTCCCATATCCTGGGATATACTCATGTTTCAAAAACCCTAAGTATTAAGTAGTAACCCTAAAAATGGTCTACACAGCAAAATTGGTAAATGCATATACAGAGCAAATTCAAGAATTAATTAGGTATCTACTAAGTAACTTACTTAACACAGCTGAGCTCTCTAATTAAATCAACATAGTTCCGTCAAAGTACACGTCAAATCAAGCATATCATTACAGCAAAGCAACTTGATCAACTCGACAAGGAACCCCCCGAGAGGTTCTGTCCCCTGAGACTTCTACCTGAACTGACTGACGTATGTACAATCGAGGACAATTTCGATGAACCGCCTCAAGGGCAATATTCTGTGGCACACAGCGCCGCAACTCGCGTTATCCAATACCAAACATCTGTCACGTTTCTAAAGTGCCTTGACATTTCAGTGCTAACATTTTTTTTGTGAAATACTAAATTGTAATAACGAGTTAATTCTACCTGTAATTTATTAAACAACGTCAAAAATACATTGCAACAAGCATAGCATTTTTGACCGGTCGGTGGAAAAAATCAGAACTTTTGCTGTCTTCTAAGGAATTTTCATATTAAGTACTATTTCCTACAATGGACGCGCCCCTGACAATGTCACTACTGCTTAACGTTAATTCTCTTCGCGTTAGAGATTGCGCTTGCTGATAATGCTCTACTGACTGATTCACCGTAAGTTTCCCCGATAGTACAAGTCGAAACTGTTATCGATTCTAGCTCAGCCCTACTTATCCGATTAGTTGATATCCATTAGCTGAGCTGATACGACGAGCATCCTAGCTTTGCGGGATTTTCGGAGACATTTTAAAAATAAATAGATATTCTTTTATTCAGCCTATTAGGTAAGTCGGTATACCAAGAAAGACAGGCTTCCCCGTATTGTAATCTACTTAATATTGAAGCTGGCAAAAAGGAAAAAGATTATGTATCTATATAGTGGAGTCACAAAGTACACTTTACATTATTTTCATAAATATCTAAATAACACTTATTTAGGTACACTTTTCAGCTGGAAAAATATTCCAGACATGAAAATATTGGGCCCAATAACAGCGTGATAACCCCTTCATCTTGTGAAAAAAGATATTAGAGATGGATGGAGAAATACGCATATCAATTTTAAAAATCTCGAGGTACACGGGTTCTAATGTACGGATAGCCGCACATCAGGTTACTACAATCTGTCAAATTTCCTCAGTTGATATTGAACCAAACACGTTTGACATAAAGGTGAGGTTCGATTGAAGAAATTTGACAGATTAGTAACCTGATGTGCGGCTGTCTGTACGACATCCCTTTTAGAAGACACACGTTCTTACCCACTGAACTATCATATCGTTACTTGCTACCCCTATACAGTGCTGCTACGATCAGAAGGCACTTCAGTGATATTGACAGTTGACAGGGAGTGTTGCTACTTATATTTTTTCTGTACCTAAATATACGACACTGGTAAACTTATTTTTTTTTTTCCCCGTGCCAAATCGTACCGAATGGCGACTATACTGTGTTAAGAGTCTAGCAAACGTCTTATCTGCCACAGTTAACCCTTGGGACGTCCACAGACGTAATGTAACGTTATTCCAGACTTAGCTCCAAATGGCTTAGACTCAGGTGTCGTGCAACACGATATCGGAGAGATTCTTTGAAAGTAACGCGATATAAGAACACATTAGGTATGGACAGATACACACCAGGGTACTCCAATCTGTCTCTCCTCAATTATATTCAACCATACGTGTTTCAATTAAAGGTGATAATCGATTGTAGAAATCTGACATTGATGTGTAGCTGTCCTTAATGCAACTAAAAATACAGGACAAAGAAAGAGAAGCTCAGGAAGAAGAAGGCTGAAGCATCCTGGCAGTACAGTGGTACAACAAAAGCGCCCGTTCTTTGTTTAGAACAGCTGTGTCAAAGGTTCGAGTCACCATTATGATCGTCAACCTTTCTTAGAAGATGGCACTCGAAGATGCCCGTACATGAAAGGTCTTATAACAACCACCGCATGTCATTGTAGGAGGTCCCTATATAGATGATCATAGAATCTAAATTAATTTAAAATGTTACTACGCGTACATTACACGTTGTAAGTTTCGTAACAAAATTAAAGGACAAAACTAGGGAGCAATAAACTTGGTAGTATCTATAAAAATGTCAACTCTATTTGGATGGTAAACAGGTAGAAACCTCGAGGGATACTTTGTCAATATAACTTGTATGGAAATGAAGAATGTGGTAAACAAAACCCTTACATTGTTATGTTAATTTTTGGAATAGATTATTGGGAGACAAACTAAATACATAGTGTGCTTTGGTAGTGCAGACATTAGTAAGACGCATTCTTAATTAACAATAAGTATATCCTGCGTCGATGGCAGATCGTTGAGACTGGCCACCATAAAGTAGTGGCCCTTTCATTTCAGGACACTCTTATTTCCAAATATACCAATAGATGGCACTGTGTATCGATTACTTCGCGCAAGTATTTTTCACGTTTACGGTTTATATTTAAGCGTTGTCGTAGTCTATGCAGACCTCTTTAGAAATAGTATAGGAAGATACAGTATAGCTACATCAAACAGATGGCTTTATTAACAGTTTGCATATAATGTGCAGTGTGCAGGCCCGACGACAGCGGAACAATGCAGTGCACACGGGGATCAAACCAGGTGTCGGGTGTTCATTATATTGCCATTATCGTAAACGTGGCCATTAGCAGCGATTCACATCCGATAGCGTCACATCTCGCTAATAAATGCGTTTGTCGTTGGAACTCACGGTATGATGATGAGGTAGTTGGCATGATTGGATGGTTATTCCAAAGTACTCCATGCTGTTCTCACAAATTGTCTGAAGTCTTATATTGAAATTTTGCATTTGAAATAATTTTGTATTCCTTGTGCAAAAAGAAGTCAAGTACGAAACATTTTGTGGAACGAAAAACGAAATACTTTGAATTACTTAACACTTTTATGACTAATGAAACAGAACAATTGGGTGACTGTAGAATGGAATTCTCTTGAAACTCGGAATATACATGTTTCGAAAACCCCGACTTTTAATTTTCCTGTTGCCATTTTCCTGAAGGAAGCTGCCAATATAAAAAGTTTATACCATCACTTAAATTGGTTTAAGGATTACCTAGAAAATCTTGCTCACTTTGTTTGAAGCGTCAACAAAAGTTAATCCGAATTATGAGTCCAGTGCTACTTACCGATTAGAAGTACAATGTAGTAAGTAAAGCATATTATGACATAGAGCACTACGAATAATCATGTTACTAGCATGTAAATCTATGTATGTACATAGACACATATGTACAGTATTCCACGTTGTTTGCTCTAAGCTACATGGATCATGGAGCCCTCGGCAAATATGTACCCACTGCAGATGTGTTAGCACTTGAACCTAGACCTCAGCCCGAACATCTTTGTTACGTATACAATTCCTAAGCTATAAACTACTCGTATCTTCTTCTCCTTTAGTCTCTTATGACTAATTTGGTGTGGATCTTCTTCAGCATCTTCCTCTCTTCTTCTTTTTGTATGGAGCTTTCAAGTCAACAGCGACACGTCTGTTGCCCATTACAAAAAGATTCTCTCCTGTAGCGAAATAAATCTCTGGATTTCTCCAATCTAAGTAAACATTTCTACGATTTGATCGTCGTTTAGGGGAAAATATCGTGAGGACACCTGCAAGAAATGTGTAGGTAACCATAATTCAGATTATTAGGGAAACCTTTATGATAAAGGATTGCAAAGGTCAGACGACAGTAGCGTCATTAATTACCAGACTCCCCAAATCCTGAACCATAGTAACCAAGCGTACCACAGGCTCCGAAGCGACAGCTATCTATAGGTACTATTTATTAATAGACAGCCTCTACAAACAGCCTCAAGGCTTACATCCCGAGTTAGAACCCGGATACACGAAACACTTGCGCGATGTAATCGACACCTAGCGCTATCTACTGGCAAAGGGTGGAACTAATAGCTATATTCTGAGTCGAAGTGTGGGCGGACCACAAGTCATATAAAAAAGTATCAAAAACCTTCCAGTTTTAAATCATTAGGGGCCTGTAATTAAAAATACGAGCAATATTAAATCAACAGTGAAGCACTCTCGACAATGATAAAAGTGCTATCTGTAATTATCGACGGAATAATATTTCACAATGTCCGAGAGGGTTAAAACATAAATTAATTACGTCACCGTCACCGAAATTAATCAGTACAGTTTATAATTATGCAGGTTGTGTTCGGGTAAAGCTGGGTCTAGAATACTTTGGCAATGTGAATACATACATATATAATTTACTTTACTCTTTCTCTCTCCTCTCTCTCTTTTCCTCTCTCTCTCTCTCTCTCTCACTTAGTGTTGTCTGATACCTATAAGTTTCATTTTAAGTAGGTACTTAATACGGAATCAGGTAAATAACACTCATCATCATCACAACTATGAACTTATTATTCCCGGCTATGTCTATAGATGTTGCTTGGACCCCAGGGGTATGCTAGGTGGCAGGCAGCATTTTATGCCAATGATCCAGGATTTGGGGTGTGTTCGGCATTTAGGTAGAATGAAGCGACTCCTGCTACCTGACTGTATCACGGTTACACGTTTCAGAAACTATCCAAAACATGCATGTTTCCTCTCGTTGTTTTGTTGCTAAATACTTAGATGAACATAGATTTACAAAAATCCAGAAGTGCTTTTTCTGACAGAGCAATGTATCATTAATCCTCTATTCAATAGTCAACACTAGCCAGGGAAATTTAAAGTACCGGTATAGTACCACTATAATGCTCCGCGCGATTCTTGCATAACCTAACGGTCACAGATTTTATCATATGTACATGACGTAATCACATATGGTCGACAGTTATCATCAAAACATGCTAATCGACAGCGCATTTCACCTATGACGTGTGCGAGAGATACGGTAGACAAATGTGCACCCCGCTTTAAACTTGCGTATTCAATAGTCGCAATTCCGCACGGGTCGCCGCGCTCATCTCGATACGCCTGTCGCTCTAATTTGACCCGGATACGTGTCGGGTAATCGCGAATTGCCGATAAACTTATCGCTATTAGGTTTCGACTGATGATAATGACGTTTCGTGGGTCATTGGTTGTGATAAATGCAGTTGAAAGTGATTGTACGTAACGCCACACATCAAAGTATGCAAAAGTGTAAATTTTTTTCAATCGACACTCATCTCTATCTGTATGAACATTAGGTTGAATATCAATTGCGGAAATTTGACAGATTGTGGTAACCTGATGTGTGGCTGACTGTAAGTAACGCCACACATCAAAGTATGCAAAAGTGTAAATTTTTTCTCAATCAACTCTCATCCTCATCCTACTGTCATAAACATTAGATTGAATATCAATTGAGGAAATTTGACAGGTTGTGGTAACCTGATGTGTGGCTGACTGTACGTATACAAGATAGTGGATTTGGGAAAAGTCAAGAAAATGAAAATACGCAAAACACCTGATTAAGTTCAACTCGCTGAAGCTACCTAAATAATAAATAAAAATGTTTTATGCAAATATTTTACCGTGAAAGAGTCATGCTTCGACATGAATGAGCCGGCTCGACCGGAGGGAGCCAACACGGAACTCACAGAAGACCGTCAGGAAACCAGCATCCGCGCTGTTTCGCAGAGTGACTCCACACCCTCGTGCCGGAAGGCCATTCCATTTCATGGGAGGAAAGGGGTTTAAAAGTTAGGCAGCGCGCACCACTTGGTGACTTCACTGATCTTGCAATTGTGTAGCTCATCATCAGTAGCACTACCATGAGTTTGAAATACTATCCTCGCTATCGAAAACTATCGCTTTGTCTCTCTCATTGTGATGCATTTGAAAGAAACAGAGCAATAGTTTACGTTACGTCAGTTTTCGATGTCAACTCATGGTAGCGCTACAGGTGATCCGTTAACTTTACCACGTAAAAAAATAAGCAGATTTTTATGAATGTTGATATCTAGATTGACATGGGACCTAAAAATATGTTGCTTTCATTTTCAATTGAATACCACGTAACGCACACCGTGATTCGAAAATTAATCTATTCGGGTATAACGCATCAATCAAGCTATTCGTATTTACACTTTTCCAGATTTCCTCAGGATGTTTCGATAGCGAAAATATAAATCGCCAATTCTAAAATACAATTACGCCACCCACACACATCGATCTAGATTGGAAAGGCTTATCGTATAAAATATAGCGCCGCAGCCTAAGCAATCCACTGAAAACAAAACATCTGTCATAAGATTCAACGACAGCAATAAAAAGGCTATGAATCATAAAAAATCCAATCACCAATAAGCACTAAGAGATTATACGAAGCCCGGCTTTACTCGCGATCGGAAACGACTATAGCTCATGTGGTAAGTACTCGAAATAAGCCTGGGGTAGGGGGACCACACGGTTACTTCAAAAATAGATGTACCTATACCTATATTATGTTGCCTCTTGCGTTAAATTTGCCTACTGTACGAAGATTTTAAAATATGTATGTACTATAATTACTTTGCCAACACGCTATTTTTCTTTCCTCTACCTAAAGGTTATGTGGGAGAAATCGCTACAAGCGATAAGACCGCCTTATTGTGGTTGTTTCAATCATGTTATGTATTCTATTTCTGTGCAATAAAGAATTCTATCTAACTTACTAGTTAACTGGCTATGTTATGAGTACTAACACAATATTTTTGCATCAAAGTTTTAACAATAAATTAACTGAGGTTATTTCAATTCATGCAACGTATAGATCGTGAATGTTTTATTATTGTCATTGATGTATAAAGTCAAAACTACAAACACAAATCCAAGAGGTTTCTCCTTGAAAGTTTAGTTTCATAAATGGGAAGGATTTATCAAACTAACAAATACTGCTGTGGAAGCCAAATTTCAGATCTACAGAGTTGGCGCGGTCAAGAATAAGATCTCTAGTTATTCGTTACGTTATTGGAAATTTTGATTGTTTACCTACTTAGCCACTTACATTCAAATGAAGTGGTCCTAATATGTGCGCTTGCGATGACACATGACCAACATTTAATTGATTTGCTTACTAATTTAGGTTAAACATTATATAGGTAGGTATATTACCTAAGTCAATCAGCCAATTACCGTATAGTCTAAGATCCGAACTTACATCGACCTTCACCGGGCTGATAATCGAATGAAATATCCTTTATGACAAATTTTATATAAAGAATATTAGAAATTGGCGGCACATTCTATACGTTTTATACTTTAAGTAAGAATGAAAATTTTATTAAATATTAAATTTAGTTAAATATTATTTTTAAAAAATTAATTAAAAATAGTCTGTCCAGGATTTTTTTAGCAAACCTATTTTTAATATATTTTCTAGTATATAAAATTTGTCATAAAGGATATTTTATTCGATTATCAGCCCGGTGAAGGTCGATGTAAGTTCGGATCTTCTACTAGTACTGTTGACTGAACTGAGATGCCTATATCTCAATCCTGTGCAATCTGCAACAAACTATAATCGTTATAATCTTACGACGTTGAACTACGGCTACAAGTAGCAAATCATTCCCCAGTTTTGTTACCCGATCACTATAAAACTGATCCAGGTAGTCTCCGTGAAATCTTCAGCGACAGTAGGTTCTATTAGATTCCCTAGAAGAACTTGGCTGGTTGGAGTGACACCCGGCCAACTTCACCATCACACTCCACGCGAAATCTTCACACCTGACGCCCGATTGCGGAAAAACTCGTACAAGAAAGAGTGACTCAGTCTTAAAATTATCAAATTCTTGGTGACCCCAGGCTCAGCTTTTTGATGCCTTCATTTCAGAATGGACCGTTCTGTTTAACGGCGTCTTAAATAGCTCACTGGAAGCCGGATATCCGAGTTAAAAATTCTGCCTTTAACGAGGTAATCAGCGCCGGAACGACCTCATCATTCCCGGGAACACGCAATGTGTTACGTGAAGTCTTTAGGGAAAGCCTACGCAAGGCATAATAGTACCTAGTCCAATTTTTCTGGCGTTAGGTATAACTACTTAGTAGTCATAGGAGTTAGTCTTTGGCGCTTTTGGTAATGATTCTTGCATCATACTCTTTGGCGTCCCGGTTAGGTACGTACGCTTTGGTTTGGTTGATCCCCACACCGGACAAACATTCGTGTGATAAACATTGGTATTTGTTCAGCGTCTGAGTGTCATATATATTTTTAATTTTATTTAAGTATTTTAATTGCATTCCTGCTTTTTTTTTATTTACTTGGTACGGGATCAGGTCAATCTATCAATTGTTGTGTGATTTGTTAATTTATAGACGACAATAATTACGCCAAATTATTATTGTGCAATCTTTCCGTGTTGTAGTTTACACAAACAAGCATCAACATGAGACATAATTAGTTAAGAATTGTTAACAAAGAAGGGAATAAAAACTTATTTTATATATAACTATTCAATTATGTAGCGTTACCCGACCGAGAGAAAAGGCTATTTGGAAATGAATACGTTATTAAAGTGCAATCGCAACACAGATGCAAAGGTTAAAATTCAATCTCGCCTGTGTGATTGCATTCGAATACACAATAAATGCATAAAATTAAGGTTAATTAAGCCTACACGCGCGTATGACTGAGCAATTCCAACTTAATCCAGTTAACAAAACATCAGTTACGTTTTCATCGCATGATGCCTAACTATATGATCCTTTTTGGCTTTTTGCCTCCAAAATTTGTATGATGACACCTAGGTAAACATAATAATAATCTTAGTTAATAATAACAGAAAGACAAAGTTAAAAATATTTTAAATTTAGAACCATACGTCATAATTTTAATTTTACTTAAAACATTATTTTTACAATACAATCTCAATTCAAGAATGCCAACCCTAAAAAATAAATTTATTTCAAACCTTTTTTGAAAATAAATGTGTAACTGGGTGGTAAGTAGAGTTCTTTTTAATTTCATTTTAGTTTTTACTATGTATCGACATTGTTTTGCTTTTATATATTTAATAATAAACTTAATGTTTAATATTTACGGTATTTTATTAAGTACTGTGATTTAAATACAAATAGTAATAGGTATTAGGTGTTGAACTAAAAAATAAGCAAATGCGTGCAAATTGCTACCTATTGGTGAGAACCTCTGCGCTAAGTAGTAACTTGATTCTAGTTATTAGAAAACTTTACCTTTATTATCGTGCAATAATATGAAATTTTAAATTGCTTTTCATTTGTTCCACGAGGGTATCGCGCACGGCAATAACTATTTATGGGGATCTGGCGGGGGTATAAAAGTTTAATCGACTCCGACGCGTTTCCGTGCTATGAAAATAATGTGTTTTGAAGCGAAACTGAGTGCAATATTCATTTGTAGAAATATAGGTTAGGTTTAGACTCATTTTGTTGAACTAATAACATACTTATGTTTTTAAACTTTCGCGTTGCATTATACAAATACTTTACATAAACGGAACTAAACGCGATGAAATTAAATAAGTACATTTTAGCACTTACTGCTTGACGAACTGAGCGAACTGACCACGCTTGCGACCACGGCTGTTTTAACGCAGCCGAAACGTCAAGCAGTAAGTGCTAAAATGTACTTATTTAATTTCATCGCGTTTAGTCCCGTTTATGTAAAGTATTTGTAATACTTGAATTAATTTTAGTTATCAAATTAGTATAGATCTTATACTCAAAGGTATAGATAGATAGAAATATATACTAATATACTTTATTGCAAAAAATACCTAAAATACACAACTTTAATACTAGACATAATAGTTTAATATGGGTACAATTTCGGTGATCTTATCAGTTAAAACGATATCTTATAATTAGTTCATAAAACTAAGAAATAAACATTTTGGTTGCTGAATAAAAATATGTTTTTCAAGCGCTCTCCGATTTTTGCTATACTTATGTACACATGTTTTACTGTCCGGTGCTTTATCATGGTAGAAAAACACTTCGGCATGAATTAACCGTATCGACCGGAGTGATACCACGGCCTCACAGAAGACGGTCACGGAAGGTCATCGTTCGTGAAAATCTTCCGAACAAAAGAATTGCTTTACAAATTTTTTGTAGACCTGTAATAACAGATTCCGATACAATATTGCCTCTCCAATCGCAGTAGTAGTCTAAAAATAATGTTATCAAACCTATCACATTCCTATAACTTCCACTGAGTGGTTTATGATCTACATACAATGGGTGTACCTGAGTTTATGATCGCTATTGTACGCGATCGTACGCATTCCTAGACAATACACTGCTACCACAGAGTCAATATAGCCAGTGGGTTGACGTATGTACTCTGAAGATTCTACGCTGAGGTAGAGGCGGTCGGACGGGGTAGGTATTCATTGTTCTTACGTAAAGTATCAGCCTATGTAATGTCCCAGGGCAGGACACAGGCCTCCATCATCGCTACTCGCTAGCTACTAATCACCACACTTGCTTAATTTGCGACTGTTGAACACAAACCCGAGCTTTGTTCAAAAAATTTGATAAGTACATACAATGTATGTATTTAAATTACTTACGTGTCCATCTAAAAAAAAACAATATACATCGTTGGTTTTGCGTGTCAATTTTTGAAAGTGCTTACTCTTCCATGAAAATAGTTTATAAATATTTGCATCCCACCATACCCGGCATCTCGGGGTCCTGAATTCGATTTCTATTTCCTTCCTACTTTTTGTTTGAATTCGATTCGAGCACTTTTTTTCTTCAGATTGTTACGTAAGTAAAAAATAATAACTACTTATTACCAGCTAAAAATAAGGGGCACATTAGCCTATTCTTATATATGAGGAGAGTAAAAAAATAATATAATCATGTAACAAAATAAATCAAAATTTTAGCGTACAAAATCATAATTTTATAATACCCACATTTTGCTCCTCAAAACGTAAAATTTTTGCTACTACTGGCTATCTGTATACACTATGCTGTTTCTATGTGAAGAAATAAACTTTTACGACTAATAGCTTTTACGGTGATGGCAACGAACTTTTAGTTAGGGATACTGTGGATATTAAACAATACCGACACATACTCATAGGTACGTAGTACAGTGATACGATTTTGAAGAATACCCAGCCATTGTTCGGCATCAGCTTAGTATGAAAGATTACAAATATTGAAACAAGCTTTACCCTAACTAAAGAATGAAATGAATAGTATTTTTTTTTAATGATCTGTGATTTTTCTGAACTTTATAATGATCTCTCAATACAAATAAACCCGAAATATGTAAAAAGAGGGTGTTTCGGCAAAAAATATCATCCTCTTGACCAACTCTTCAACCGACCACTCTATTACTTTTTGAAATTCGCATAAAAGCAATCACCTTTTCTTACAAAGCCAGTCACGTGACTTGGTTAGTTATTTTGAGAGGCGTAGAAAATTTAGACGAATATCCAAAAGTCACAGAGCAAACGAATTTGAGACAATATTTATCGATACACGACACACAATCTAAAATGTATAGGTCTAATGATAATAAAACAGCAGTAACTGAGTAATGGGTTGACAACCATCTATATTAAAATACATCTTCGATAAAAATAATTTGACTTTCATCATTTGAATATGTTGTACACTTTGATAAACTTCCTTGGTAAATTAGATCGTAGAGTTAATTGGTAAACCTAATTAATAGTAATAATTTGACTTATTTTAGGGAATAAACTTGGAGGTCACCTCTTTGCCCAAACAACTTCATATGGTTTGGCAATCAGCCATGTTGCAAATCCGACGATACGAATATCTATTGCCTTTTGCTTTTGTGTTTTTCTAGTTTCTGACTCTTTGCATGAGAACGCCAACTTTTTAAAAAAACCTTTACAATTTATGGCCCCACATTCGTAAAACAAGATGATATACATAAACAAGTGTATAATACTTGTTTTACGAAATTGTAATCCTAAAGAGCTAAAAAACGTGTCAATAGACTGACTGACAGACAGACTGACTGACAGACAGACTGACTGACAGACAGACAGACTGACAGACAGACTGACAGACAGACAGATAGACAGGCGCATAGACAAGCAGACAGACAGACTGACAGACAGACTGACTGACAGACAGACAGACACACAGAATGACTGACAGACAGACAGACTGACAGACAGACAGACACACAGAATGACTGACAGACAGACAGACAGACTGACTGACAGACAGACTGACTGACAGACAGACTGACTGACAGACAGACAGACAGATAGACAGGCGCATAGACAAGCAGACAGACAGACACACAGAATGACTGACAGACAGACTGACTGACAGACAGACTGACTGACAGACAGACTGACTGACAGACAGACTGACTGACAGACAGACAGACACACAGAATGACTGACAGACAGACTGACAGACAGACTGACTGACAGACAGACTGACTGACAGACAGACTGACTGACAGACAGACTGACTGACAGACAGACAGACTGACTGACAGACAGACAGATAGACAGGCGCATAGACAAGCAGACAGACAGACTGACTGACAGACAGACAGACTGACTGACAGACAGACAGATAGACAGGCGCATAGACAAGCAGACAGACAGACTGACAGACAGACAGACAGACAGACAGACAGACTGACAGACAGACAGACACACAGAATGACTGACAGACAGACTGACTGACAGACAGACTGACTGACAGACAGACAGATAGACAGGCGCATAGACAAGCAGACAGACAGACAGATAGACAGGCGCATAGACAAGCAGACAGACAGACAGACACACAGAATGACTGACAGACAGACAGACACACAGAATGACTGACAGACAGACTGACAGACAGACTGACTGACAGACAGACTGACTGACAGACAGACTGACTGACAGACAGACTGACAGACAGACTGACTGACAGACAGACTGACTGACAGACAGACTGACAGACAGACAGATAGACAGGCGCATAGACAAGCAGACAGACAGACTGACTGACAGACAGACAGACTGACAGACAGACTGACAGACAGACAGACTGACTGACAGACAGACAGACACACAGAATGACTGACAGACAGACTGACTGACAGACAGACTGACTGACAGACAGACTGACTGACAGACAGACTGACAGACAGACAGACTGACTGACAGACAGACAGACTGACT